>JARQWZ010001041.1:170000-409325 GCA_033150135.1 Gobio occitaniae | reverse complement strand
AAAACTAATACTGAAATAAATATTAATAAAGACTATTACAATAAGGTCCCATTAGATAATTAACTAACCAATATTAACTGAGCAATACATGTTTTCCAGTATTTATTCATCTTTGTGAAAATTAATGAATAAAAATACCATAGTTAGTTCATCTTCGGTCAGATCCATCTTTTATAATTGATTAGTAAATGTTGAAATGAATATTAACTAAGATTAATAAATGCTTTAGAAGTATTGTCAGTCCATGTTAACTAACGTAAAGGTTATTGTAAAATGTTTACACAAACAAATAATAAAAATGACGAAAACACAACAAGATTATTAATTTAAATGAAAAATCTAAAAAAGAAAAATGAATTCAATGATACTGAAATAACACTTCTTTATAAATGAATGATGAATATTCATTATGTTTGGTTTTGTCTCAGCTTTCTGATGGGGGCGTCTTGTGGAGGCGGCAACATGAAGGTGGATGATGCTGTATATGAATCTCTGGGGCTCCGCCCAAGACACGCCTACTCAATACTGGACGTCAGAGACGTTCAGGGCTACAGGTTAGACACACATTCCCAACATGCAAACTGTTGAAGAAGGGTTTTGACACAAAAGATGACGCACACTGCTTTCCATAGAAGGAAAATGATTCACGCTGTCATGCTTGGAAAAGGACAAAAATGTAGTCCATACTGGTTTTCTGATGTCTTCACATGCACGAGGAAGTGAATTGTTTTTTATAATGTAACTGCATTGTGACAGAATAATGTAGGGTTGGGTGTCGTTTGGGGTTCCAAACCGATACTTTTAAAACTGTACTGGTGACTGAACCGATACTTAACTTTTTTTTTTTTTTTAAAGCCACAAAACCACGGTGGATGACATTTTAAAGAATGGCTTTTTATTGAATTTTGTTTTTGTTTTTTATATTTAAAATTAACAATATATTCAAAGTTTAAAGTATACTTAAAGGGTTAGTTCACCCAAAAATGAAAATTCTGTCATTAATTACTCACCCTCATGTCGTTCGACACCGTAAGACCTCCGTTCATCTTCAGAACACAAATGAAGATATTTTTGTTGAAAGCTGAGAAAGGCTTCAGATAGGCCTCCATTGGCATTCAGTACATTCACACCTCCAAGACCCATAAAAGGCCACTTAAAACGTCGTTACAAAGTCCATCTCACCACAGTGGCTCTACAAAAATTTTACGATGCGACAACAATAGTTTTTGTGCGCAAAAAAAATCAAAACTCCTTTATCCAACTTGATATTGTCTTCCGTGTGCCTCTACGACGCATGCGCGAGAATATGACGCACTCTAACCCCATTTTGAGAACTACGCCGAGACCTAAAGCACGATCAATGTAGAATCCAACAGCTTAGACACGCGCGTCTTCCTCTGCTTGTAAGCAAATCGCTTCTGGGTCATGTGTCCGAACGCCGGATCTGCGTCATATTCTCGCGCATGCGTCGTGGAGGCACACACGGAAGTCAAGAACAAATTAGATAAAGGTGTTATTTTGATTTTTTTTTGCGCACAAAAACTATTGTCGTCGCTTCATAAAATAATTATAGAGTCACTGTGGTGAGATGGACTTTGTAACGACGTTTTAAGTGCCTTTTATGGATCTTGGAAGTGTGATGTACTGAATGCCAATGGAGGCCTATCTGAAGCCTTTCTCAGCTTTCAACTAAAATATCTTCATTTGTGTTCCGAAGATGAACGGAGGTCTTACGGGTGTCGAACGACATGAGGGTGAGTAATTAATGACAGAATTTCATTTTTGGGTGAACTAACCCTTTAAATATATAAATATAAATAGATACAAAACACAATTTACTTAATAAATTCACAGTAAAACCTAAGCCACCTAACTAGGGATGCACCGAATCCAGATTTTTGGGGTTCGGCCGAATACCGAATCCACTGGTTAAGATTCTGCCGAATACCGAATCCTACTCCCATCCTCAGTCCATTATCACAGTAAACACATTAATAAAGTAAACAATGTCCACAGCAGTGTGTTTTTCATTTTAGTTTATTTTAACTGTAAAAAAAGAAAGAATAGGCAACAATATTCCAGGATGACTGTCCTTCCTTTGCCATACCTGAAGTTGCTGCGTTTTGGCTGCTGTCTGTAGATTCCCTCATGCACAACTCGTATTCTTTCGGATGTTTTAACAGCGGCTATTGTTTAGGGTCCTTGCCACCACGAGACAAATCGGCATTGCAAATTGAACATGTAGCTTGACTTGAATCGCCTCTTTTGACTGAA
This sequence comes from Gobio occitaniae, assembly GCA_033150135.1. Lineage (NCBI taxonomy): Eukaryota > Metazoa > Chordata > Actinopteri > Cypriniformes > Gobionidae > Gobio > Gobio occitaniae. The sequence goes on along the minus strand of JARQWZ010001041.1, from coordinate 407,051 downwards.
AGTACTGACAAACAACACGTTTTCTGTTCACAAGTTCCATTTTCACTTTCTCACAGCCTGCATTCGAACAGTCCACTTAAGTCGCGTTTCCACCGCAGGAACTTTCCCCAGAAACTAGTGACTTTGGGCTGGTACTCGGTGTGTTTCGACCGCAGGAACCGGGGTCCAAATGAAGTTCCGGGTAAATACCCCCCCCCCCCCCCCCCCCCCAAAAGTCCCGCGAGGTAAACACCTTCCTGTAATCAACGCCGGCGTCATTACGCCGACCAGCGGAGCGCAAGCCTAGGGTTCGGTTCGGGGGAAAAAAATTCTAAGGTTCGGCAGAAACCATACCCCGTCAAAAAGCCCAATATTCGGCCAAATCCGAATAGGTACATCCCTACACCTAACCCAACCATACAATAGGCCTAATTTTAATTTAACACTAATAACAGTTACTGTAATAACAGCAGTAGTTGATATTCTTGGTATGCTACAAACCAGCTTCAAGGTTCAGCTTTTTGGAAAAAATAAGACCATATTCTCTGGCTAAATATTTTAGAACGCATCGCCTTATTGTTTCCATGGCGACGCATCACAGCATCCACAATAGCGCTGTATGACAGATGTATTGCTTTTATTTAGTTTTTTCTTTTTTATTCAAAATATTCACAAACTTGTTAACTATGTCATGAACTATCTGATATTCTGATTTTCAAATATGTGTAAGTGAATGTGTTTTGTCATTTAAAACTCTTTATAATGATCATGTTAGTCGATCTATAATGCGCGATGGGCGACGCCATGTTAGTTTTGCGCATCAGAGAATCGGATCTGTTGGATTTACGTCACCTAATTCATCCTCATCTCACGAAACACATGAAAGTAAGTGACCGGTGAACTGGGAGAAGAATAGAGTAAACTATATAGTTAACTATACAATGTGTATCTTATATAAATAAAACACAGAGTCAAGTTATTACTGAAAGGATTGTTATTGCCGCTATAGACATCAGTGTGTGTTTTTTGCTAATACGTATGTGCATTTAAATGTCTGGAACCTAAAATAAACATTATGTGGTTGAAAACACTGAATAGTTGTGATATGTGACGAGGGCTGAGCTGAGCCAGCCAAAGCACGTTTGAATTTAAGAGGCACGAAATCTGCGTTCTGATTCGGTCCGGTTACATACCGGTTATATAGGTGGCACCGGGTTTCGGTACTTGTGAGTGGTTATCACAAAGCACTGCGGGTTTTCTGTTTCAGACTGCTGCGTTTGAGGAACCCATGGGCCGCTTCTCCTGGAACGGCTCCTGGTCGGACGAGTGGCCCGATTGGCCGCAGCATCTGCGTCACGAGCTCATGGCTCACGGCAGCAGTGAAGGCGTGTTCTGGATGGAGTACGGAGACTTCATTAAGTGAGTCATTAACTGCTTCATCTGCGCTAAATTGACCTTTAATCTGAGATGATCTTCATCAGAGCTTCCTGAAATAAAGAGGATGTCATTAGTGGGCAGAAGTGATATAAACGTGCAGGAGGCCTCAAGGCCTGTATATTATTAGCATTGTATTGTATTAGATTATATGATGTGGTTTTTGATTCTTTTTTTTATTATATACATATTAATGATGGCAAATGAGATCTAAAAACATTATTTTTAATATTCAGTTACAATAATTAAGTTATTAAAATGATTAAAATATTAAAGCACTGTTACTGAAAATCCTAATTAAAAAATTCTATTAAACTTTTAATTAATTGCATATTATATACACATTACTTAATAATGACAAATGGAATCTACTTTAATTTTTAAAAAGCATATTTAATATATTTATTAAAAAATATTGTTAATTTATTTTACATATGTAATGATCATCTACATACATTGAAAACAAAAATAAAATACTTATTTTACACCATATTTCTTGAAATATACCTTTTTTTACACATTATATTTAATACATATTTAATGATCACAAATGAGATCTACTTAAATATTTAAACCAAAATTAAAGACTTGCTTTAAACTATATTAACTACAAATATTGTATTAAAATGTAATAGATTTAATATTTTATATATATATATATATATATAAAATGTAGTTAATTATGGCATTGAGATCTACATAAATTTGAAACAAAAATTAAAGACATTGTCACCATATTTTATATATATATATATAATATATATATATATATATATATATATATATATATATATATATATATATATATATATATATATATATATATATATATATATATTGCATTAAAATTAATTATTTTTATACATATTTAATCATGACAAATTAGATTACATGAATATGAAAGCAAAAATTAAAGGAATTTTACACTATATTAAATTATTGTTTTAATAAATTAAGTTAAAAATGATTAATTTAGTATTTTTATACATGTTTAATAATAAAAAATAAAAATATATTTTTTTAAAGTAAATCTTTTAAATAATATTATTACTTATTAAAAATAATATTTATAATTATTATATGTTTAATTATCAACTGATGCTCAAAATGGCCAAAATGTAAGATTTTCCGCCAGTACATCAGTCTATCAGTGGATGTAGTGAAGTAACCAGAACATGGCTGGTGAATCTTGTGTGTAGGTACTTTGACTCGGTGGATATCTGCAAGATTCATGCTGATTGGCAGGAAGTCCGTCTGCAGGGCTGCTTCCCCTGCCGGCGAGTAAACCGGTCACCGTGACCGCGCTCACCGTCCTGAGAGAACCGCGCTGGAGTTCGCCCTCTTCCAGGAGGGCAGCAGGTAAACAGCACCAAAATAAATAGAGAATAAGACATAAAATAATAATCATAAAAACAACAACAAAATAAAATCGCTCTCAATCCACCAGGCGTTCAGACACGGCTGACAGTCACCTGTTGGATCTGTGCATTATGGTCTTCCGGGCCTCGTTCGGTAACGGGAATAAGCTGGTACTGGGGCGTCTGTTAGCACACAGCAAGCGCGCGGTGAAGAAGTTTGTAGGATGTGATGTGATGCTGGAGCCGGGAGAGTATGCGGTGGTCTGCTGTGCCTTCAACCACTGGCAGATGGACCTGACTGGGACGGCAACACCAGGTACACAGATGAGAGATGACAGACGGCGCTGGATTACAGTCAATTTACATTTGGACAAGATTAAAGAGGCCATGTTATGCACATTTAAAGTCTTGATTTGGTTTTTAGGCTCTACTAGAAAAGGTTTTCATGCTTGATTTTTCTAAAAAACATGATTTTTCCTATAATCTCCATTGTTCAGCTCCTCTCTTCCCAGTCTGTTTAGTTCTAGTGATGTCCAGTTCATGAACGAATCGGTTCTTTTTAGTGAACTGGCTAGTGAAACTGTTCGCCGCTCAAGGCAGCACAGATCTACAAGTTACTCAATCAAACGCGTCTGACAGTCACTCCATCTCGAAATGCAGCAGTATATTATCCTATGATGCCGGTTTTTGCCAACTCATTCAGCGCTCCAGTTAGTCCAACGGTACACTGGACTCAGAACAGTTTCTCAGGCATGTCAAACATGAGCTGAGAACTGTGAACCAATGAGCTGCTGATGCGAGTATTCGCGTGAACGAGCAGTTAACTTGAATGAGGGGCGAAATTAAAGGGTTTTTTATGGTTTCTCAGGTTTATGTACAAAGGTGAGTTGATTAAGGCTACTTATTCACTATATATGCTGTAGAGATGTAAAACTGCCGCGTTTCACATCATTATTGGGTGCTAATAATAGAATTGCGTATGTGTGACGACATTGTGTGATTTATGTGAATGGGTTTTTTTAACTGTCCAAAGAACTATTTCGCAGGAAAGAATCACTATTTAGTTCCTTTCTCTATGAAACCCCTCCTTCTAATGCTGCATTCACACCAAACGCGAATAGAGCGTCTGGAGCGAGTGATTTCCATGTTAAGTCAATGGAAAGGCACGTTGAATCGCGTCTGGAGGTCCTGCGGCGTGATAGATGCGTTTCGCACGGCGAAATGGACGCGATTCGCCTCATTCGTGCGAATTGCGCGCAAGTGATTTTATTTGGTGCTTTTTGTGCTTCACGCGTTTGAAGCGAATTCACGTCTGATGCCATAATTGGAAAATCTGAACTTTGCCATCAATTCGCGCCGCGTTAACCAATCAGGAGTCTGCTTGGTGCTGTCACATGGTGACGGGACGTGATGAGAAACCCAGCATAATTTAAAAATTACTACTGTTATTGTGTCACAAAATGTAGTTTTAATACTTTTTCAGGCGAGAATGTAGTTGTTTAAAGCTCAAATCTGTGGTTTATTTATAAAGAGAGCGCCTATTTAAAAAAAGATCATTTGTGTTTGTGGAGTTGTGAGATGCGGGCGCTCAGCGCTCATTAACCCCGGCGAGAGCAGCCTTTCCTCGGCCAGTCCTTCTGACGTTTGCCGCTGCACTGATGTCCTGTAGTGGTTAAGCATGAGAGATAATTTGTCTTGTGTGGATCTAACGGCCGATCTTTGGTGTCATGAATCTATCAATTGTTGTCTGCCAAATAATTTTGACTGAGGTCAAAGAGAAGTTTCATAACTTTATTTTTTAGGATATTTAAATATACATGCAGTGAAGATAACGTAGGAGTTGCCTGGACCACATGTGTGTGGCTATTAATGTTTAATATATATTTTAAATGAAAATGAAAAGAGGCAGAGTGGTGTTTTATGACATATTTCTGCTGGAGCGCCTTGAGCGCGCGTCTATTTAGCTTCAAACACTCGATTTTATGTGCGTCCAATTCGCTGTGGACGCGCGAATGGATTCAAAATGTTCAAGCGTCCAACTAGGACGTGGATGCGATTCGCGTTTGGTGTGAACGCAGCATAAAAAGCAAACTGTGCTCTGATTGGTCGTCTGGATCAGTGTGTTGTGATTGGTCACAACACACTGATGCGTGTTTGGGAAATGTCCCCGCCCCTTACCATAACCGCCAGTTTCAACACACTACTAACTAACTCAACCAGGCCCGCCCCTTTATTCTGCGTATGAATTATTTAAATGAGGAATATTGTGACATGTTGTTTCCTGGAAGAAAACTCAAGACTACAATGGAGGCGTTTCAGGAGTTCAGAAACACTGACGCTGATATAGAGAAGAACTCCCGCTGGAGGGACTCAAACAGCAACACTAAAGAAAGATGAACATGGAAAAAAGCGTAATAAGTCCTCTTTAAGTAACCATGCTGTGCGTGTTTTGACAGTGTCCAGCCCCACCAACGCTCGAGACCCAGTCAGGATTTCCCAGGGTACATCTTGGCCATCTACAGCTCCAGACAGGTGATGGTGGAGCAGGTGGAGGCCATGTCCACCACACTCGCTGATGCCATCATCTTGCTGACGGAGAACAAGGAGAGAGACATGAGGTACAGGAACACACACACACACCACATGATGACTTGACTTATTTAAACCTAAGAAGAGCACAAAAATGCACTGACAAATATATAAATATGTATGTATATATATATATTTTTTTTAATTGTGGGAGACACTGTGATCTGAATCAGCTCTGAATGTATAAGATCAGTTTTTAGAAATCATATAAATGTGTTATAATAGGAAAAATTGGTTGTACATAAAATATAATTTAATGTCATTTGTACATTTTTTTATAATTAATCAAATTAAACATTTTAATAATTCATATATATTATTTATATAATTATGTATTTGTATATTTACCAAATAATATATAATTATTATATGCATTATATACAAATAATATGAGTATACAAATATTTATATATTTTATTATATATCATACATTTTATAATATATAGGATATTATCAGATGTTTATAATTAATATAATCATACATGTATAGTATTAGTCATAATTAATAATAGATATAATATAAACAATAATATACAATAATAAATAAACATTAGGCCTATATAGAAATTATATTAATATAAAAATAAATAATATAGAATAATTCAATTATAAATAATTATTTTTAATATTATATGTTCATAATAAATGTATGTATGTATGTATGTATATATATTTTTATATATATATATATATATATATATATATATATATATATATATATATATATATATATATATATATATATATATATATATATATATATATATATATATATATATATATATATATATATATTTTTTGCAGGCTTGTAATTAATAAAACAATTAAATGTGTGTGTGTATGTATATATATATATATATTAGGGCTGTCAAAAGATTAATCGCATCCAAAATAAAAGTTTGTGTTTACATAATATATATGTGTGTGTACTCTGTTAATTATTATTTATATATAAATACACACACAAGCATGTATATATTTAAGAAAAATATATTATTTTTACATATAAAACATTTATATTTATATATATTATAGATTATAGAAATGTATATACATTATATGCATGCAAATATTTCTTAAATATATACATGAATGTGTGTGTATTTATATATAAATAATAATTAACAGAGTACACACACATATATATTATGTAAACACAAACTTTTATTTTGGATGCGATTAATCGCGATTAATCTTTTGACAGCCCTAATATATATATATACACATACATACATACATACATTTAATTGTTTTAATTAATTGCAAACGACAATGTTGTCAGTTTTATGATGCGATTTCTTTATCTGGTGTCTCAGGGTCGGGAAGGGATGACCTGTTACTACCTGACTCACGGGTGGGCGGGGCTCATCGTCGTCGTGGAGAACCGTCACCCAAAGTACTACCTCCATGTGTCATGTGACTGTACTGACAGCTTCAATGTGGTGTCGACCCGAGGCAGCCTGAAGACCATCGACAGCGTGCCGCCCTTGCACAGGTAAACACACGCTGTGCCTTGAAAGTGAATCACTTCCCCTTTCTCAATTACTGGGTAACTTCTTGCTCGAGGTTTCCTTATTTGACAGCAACAGGAAGGAGAACAGGCCGTTGTGAATGTGAGTCCTGTTAGTTCCTGAAGTGTTTTATTTAAGGTTTGTTCACAGCGAGAGCCACATGACAGAGCAAATCACCTCTGAAGTATTCACAGCTGAATCACATTCATCTCTCGCTCTACTGCTTGTGTTTCAGGGAACAATGTTTATTTCAATTAAATAAATAGTTCAAGTAATGAATAAAGATAATAATAATTATAATAATGTTGAGAAAAAAAAATATTTTAAAGTTGTATAAATCCTACATATGAGTTACATTTAATATATAATAATAATAATATAATTACTTAAAAATATAACATGGCATTTTTTTTATATTATTATAAATATCTTATATATATGCATGCACCATAAATACTTTTTATAAAGGAAAATTAAGCCTGTTTTTAGGACAATTATTTTATTATTATTATTATTACACTTATTAGATTATTTTCATGACAATTAAGTACATTTTCCCTTAGACTCACAATTCAGTTGACTTTGGTGTTCGCAGAAAATAAACATATTATATATATATAATATTTAGTGCTGGGAATCGATAAAAAAAAGGAATTAATCACATTTTTTTCTGTAATTTATCGCGATTAATCGCAAGTTTTTAATATTTTAAGTTTTTAATATTTTGATATTGTAATAATTTCAGTTACTCTTCAAATTAATGTAGAAACAATTTAAAGCTACACTGTGTGATATTTTCCCCCATCTAGCGGTGAAAAGGTATATGATCATCCAGTGAATATTAGTTTCTCTTCCTCTCAATTCCGATTTCGTTTTAACTCCTACGGTGGCCGATTTAGTCCAAGATTAATATGGCTTCCAGTTCGACCGCGTCCACATTCGACACGGTGCCATCGAGTGTTAAAACGCGAAAGGCGAAGCTTGAATTTACGGGTATGTCCCTCTTTGGCTAATGTACTTTCAAGATGGAGGGGCAACATGGCGACCCGCATTCGAACCCCTCACCCGTATTTCAATGGCATATTATAAACTTACGAGAATACTTTATTACTTGAAAGAAGTAAATATACATTAATGAGCACATATATTTTTGAAAGAACTAAGTGTTTTTAGCTAAGAATAAACTAAAAAAGTTACACAGTGTAGCTTTAAAGACAGCATATTTTAAATATGTGTTGTAATGGCATGTTTTTATGAATGAAGGCCAGTATCACTGATGTCTCTATGAAACATTAATGACGTTACATTACAGTATAACTGAAAGCTGCCAATTTCAACATTTATTAGGCTTTAAAAAAACAAGTTTTAATTTAAGTGAACTTAAAACAATCTTTACATAAACCTATTATAATGAATGTTATATTTACCTGTGGCCTTCCCTGTTAGACATAAACAGAAATGTAATAGTTATCAAAAACCTTTCTTAACTGCATAAATAATAAATGAAATATAGATTAATCATCATTAAAGCTCCACTTTTCTCTGTTCCCGCCGTTCTTTGATGAACATTAATGACAGACATTATCAGTGCTGCTGTCACTTTAAGAACGTCCGCTGACGAACATGACGCGGATCTCACGCGCTGTCCCGCGCATCTCATTTCCTCACAACTCTTTAAGTTAATTTAAGAAGTTATTTAACTAATTTAAGACTCCTAATATGAGAATACACAAAATTCTGTGTTGTTATTGTTTGTTTAAGAGCAAAAGAGAACTCTTTTGTGAGCAGGAGACTGACGCGTGTGCGTGTGCGTGTGCGTGTGTGTGTGTGTGTGTGTGTGTGTGTGTGTGTGTGTGTGTGTGTGTGTGTGTGTGTGTGTGTGTGTGTGTGTGTGTGTGTGTGTGTGTGTGTGTGTGTGTGTGTGTGTGTGTGTGTGTGTGTGTGTGTGTGTGTGTGTGTCAGATTGTCCCTCGATTAGTTGACATGAGACCACTGATCTATATAAATGATCAGTGCATGAGACGCAGCCACACAGACAGGACACTGACACACACACACGGACAGGACATTGACATACACACACACACACACACACACAGACAGGACATTGACATACAGCGCGTTCACTTGTGTCTTGTCCCGCTTGTTGCTGCTTATCTTTTAGAAAAGCCTTCATGCTTGCGATGCCTAAATGTCTATCTGTGCACGTTTTCACTAGTTTGTTGTGTATTCTCACGTGTTTCCTGTGGTGTGTTACAGGCAGGTACTGGTGGTCCTGTCCCAGTTGGAGGGGAATGCCGGATTCTCCATCACACACAGACTGGCCCATAGAAAAGCAGCGCAGGCGTCTCTGGGCGACTGGACATCTAGTAAAGCCACACACTCGCCCCAACTCACCCCAGACACTGACGGACTGCACAGGCCGCGGCCGCTTTGACATACGCTTAAACACACACACACACACACACACATAGACAGACATGAAATCACATAGACCAATACAGACCCGTGTTGATGAACGCACACGCAGGCACTGAGAGGGTCTGGGTGGAACTACTGAGCCAATCACACGTCTGCTCGCTGAGCCAAGCCCCGCCCACCTCACACACGTGTCATGATGAACTGTCATTCAGATCCGCTGCTGGAGTCTCGCGTGCGTCTTCTGTCAGCTGACTTCCTTTATGTGCGTTCAGTCAGAGAAAATATTTCACCAAAATATTTCACGTGGCTCATTTCACCCAAAATCAAAAGAAAAAAAGATGCATTCAAAAAGCTAAATGGAGCCTGTTTTTGGGATTATTTATATATATATAATTACTTATATTAGATTTTCTTCATGACAATTAAACACATTTTCTCCTCAAATTCACATTACTTTTAGACTTCTGGCTTCTGGACAATTCATTTTTATTATTATTAATAGTATTACAAAATCAACTATATTTCAAAATTGTCATGAAAATAAAGTACATTTTCCCTCAAATTTACATATCTATAAGGCAATTAATTTTATAATTTTTATTATTTAGAATTATTATAGCTAGATTCTTATTACTTGAATACAGTATTTTACTAGATTGTAAAAAAAAAAATAAAGTACAAAAATATATTTTTAAACCACATTAAATGCTGTACAACATGTTGATCTGTTAATCATTTTTATTATAATTTAAATAATATATCATTGGGGGGGGGGGGGTCCACTTTTTGGATAATTTTCATCTTAATTTGGGGTAAAAATGTCACAAATTGTCACAAAAACATTGCCGTCTGAATGCAGGATATCCTAACAGCCCAAAATAAAGCTTTAATTTTCATAAATCTTAATTCTTCCTTTAATCTCAGGGTGAAATGTGCCATGTTCTTGACATGTTTTGTGAGATTTAGGTTTATCGCCGTTCTGACAGCCAATCAGCAAACTGTTCTAGGGTCACATGTTCTGTTTCATGGGTCATTGTAACGACAAATGGTAATACTTGATTTTAGTGGAAGGCCGCGTGCGCTAATTCACCGGCCATGAGGGGTTTGTGTGTTTGCACGCATATGTGGGCCATCTTTTAATTTATTTGAGTAAAGCTGAACCTTTCTGAGAGAAGCACAAGTTAAGCTGCGGAGCGCGAGCTGATCTGTGAGCACGATGATGTCATAGAATGTTTTCACCTGTGCTGGATCTGATTGGCCGGCGGGTTGATGATGTGTGTGTGCACTGATCTTTAGTCCAGCGTCTCTGCATCTTGTGCACTCACTCGTGTATTTTTTTCCCTCTGGATGTTGTTGCTCATTGTCTCCCTCTGTTGGTGTGTGACGTCACACACGTCCTCTGTCTTTCTTTTGTAAATTGTACAGCGCTGTTCCCCTCTGCACAATCTAAAGTGCTCGCTGTAATTATACAGATCTGTCGGGCAGGAGTATAATATGTAGAATATTTTATTGATTCTTGGACAAAAAAAAAATGTATAAAAGTCTAAAAATCTGTACGGTTCATTTGCAATCTCAGGTTCTGTTGGACCAAATGACAAATAAAGTTTTTGTTTTTTGTTTCTTTTTTTTTAAATCAAGGAACATGTGAGTTACTGCCTTTTTATTCAATTCCTGACGTTGTTTGTTGGGTCTTAAAGGTGGAGTGTGTCGGGCTGTTGATGTTGTTGTAGAGGCAGCTGAACGATGTTCATCAGATAGCGCTGGTGTTTTATAGTATATGTTACAGTATATGTTTATTATGAGAATCATCTCAAATAGGTCTATACAGTCCAGGAATCAGACGTTTACATGGGTCACTCTCAGGAAATGGTGCATTTCAGATCTTTTTTTTTTATCTGTTTGAAATTCATGTTCTGACTGTTTTAATGAGTTCTGCATTTTCTCTGACAGAGATGGTGAAAGTGTTTTAATCTTAAAACTGCAAAATTTAGGTCATAAAAAAAATGCTATATAGTTCTTTAAAATAAAGTAGTGATGTAGGAATTGCAAATTATATTCTATTAAAATAAATGCATTTGAAATGGATTTATTTTACAAGTTATTTGACTTGACACTGACTGAACACAGAGAAAATCCTGAATCAGAATCCTGGTTAGTTATGTAAAAAAATATTTTTAACTTTTTTGTAAAAGTTATTTATATAACAGCCTTTAAAATGTTGACCACAGTGCAGTTACAACAATAAATACAAAACCTAATAATAACAAAATGATGAAATAATAAAGAAAAATAAATCAAATAAAAATATATAATTGACGAAATTATATATATATATAATGAATAACTGTATTTGTTGAAATATAATTAAAAATATTTTTAAAAAATCATACAATTCTATATTATATCATTTCATTATATAATTTTTATATATATATTGTATATGATTTTATTTATTTCATCAAATAATTACATGAAGACAATGAACAATGAATCATTTAATAAAATCATATTTATGAGGTAATGAAAAATAAATTAAACAGTCATAACTATGACAAAATTATATGAAATGTATTATTCCGTATATATAATTTAATAAATTGTGTATTATATGATGAAATAACAATAAATAATTAAATATATATATATTAAAACAATAAATATGTAAATAAAATCATATATATTTATATGAGATAATGAAAAATAAATTAATTGAATAGTCATAATGATTACATTATTATTATTCCATATATAATTTAATAAATAATGTATAATATGATAAAATAATGAAATATAATTAAATAAATAAAATCATATAATTCTATATTAGTGTATATCTTATTTCATTATAAAATTTTAGATAACTTATGTATATATGATTGTATACATTTTTCATTAATTCATATAATTATATGACGACATAATGAACAATTAAATAAAATATACATTTATATGAGATAATGAAAAATAAAATTAAACAGTCATAATTATGACAAAATAAAATATAAATGATTATAAATTATATGAAATTATTATTCCATATATAATTTAATAAATAAATTAGGTATTATATGATGAAATAATGAAAATTAATTAAATAAAATCATATAATTCTATATTATTATATATTTAATTGTATAATTATTTATATTTTTATATATATATATAATTATAAGACAATGAACATTAAATAAAATCATAATGAAGTAAATAAATTAGTCATAATTATGAAATTATTATTATATTTATATAATTAAATGTATTATACGATAAAATAATGAAATAAATAAAATCATATATATTTATGAGATAATGAAAAATAAATGAAATGGTCGTAATTATGACAAAATAAAAATGATGAAATTATTAATCCATATATCATTTAATAAATAATGTATTATATGGTTAAATAATGCAAAATTATTAAATAAACGACCCAGAAATGTCATAAACACTTTGATCATAGATATACATTTAATATTTGATTGCAAATTCCAGCAGAAGTCTTTTTTAAATTTAAAATCGCACGAGTTCCTTCCCGAGGATCAGGGCATGTTTGATGATATCCGGGGATGAGGAGAGCGAGGGTATATCTGGGCCAATAATAGAGCGAGGGTCTGGATCTGCGGGGGTCAGGAGCTCTTTAGGAAACTCTAGAGCCCCGTCGGGGGGGAAGGGGTCTTCTGGGTAATTTGAACACGTCCCCAGAGACTCAACCTGGACGAGTGTCAGTCTCTCCCCTCATCCCAAAAAAGGAGAGAGGGATGAGTGCATGACAAAGAGAGGTGGAGTTACTGCAGCCGTCCGGACCTGAAGCAGCAGCAGAAGCACATCGTGACTGGATCTGCCCTTTCATCAACTTCAAGAAACCGCAGTTTCTCCCTGAGTCCTGATTTGAAGAACTCTTTATTTTTCTGCATCTCCTACATGTGAGTACGCAGGTATAAATATATTAGAAATACTGTTAAACTCTCTCTCCGTCTGTCCTTTCACTTTTATGGTTGTAAAGATTGATGGCTCTGTTTGTGAGTGTCTGATGTGAAATATTGGAGCTGTGCCGTGTGCTTGATCCTGTTAGTTCACACTGTGCCTCTACTCCAGCCTTCGCTTTGATGCTTTAATGTCAAGGATTCACGTCTGTAGTCGATGTGTCAATCAGATATGAACGTTATGATAATGTTGTGAATTTCACAAAGAAATGTCTGCTTCACCTCCTAAAACTCAGCTTTGATCGCAGGAATAAATTACATTTGAAAATATATTCACAGAGAAAAGAGTAATATTTCCCATCTGACTGTATTTTTATCAGATAAATGCAGCCGTGGTGAGCAGAAGAGACTTGTTTTAAAATGGCCGGTCCGGTTCCAGCACTCCCAGACTCTTTTACTCCGAGTTCAAACAGCATTTACTCGGATCAGTTTGGTTTTTACTCTCTGGACTCTAGGGTTCCTGGACTTTCTAAGGTCATCTTAGACAAACTCAACATGAAAGACTATGAGGATTACAGGTGAGAAACACACACACACACACACACACACACAGTGTGAAATGAGTAGCATTCAGATGTTGTCACACTTTCTCTCTCTCTCTCTTTCAGGGCAGCACTGGAGGGCAAAGGCAAGGTGGGCTTTCGCTCTCACAAAGAAATGTTTCAAAATCTAGAAGACACGTTTAAATTCTGCGCCTGCTGCTCCAAACTACCGTCCAACCTTCCAGATCCTGCAGCGCTCAAACGCTGCATTAAGTGAGTGTCAAGCACTGCTGGGACGATAAGGGGAACAGATTTATGACATTTAAATCATTTCATAGTTCACTTTTTTAGCACGATTGCTCTGCTAACAACGCAAGGCCAAATCCACCACATGAGAAAAACATCAAGCTTTTGTAAATCATTTTTATGACATAAAACATCGAAATTATGACATACTAAATCATCATTATGAGATTAAAAGTCAAAATTATGACATAAAAGGTTGAAATTATAACAAGTCAAAATCATGACAAATCATAAAATTTGACATTATGACACTGAAATTTATTTTAAAAAATCATAATTATGAGTCATATTTATGACAAGTCCAAATTGACATAAAAAGTCAGAAATTATTACAGAAAAAGCTAAAAATTCTGGTTTAAAGTCATAATTATGACAAGTTGTCTAAATTATGACTTTGAAGTTCATAATTAGAAAGTCAAAATTATGATAAATGTCAACATTCTGACTTGCAAAGCCATATTCATGACATAAGTTGAAATTATAACAAAAAGTTGAAATTCTGGTTTAAAAAATAATTGACAGTTGAAATTGACTTAAAAAATCACAATAACCTTAAAAGTCGAAATTATGATATTAAAGTCTTAATTATGACATGAAAAGTCAAAATTATGATATAAAAAGTCAATAAAAAAATTTGATAAAAGCGAAATTATGACAATGAAAAGTCAAATGAAATTAAGACAAAAAAATTATCAACAGTCGAAATTATAACAAAGTCATTATGGCATAAAAAAAATCTAAATTATGACATCATAGCGAAATTATGACAAATAATTATGACCTGAAAAGTCAAATGATATGACAAAAAAGGACATAAAAAGTCGAAGTCTTTTTTTATTTTTTATTATGACAAAAAAAATCTAAATGATGATGTATAAAGTAGAATATGTATAGCATAGAAAGTCGAAATTGACATGAAAAGTCAAAATTATGACAAAAAAAGTCAATTATGGTATAAAAGGTCAAATGAAATTATGACAATGATATCAAAATTCAAAATTATAACAGTGATTATGGCATAAAAAAATCTAAATTATGACATAAAAGTGAAATTTTGACACAAAATTAGGACATGAAAAGTCAAATGAAATCATAACAAAAAGTCATGGCATAAAAAAATTTCATTATGACAAAAAAAATCTAAATTATGATGTATAAAGTAGAAATTATATAAAATCATAGTTATAGCATAGACAGTTGAAATTGTCATAAAAAGCCATAATTATGACAAAAAGTCATGACAGAAAGTCATTATTTCGACGCTTTTTTAACTTTAATCTCATAATTATGACCTAGTATGTTATATTTATGATGTTGATGTATGATGTGGTGTAGTTGGGCTTCCACAGGTAACCAGCGGGTCATGTTGGTCAGGCTTTTAGCAGTGTATTGTGGAGTGTTTTAAACATGCGGTAAAGCAGGGACATGAAACAGGGACAAAACAGCAAAATCAGGGACGTGTGGTCGCTCACTCTGTCTCTCCGAGTGTGTCAGTAATCCCTCATTCCCACAGCTGGTGCTGTCTCTCCTGCAGCGCGTGGCGATCGGCTCGGATCACAGTCCTCCTGAAGACTTCTGCCCTCACATTATCACCCGCTTAACACACTTACACAGCCAATGCAAGATGTTAACACCTCTATCTGAACACCAAGACATAATGCTGTGCGCTAACATGCTAATGATAAACCATCAAACAATTCATAAATCAAGTGGGACAGCCTGTTCAAAACCACAGTAATCCCATAGTTTAACTATATGGGATTTTGCTAGCTTTTATAAAAATGAACTATGGTTTTACTACAGGAACCATAATTTAACTATGAAGCTTGTAGTAAAACCATAGCAACTGCAGCGCTTATGAAAATAAGCCATTGTTTTACTACAGGAACAATGGTTCAACTGTGATATTTCAAATCATAGCAACCACAGTTAGAAAATTACTGTTTTTACTACAGCAAAATCCTATTAAAGAAAATATTGTAGCATTTGCAGCCTTGTTTTTTATCATTGAATCGCATGTCTGACCCCGAATTTCCCTGGTGTAGTTCAGTTCACACTGATCTGGGCCTGAAGAAGACACTGCAAAGATCCGACCACAGACATTCACCTAAAAATAGCACACCCTGTTCACCCAGTACTGAGTAACGCTGGAGGCCAGTTGGGCTTCTTCCATCAGGCTTTCATTGTATCCAGCCTTAACCTTACTTAAGAAGCCACTCTACTAACAGTTATTATATATATGTGCACATTTTAGAGTGGCCTTTTATTGTGGCCAGCCTAAGGCACACCTGTGCAATAATCATGTGTCTAATCAGCATCTTGATATGCCACACCTGTGAGGTGGATGGATTATCTCTGCAAAGGAGAAGTGCTCACTAACACAGATTTGGACAGATTTGTGAACAATATTTAAGAGAAATAGGCCTTTTGTGTACATAGAAAAAGTCTTGGATCTTTGAGTTCAGCTCATGAAAAATGGGGGCAAAAACTAAATTGTTGCGTTAATTATGACATCGAAAAAAAATTACGGCATTAAAAAGTTCAAATTATGATGTAAAAATTCTGGTTTTAAGTCATAATTATGACAAGTCGTCTAAATTATGACTTTGAAGATCATAATTATTACTTTAGAAAGTCAAAATGATGACAAATGTCAACATTTTGACTTACAAAGCCATATTTATGACATAAAAAGTTGAAATTATGACAAAAAGTTGAAATTCTGGTGTAAAAAATCATAATTATGACACGAATT
This sequence comes from Gobio occitaniae, assembly GCA_033150135.1. Taxonomy (NCBI): domain Eukaryota; kingdom Metazoa; phylum Chordata; class Actinopteri; order Cypriniformes; family Gobionidae; genus Gobio; species Gobio occitaniae. The sequence continues at coordinate 390,230 of JARQWZ010001041.1, read as the reverse complement.
TGAAATTGACTTTAAAAATCATAGACAAAGTCTTAGATCTTTGAGTTCAGCTCATGAAAAATGGGGGCAAAAACAAAAGTGTTGCGTTTATAATTTTTTTCAGTGTGTGTATGTATATATATATATATATATATATATATATATAATTAAATAACTAATATTAAATAATATATAAATTATGTATAAAATTTACAATTACATATTTAATAGGCTATTATAAATATTTGTTTTTATATGAAAATATAAAACTAAAAAAGTATATAACATGTAGAATTGCATATTTAATACTATAAATTTGTTTTTATATGAAACATTAAAATAAATTCTATAAATAGTATATATGAACATATAAAATATGTAAAAAAAAAAAAAAAATATATATATATATATATATATATATATATATATATATATATATATATATATATATATATATATATATATTAGTGCTGTCAATTGATTAAAAAATTAACTAGATTAATCACAACATTTTTCTGTGATTAATGACGATTAAAAACATTTTATAATGTAATAAGTTCACAGTTAACCTCCGAATTAATGTAGAAACAACATGAATGCAGTATGGCATCTTTCCCATTTTCTCACCTCTTTTAGTTCATTTAAGACGTTATTTAACTCATTTAAGACTGCTCTTATACTACACAAAACATGCGTTTTGGCATAATTCTGTGTTATTGTTCATTCAAGTGTGAAAAAGGGTTTGATACTGGCGCACATCTTTCTGTGTGTGTGTGTGTGTGTGTGTGTGTGTGTGTGTGTGTGTGTCAGGACAGTCACAGAAAGCGTGTTCTCTTTTGTCTTGTCGCACTTGAATGGTTTAAAAGCACTTGCATGAATAAGAGCGTGATCATATAATGTAACGCTAGCCAAAGAATGACAGAAAAAACGGATGCTGCGTGTTAAACTGGAAAAATGAACACGTGTTTGGATTTAAATAGGCAAATGCTATGTCTATGATTGGATGATTATTGCAGTGATTATGTTTCTAGCATGTTATATGTTTGGCAACAGTTCTTCTAACCCTAACTGATGGAGTGTGTAGCTTTTCATTTCTTAAACAGCTACGTATGAAGACACATCACGGCGATATAATCCAGGATGACAATGTCCAGATTCATCAGCTCAGACTGCGAGAGAAAGGTTGTGAGTGAGCATGAAGAATAATTTTCACACATGAGAGTCTTTGGGATGTGCTGGTGGAGACTTTACACAGTGCTGGACTCTTGCATTGGCAATACAAGATCCTGTCCAAAAATCACAATAACATCACAACATTTATTTCCATCAAGAGGTGCATTCATTTTTGGTCAAGATCTTGTATAGTGACATCATCATCCTGGAATATGGACGTGATGTGTCTTCATACATGGCTGTTTAAGAAATGAAAAGCTACACACTCCATCAGTGAGGGTTAGAAGAACTGTTGGCAAATATATAACTAGAAACATAATCATAACCAAACAGCTACTTTTTTTTTAGCCGGGCACTTGCTACTAAGAGTATGTTTTGGTTATACAAAATGTACCACATATTCTATATATAAAAAAGTTGGTTATGTCTCCTTTTGTCTCTGACAGCTGTTCTTCTAAAAGCCTGCAGAGGTGAAAAGTTTATGACAGGGTCACACGCACCACATGATGCAGCGCCACAATAAAGACTTAAAGTACTGAAATGATGAGGGCAGCTTCTAAAAACAGCACAGCCCTTTTTAATCTGTCTGTTGAAACCTCGACTCGTAATGATATCACGTAATATGTTTAGTGCTAGAATGTATTAACTCTGTGTTCGTGTGCTTTGTCGTCTCAGGTGTCTGAATGTGTATTACTGCAGCAAAGACTGTCAGAAGAAGGACTGGTCTTTGCATAAGAAGTTCTGTAAAATGCTCCACAAGGTCTCCATTGACAGGCTGGTGGAGTGGCTCGTTCACAAAGGTGAGAGAGAACCGCGTATGTGGTTGCTAGGGAGTCGTGAGTGGTTGCTAGGTAATGTTCTGTCGATCATCCAATAGGAGATCTTCCGTTTTCTACGGAGGTGTGGTCTCGTCCCGCTAAAGACGTCAAGTGTTGGGACGACTGGGTCCCTATGCAAGGAGATCTGACACCCCGTCTGGAGCCCATCCTGTCTGGACAAAACATGACGGAGCTCTGGACCAATGCCTGCAGGGCGCGGCCGGAGGAGGCGGAGCTTAGCAAGTCCGTGTGGCGGGTGTGCAGCGAGTTCTTCTCTCGGTCGCTGACAGTGGGCCTCGGGATTCAGATGTCCCGTCTGGACCCGTATTCCCGCCCTCTGACCGTACATCTAGTCGGGGCCGGTCACAACGAGACCCTGGGAGCCAGAACCACAGACATGGACGAGCTCAGCCGCATGTTCCCGGGGCACCAGGGGCTGGAGGTGGTGATGGTGGGGCCCGAGGTGGTCAAGGGGCCCATCATGAGGCCTCCGCTGAGGGCGTTCGGGCCCCGGGGAAGAGTGTACATCAGCGCTTACAAGGGCCTCTACCACCAGTTCTGGGAGGAAGTTGTAGAGAAAGGAGAAGCGGCCAAACCAGATCTAGTGGTTGGATTTCACCCAGGTACAAACAAACCTCCGCAAAACATCCATAGCATACCACAAACTATTAAAGGGTTAGTTCACCCAAAAATTTTTATTCTGTCATTAATATCTTACCCTCATGTCGTTCGACACCCGTCAGACCTCCGTTCATCTTCAGAACACAAATGAAGATATTTTAGTTGAAATCTGATGGCTCTGAAAGGCCTCCATTGGCTCAATGGCACTTTACACTCTCAAGACCCTTAAAAGGTACTAAAGACGTCGTTACAAAGTCCATCTCACTACAGTGGTTCTACAATAACTTTATGAATCGGCGACAATAGTTTTTGTGCGCAAAAAAACCCTAAATAACGACTTATATAGTGATGACGATTTCAAAACACGGCATCATGAAGCTTCGAAGCGTTATGAATCAGTGAGTCGAATCATGATTCGGATCGCGTGTCAAACCACCAAACTGCTGAAATTTGGCGATTCAAACTGCTGAATCGACTCACTGATTCATAACGCTTCGAAGCTTCATGATGCCTTGTTTTGAAATCGTCATCTCTATGTAAGTCGTTATTTAGGGTTTTTTTGCGCACAAAAACTATTATCGCCGATTCATAAAGTTATTTTAGAACCACTGTAGTGAGATGGACTTTGTAACGACGTCTTTAGTAGCTTTTAAGGGTCTTGAGAGTGAACCGTGCAATTGTGCCAATGGAGGCCTTTCAGACCCATCAGATTTCAACTAAAATATCTTCATTTGTGTTCCGAAGATGAACGGAGGTCTGACGGGTGTCGAACGACATGAGGGTAAGTAATTAATGACAGAATTTTCATTTTTGGGTGAACTAACCCTTTAACAAATTCTGGTCTCAGGCCATCAGGATCATAGATATCCATAATAAAGGCTAGATGTCTCACGGTGGAGTCTCTTTCTGAATCCTCGATCACCGGCGGCCATCTTGTCACAGGCAGGGCTCTGTGGTACCTGATGATCTGCATGAACACAAATACTCTTATCTCGCTGACATCTGGACGGATTTACAAATGGTTTGGTTTCTTACAAACGTTATTAACGTAGCTATAATTGTGGATGCTTGAACAAATTATGAATAATTTTTCTTAAGTATGCAGTGTCATAACTACATCTCTGACGTTTATAACAAACCAAACAGTGTGAAAATCGGTAGAAAATTGAGCAAGTTATGGTTATTTAAAAAGTGCAAGCACCCATGAAAACACTGTTACGAGTGAGCGAGCTGACTGTGACAAGATGGCCGCCAGGTGCGGATGTCGACCTCCATTGGCTAGCAGAGCGCACGAGACATCTAGCCTTTATTATGGATATCTATGATCAGGATCCCATGGTGTTAAGACTTGTATGGCTTAATATAACATAAATGATGTCTCTTACTGAAATAAGTAATAGAAAACTCATGAAAAATCCACGTTATTTAAAAAATCCATTACATATTTGGACAATGGGCGGCGCCATTTTGTTTGCGTTCTATGTCGATGACGTAGAATGGTTGCACTCTGCAATCGACTGGCGCTACCCGTAGCTATTTTTACCACAACACAACTCGAAAAATGTTTCAGAGTTAAACAAAACCAATGAATTGCTTTATTTGTAAATGACTGCTTTGACCTATAGGATTAATTACGCTTGATATATTGATCATGCTCACAAGCTTTGAGGATCCTAATTAGGCGCACAACATCAAACTTCTATTAACCTAATTAACCTTAACACTTATGTAAATAGCTGAAGATAATTAGCATCATTTTTTGAAGCAGTTAATTGAAATGAATAGCATGTTCGATGTGTGTAGAGAGTCTGAGGTGTTGAGGAGTTCGCTAGGAGAGAGATTTGACTTTCACTGCGCGCGGTCTGTTGTTTTCGTGTTCACACGTTTGACCCTTCGAACTCCAGTGGGGGGTTTAGTTTCCATCTATAGCATCAGACGGATGTTTCTTTTAGGGAGATTCACTCTGTAGACAGGTGCCACTTTACCAGCGCCGTAATTCATCCCTGTCTGACTTTTACTAGCCGTGATTCAGAGTAACAGCTGAGAGTTTGAGAGATCCCTGAGCAGTTTACCAGAATGACCAACCAGTCACACACACCCTGACTGAACAATATTTTACCAGTAACATTAGCGTTTGCCGTGACTGGGGAGGTGTAGTGGTTAAAGCCCGGACTGGTCACCTTGCTGGTTCTAACCCTGTGAGGTGTAAGATGAGCTCTAACTGAGGATTATCTCTGTAATAAGTGAGCTGTGAGTTACTAAATGAGCATTTACTTATTTACTTAGCGGTCAAATCAACTTAAACTGTCATAAATCTTTGATCTCTTTTTAAATATATGACACTTGGCAGATTATTGCTGAAGTGGAAAAAAGTATGTTTCTTTTTATGAAAATGTTTTATATTAAATGTGTATTTTCCAAAACATGTTTTACTCTAAATCTGCGATAAAATCAAGTTGTGTTCCAAATTTGAGCAAAAAAATTATCTTTCAGTGCGATTTTGTTTGGACGCAATACCAAAAATGTCCACTAGATGAAATTTGTTTTACACATAGACTGTATTAAATAATGGCCGTAGTGTCCGTGACGTCAGCCGTAGGTTTCTGAAGTGCATATTTTAAACTCAAAGTGGGCGGAGCCGGCCGTCTCCCTAGAGACATAGCATATTTAGGCCACGCCCACACCGGGGGGGGAAACAATCCAACGCTCTCCATTGACTTTGCATTGCGTGAGGCTGCATCCTTGTCATCTCGGACTTATAACAAAAAACAGAACAATGTCTAAAAGCTGATATGTGACAAAGTGTACAGCAAACAAGCTAAAAAACACAAAAATAAGTTTTTATAAGCTGTCAACCCAAAAAAACGAGAGTTTAAGGAGACAAAAGTGGATAAAGGCAGTAAAACGTGACGCTTCAGCTGGAAGAATGGGTACATTTTGGGATCCTGACACTCAGTATGTCTCAGTATGCCTATGTGTGCAGTAAATATGTTGTCACTGTTAAGTCAAATATCCAAATGTCAGTTTTATATATTATATTTCCTGTCACTGATTATGTTCTTCTCTAGTGGGTGTAGTTCTCAGTGTAATATAATGTGTCGCGCTCTGTCTCAATGGCCTGTATCCACTTTTTTGTCTTTAAACGCTCGTTCTTTGGGTCAATAGCTTATAAAAACTTCTGGGTTTTTGGTTGTGGGTTTTGTTTAGCTTGTTTGCTGTACACTTTGTCACATATCCGCTTTTAGACATTGTTCTGTTTTTTGTTATAAGTCTGAAATGACAAGGAGGCAGCCTCACGCAATGCAAAGTCAATGGAGAGCGTTCGATTGTTTTCCCCCCCGGTGGGCGTGGCCTTCAGATTATGACACGTGAGAACTTTAAGGCTTTATATAATGTAAACGAATGAGTTATAAATAAATTCACCCCCCTCACAGTTTTCATGAAGGGCAAAATTAGCCGTATAGACCAAAACCACAATGTGTCCCAGACTGCAAACATGTGTTCTTCTGCTGTAAAGTTGGGCATTTTAACATGAGCTCAATGAGATTCTGCTCCTTCTGGAGTCTGTCTCTAGTGGCCAGTCCATGAACTGCAGTTTAAGTCACTTCCGTATCGGCTTCACGAGAAACTGGAGGTTGCCGCTTGGTTTGACATTAATTTCCAATGCGCTCATTTGACCGCGAACAATACAAGTGTGAAAAAAATTTTCAGGACCATTTAACCTTTTTGAATCACATTTTTTGTGCCATTCCTATGAAATAAAAAACTTTTTTTTAAAAAAGGGGGTAAAAATGTGGTCATTTATTATTTTTATTTGATTTTATATAATATTTATATATTCATGTTACATTTTTTATTTATATTATATTTTTTATTTCATTTAAACTTAAACATTCTTTTAAAATATGCTTTGATAAAACAGCTAAATATTTCTTAGGAATAGGGATAATAAAATAATCTTTTAATAAAATAATTTCAAGCAAGGTTATTATAATTAATTAAATGTAAAACTAGCCAAAACGATTAATTAAACCATTTTTCCTTGAAATAAAATAAAAATTCACTGAAATAAAATAACTAAAATTAATAAAAACAACAACAAAAAACTAAAATTGATAAAACAATACAACAAAATGACAACGTTTAACTAAAATTAAAATATGAATAATAACAGTATCTCAATGATACTAAAATAACACTGCTTCCAAGCTGGTCATTTTTCTCAGCTCACTTTCCTGACCGTGCTAAGCTAAGCTTGCTTTTCCTCCAAACAAGCTTCATATGGACATCATCCGAGTGAAATTCCCGCAGTAGAGACAAACCCTCCATCATTCTGACCTGTTATAGCGCTGCTGCTTTTCTAGGTCCCTGAAAGCGCTTATCAACTTTAAATCTGCACATATCCAAACACACATGACAACAACACATCTAATCTGGGAATAGAGGATATATACGCGCTATCAATCATAAAGTGGAGACAAACAAACTAAGGCGGAGATTATCCTGCTAAACTCCCTCTGTGAGTGATTTGATGGATCTGCACCTGTCAGCGTCTGTCCTCTGATTCTCTCTGTCTGTGTGCAGGGTTTCACGCGTCTCTGGGGTTAGGAGAGGGATGGCTGCCCACGTTACTGCTGCTCAGAGACTACAACATCCCATCCATCTTCACCATGTTCAAGTAGGTGACACTCAGTCATATACTCCAGTTCAGTGTGTACATGCCTCAACCAACCCGAAGTCATGGGTTTGATTCCAGGGCGTGTGCGTGAAAATAATGTATGCCTTGAAATGCAATGTGTTGGATTAATGTAATAGTGCTACAGTCGAGTTCTGCAGGTAAAAGCTCCCTTTATGTTCTCCATAGGGAAATTGATTTTGAGCGGCAACTTCTAAACCTTTAAAGGAACACGCCGACTTTTTAGGACTTTATCTTATTCACCGTATCCCCCAGAGTTAGATCAGTCCATACCATCCTCATCTCCGTGCCATAACTCTGTCTGACACACCCACCGCTAGCCTAGCTTAGCACAAAGACTGGAGGTAAACGGCTCCAGCTAGCCTACTGCTCAATAAATTACAAAATAACGCCAATATTTTTCTATTTACATGTTGTTTTCTGTGTTTCGCTGCGTAATATCATTGCGAAAATGTTGGTGATATTTTGTCACTTATTGAGCAGTAGGCTAGCTGGAGCCGTTTACCTCCAGTCTTTGTGCTAAGCTAGGCTAGCTGGAGCCGTTTACCTCCAGTCTTTGTGCTAAGCTAGGCTAGCTGGAGCCATTTACCTCCAGTCTTTGTGCTAAGCTAGGCTAGCTGGAGCCGTTTACCTCCAGTCTTTGTGCTAAGCTAGGCTAGCTGGAGCCGTTTACCTCCAGTCTTTGTGCTAAGCTAGGCTAGCTGGAGCCTTTTACCTCCAGTCTTTGTGCTAAGCTAGGCTAGCTGGAGCCGTTTACCTCCAGTCTTTGTGCTAAGCTAGGCTAGCTGGAGCCATTTACCTCCAGTCTTTGTGCTAAGCTAGGCTAGCTGGAGCCTTTTACCTCCAGTCTTTGTGCTAAGCTAGGCTAGCTGGAGCCGTTTACCTCCAGTCTTTGTGCTAAGCTAGGCTAGCTGGAGCCATTTACCTCCAGTCTTTGTGCTAAGCTAGGCTAGCTGGAGCCGTTTACCTCCAGTCTTTGTGTTTGTGCTTGGCTAGGCTAGCTGGAGCCGTTTACCTCCAGTCTTTGTGCTAAGCTAGGCTAGCTGGAGCCATTTACCTCCAGTCTTTGTGCTAAGCTAGGCTAGCTGGAGCCGTTTACCTCCAGTCTTTGTGCTAAGCTAGGCTAGCTGGAGCCTTTTACCTCCAGTCTTTGTGCTAAGCTAGGCTAGCTGGAGCCGTTTACCTCCAGTCTTTGTGCTAAGCTAGGCTAGCTGGAGCCTTTTACCTCCAGTCTTTGTGCTAAGCTAGGCTAGCTGGAGCCGTTTACCTCCAGTCTTTGTGCTAAGCTAGGCTATCGGTGGGTGCGTCAGTTATGGCACGGAGATGAGAATGGTGTGTATGGACTGATCTAACTCTGGGGGATACGGTGAATAGGCTAAGATGCAGGAAAAATTAATGCAGCAAACAAGGGGTGACACTCTAAAATATCAAGAGTGCAAAATAGACACATTCATGGATTTGGAATGCCAAGATCATCTCTATTTTAACATGTAATACTGTTTTAATTGAAAAATAATTGAAAAATATATTAGAACGGTTGTTTTCAATGGGGAAAAATAGCTAATAAAAATCAGAGGGTAATAACATTATGCTAGTAACACATTAGGAATGTGCCAAATCATGCTAGCAACACTAGCAATGTGTTAACTCATATTAACCCTCTGGTGCTCTTTGGTCATTTCTGACCGGAAAATGTTCTGTTTTGAAATTTTTTAAATCACAGCTTCATCGGAATGATATGAAACTTGGTGACTTTTCTTGCATTAGGTATGTAAACACACAAAAAAAATAGAGGTCATGATTCGATCATGCTAATTGGTCGTAAAAAAAAAAAAAGTAGCGTTCATTGTCTTCGGTCACAAATGACCGACCGTAGGAAATGAATGGGAAATCGGCAAAAACACAAACATTCACCGAATATTTGGCCACAATGCGGAAAAAAAGTACACAGCAGTAAAGGGCTGACACTCTAAAACATCAAGAGTGTGATATTGACACATCCACTCACACACACACGCACTTACACACACACACCTATGAAAAACTGAACCTATGAATCACATTTGGAATTTTTTTAATCGCTTCTTCAGAATGAAATGAAACTTGGTGACTTTTATGGCATTAGGACTGTGAACATACAGAAAAATTGAGGGCATGATTCGAGCATGCTAAGTGTTCGTAAAAAAACTCCCATTTGCTCTTTGGTCCAAAACTCTCAAGCCTCTCCATAGAGACCTCTAGTGATTACACCCATGGTTGCATGATTTCTTAAATAATTCCAAAAGAGGGCGCTAATTTGCCTTCAAAAAAATTTATTTTGAAGTCCTAGTCTCTATTTTAACCTGAAATACTGCAATAATTAAAAAAAAAAAAAAAAAAAAAAGTATAATTTTCAATGGCAAAAATAGACCATAATTATTGCATAAATATTAAAAAATACCACCAAATCATCTCAAAATACAAAATTAAAAAGAAAAAATATTATTTGAAGAAAAATAAATTGCATTGGGTGGAGGAAGTTTAATTTTTAGCTGTCCGGTCACTTATGACCGGGAAGACAACCAATGCAACCCCTAAACGAAGAGCACCAGAGGGTTAACAACCTGTTAAATCATGCTAACATCATGTAAAATAATGCTAGCAACATGCTAGCAATGTGTTAAATCATATTAACAACCTGTTAAATCATGCTAACATCATGTAAAATAATCTCAGCAACATGCTAGCAATGTGTTAAATCATATTAACAACCTGTTAAATCATGCTAACATCATGTAAAATAATCTCAGCAACATGCTAGCAATGTGTTAAATCATATTAACAACCTGTTAAATCATGCTAACATCATGTAAAATAATGCTAGCAACATGCTAGCAATGTGTTAAATCATATTTACAACCTGTTAAATCATGCTAACATCATGTAAAATAATCTCAGCAACATGCTAGCAATGTGTTAAATCATATTAACAACCTGTTAAATCATGCTAACATCATGTAAAATAATCTCAGCAACATGCTAGCAATGTGTTAAATCATATTAACAACCTATTAAATCATGCTAACATCATGTAAAATAATGCTAGCAACATGCTAGCAATGTGTTAAATTATATTAACAACCTGTTAAATCATGCTAACATGTAAAATAATACCTAGCAACATGCTAGCAATGTGTTAAATCATATTAACAACCTGTTAAATCATGCTAACATCATGTAAAATAATGCTAGCAACATGCTAGCAATGTGTTAAATCATATTAACAACCTGTTAAATCATGCTAACATGTAAAATAATGCTAGCAACATGATAGCAATGTGTTAAATCATATTAACAACCTGTTAAATCATGCTAACATCATGTAAAATAATGCTAGCAACATGCTAGCAATGTGTTAAATCATATTAACAACCTGTTAAATCATGCTAACATGTAAAATAATGTTAGCAACATGCTAGCAATGTGTTAAATCATATTAACAACCTGTTAAATCATGCTAACATGTAAAATAATGCTAGCAACATGATAGCAATGTGTTAAATCATGCTAACATCATGTTAATCTGTTTTTGTGATGGACTTTATTGCCTTCAAAACATTCAAACTTTAAAACTGCTTCAAACTGAAAACCTTCAAACTTTTTCAAACTTTCTGGCCTGGCTTTTTCAAGCCAACTTCAAAGTTTGAAAGTAACTTTCTGCCACCATAGTGCGCTCGCAACTGCTGACTGTGACTCTATTGCTCTGAGGTGTTGTCAATTCGATTCAAATTCATGCTCGTTCCTGGATCGTCCGTCCTTTACTGTGTCGTCATCTCTGCTGTGTCTCTGTGTTTGCAGTGATGCAGAGCTGCAGTATTCCTTGCAGATCCTCATAGAACTTGAGACGGACGTGAAAAACACCGGACCGAATCCCTTCAGCTCCCAGAAACCCGAGCAGGTCCTGAGCAGCCCAAACAACCCCCCCAGCTACTGCAACGCTTTTTATATTCACTTCCAGGGTCTGCTGGAGACACGACAGGAGGAAGAGTAGATTCACAGAGACGTTTGCTTTCTGAATGCATTTCTCACAGAAGCCACCACACACATCTTTAAAAAGTTGTCTATTGGAATTAGAGTAGAATATTCGTCTGTTTATTGAGAGGGTTAAAGGGATAGTTCACCCAAAAATGAAAATGAGCCCATGATTTACTCACGCTCAAGCCATCCTAGGTGTAAATGACTCTCTTCTTACAGACGACCCTCATTTATGGGGGTCAGGGGTTATTTAGTTAAATTTAGTTAGCTCCGAAAGCTAGATATTTTGGTTTTTAAAGTTTTAAAAGTGGTTATTTTTCATACACACATGCACCACTTCGCTTCAGAAGGCCTTTATTAACCCCACGGAGCCGTGTGGAGCAGTTATATGATGGATAGATGCACTTTTATGGACTTCAAAACAGAAACTGCCATTATAAAGCTTTGAAGAACCAGGACTTTTTTTAACATAACTCTGATTGTAGAATAATGTAATATACACCTAGGATGGCTTGAGGGTCATTTGTCATTTCTTTGAGCTGAACAGCTCCCCCTAGTGTTGCACCCCGGTCACTGCACCTACATAACACCTGTAGGGTCCTGCTTAAAGCGATTTAGTAGTCAGCCTAAGATGCCTGTCAGTAAAGCAAAAAACAGCTTTCAACCGTTGTCATGACAAATCAAGTCCTCCCTCGAAATCTTTTCTCCCCAAACTGTTAGTTAATGATTATCCTAAGTTTATACAAATTATATTAATTGAAAATACGCATAGCTTACTTTATAAAGCGTACGAAAACGCATTAGTGCATAATAAAACCAATTGAATGTAATTTCTTACACTTGATTAACTGTTAATAAATAAATAATAACAGCCTATCAAATGAATACTTGAACATTATTCATTTGTTTTATTTATAACTGAACTATTTGGACATTTAGCACTTAATTTAACACAATTACATTAAAGATGATTGGAAATATATGTAGGGTATAAACTAAGCTATCAGGTGAATCGCTTATCTGTATGCTATGCCAGGGGTTTTCAAACTGGGGTCCCCAGAACATTTTCATAGACAGAAAATATTGTTTAGGGCAAGTTATTTATTTTTCATTGGCTCAAGTTATAAAATATAGATATGAACCATTACCCTGATTTTTTTTAATTGAATGAATGAAAACCTTTTTTCAGTGTTGGAAACAATATTTTGTATTTATAAATGTCACAAAATTTATCTAACAGTTTAAATGTTTTTTCATAAAAATAGATGGAATTTAGGATGGGGGTCCCTCATAAAAGATTCATCGTATTTGGGGGTCCTTGGCATCATAAAGTTTGAAAACCCCTGTGCTATGCTATTATATAAGCTAACTAATTCAGACATAACATAATTATGCAATTTGAACCAATGTGATCGCACGCCGTATCAATTGTATTTTTCTTTTCTCTTTGGACAAAATCTTGGATGGAAATAAATGGACTTACCTCAAGTGTGTTGACTGGATACTGACCGGCAACGCATATTACAGTTTATTATGCGATTACAGCGTTTATTTTTAGAAATGTTTCAAGAAATAAATGTTTCATCTAAAAATTGCTGTTTTTTGCAGCACAATTTATTAAACTTTAGCGCCTCCTAGCGCTGAAAATATGCCATGACATTATTCACTCTTATATTATTCACACTTATATTATATTATAATCTTTTAATTTTAAAAACAAAAGGATTGTTTTTTAAAGTTTTGAGTCAGAATTTGTGTCAGATTGTGTATTATCCCTGTTGTATTTTAGATTCACTTAAGTGAATATTATTTATTTGATATGGAAGAAGTATTCTAAAGCTAATAAATAAGCAAGTTTTACAGTGTCTGTCTGTCATTGGAAGCCCTACATTGCTTCATATCATGTATAAAGACTTAATAAAAAAATATATAATAAAAATGTAAAAAAAAATCGGTGAGAGATGAGAGAATGTAGACACCCCGAGAATCGTCTCACAGAAGCCTCGAGAAAACACCCGCACAGCCGCGCGCGGGTATAAAACACCCGACACACACACACACACACCCTCACTTCATCTGCTGTAAACGTGTGACCGTAAACAATGAACGACTCCAACAGGTAAGAGCCACTTTTTAAAACCATGCTCTGTTATATTACTGTGAATAAAGTAGTACTGTACTGCGAGACAGACAGATGAGGTCACGTGATCCGTTCCAGTCTGGATTATGTTTACCTTATGCACTGACACACGTGCACTTTTAAAGTTTTTAATCACCAAGCAGACGTTGATGCAAGTTATTACTATTAATGATTCCAGAATTTATAATTGAATTGTTCCTAGTTATATTCGTGTAGTGTGTCTTATAGCATGGGTTGTCTCAGCTGTCTCACTGCATGCTGTATATTTTGAGAGGTGATATAAATATCCCAGCAGCTGCTTGTGCTTCTGTTCAGCCTTACGAATGCTCTCAATTATTGTTTAGTAGCCCAATTAAATCAAATACAGGACAAGCTGTGGTTATTTACACATTAATTCCTCAGATTTCCCCGCTGCTGCATTCTTATGTTTTTTTTGTGTTTATTAAACCAAGAATAGGCTAATAATACTAAACAATCACTGAGTCTCTCTGGTGTTCGATTCCATTCACTCCAAATTATATGGTCTTGAAATAAATCTTACTCTTTGCAATAACACACTAGCAGTTTCTCACTCGAGGTTGGCCATGCTGTCATTTCCAAAGGAGTTTATAGTGAACATGAACTGCGTAGGCCCCAGAATATGCACAATTGAGTGTTTGGTTTCTAAATGTCTCTTAAATGTAACAAGTTTCATATATTAATAATTCACAGCATAAAAACATACCATGTAGAGTTTGGACATAATCAACAACAGATACTCTACTGTTCGAAAGTTTGGGGTCGGTAAGATTTTTAAATGTTTCAAGAAGTCTCTTACACAGATCAGGCATATTGTGTTGGTCCCCTTTTGCTGCCAAACAGCCCTGACCCATCGAGTCATGGACTCCACTAGACCCCTGAAGGTGTGCTGTGGTATCTGGCACCAAGATGTTAGCAGCAGATCCTTTAAGTCCTGTAAGTTGTGATGTGGGGCCTCCATGGATCGGACTTATTTGTTCAGCACATCCCACAGATGCTCGACTGGATTGAGATCTGGGGAATTTGGAGGCCAAGTCAACAACTCAAACTCATTGTTGTGCTCCTCAAACCATTCCTGAAGCATTTGTGCTTTGTGGCGGCGCATTATCTGCTGAAGGAGCCACAGACACCAGGGAATATCGTTTCCATGAAAGGATATAATATGGTCTGCAACAATGCTTAGGTAGGTGGTACGTGTCAAAGTAACATCCAAGCCGCGCACACACACCCGGCCATCCACGTGATGTAGAAGAAAACGAGATTCATCAGAGCCGGCCACCTTCTTCCATTGCTCCGTGGTCCAGTTCTGATGCTCACGTGCCACTGTTGGTGCTTTCGGTGGTGGACAGGGGTCAGGGGTCAGCATGAGCACCCTGACTGGTCTGCGGCTGTGCCGCCCCATACACAACAAACAACTTTGAGGACAAAATGTTCACTTGCTGCCTAATATATCCCACCCACTTACAGATGCCGTGATGAAGAGATAATCAGTGTTATTCACTTAATTTGTCATAATATTATGCCTGATCGGTGTATGCTCTTAAATCAAAAATACAGTAATATGTGAAATATTGTTACAATTTAATAATAATAATTTGTTACATTTATATAGCGCTTTTCTAGGCACTCTTTACATAGAAGGGGGGAATCTCCTCCACCACCACCAATGTGCAGCAACACCTGGATGATGCGACGACAGCCATATTGCGCCAGAACGCCCACCACACACCAGCTGGGGATAATTATGAGGCCATGATAGACAGAGGCCAATGGGCAAATTTGGCCAGGATGCCGGGGTTACACCCCTACTCTTTATCGAAGGACATCCTGGGAGACGCCACAGAGAGTCAGGACCTCGGTTTAACGTCTTATTCGAAGGACGGTGCTTGTTACAGTATAGTGTCCCCATCACTACACTGGGGTGTTAGGACCAAGCGGCAACCTCCTCCAGTTTCTCTTGAAGCCGATACAGAAGTGACTTAAACTGCAGTTCATGGACTGGCCACTAGAGACAGACTCCAGAAGGAGCAGAATCTCATTGAGCTCATGTTAAAATGCCCAACTTTACAGCAGAAGAACACATGTTTACAGTCTGGGACACATTGTGGGTTTTGTTTATACGGCTAATTTTGCCCTTCATGACGACTGTGAGGGGGTGAATAATTTTATAACTCATTCGTTTACATTATATAAAGCCTTAAAGTTCTGCTTAATTAAGGGCGTGGCCACTTTGAGTGACAGGTGAATTGTCGTTTGTCTACTGTCTGTTAGTCACCACGTCACTTCAGCTCCGCCCACGTCCTGCCTCTTTGCCCATTTTCTGTTATCCAGGAGTGACGCCAAGGGGTAATCCAGCACCCGGAAAGCGTACCTTCCAAAGGGGCAGCCCTTGCTAACCAAGCCATCACCTGCTGTTAGCATCCCATTGACTCCCATTCATTTTGGCGTCACTTTGACAGTGAATAACTTTACATCTGAGGCGTTTAAAGACTCCATTTGTCCATTGTTTATTTCTAAAGAAACACAACAATGTATAAAAGGCTCCGTTACCTGTATCTTACACTATCGACCCGTAGAGATTGTTTTTGTAAAAATAGGCTAACGATTGCGTCATAACCACGCGACTCTCGGCGCGCAGTAGAGGAATTACCGTATAGACAGAAGGAGAAGCTCGCCGGCAATCTTTTACTGTCTATGAGGCAGTCGGGGGGACGTGGAGGCATAAAGTCAGATAAAGTTAAGGGAGAAGCATGTGGAAAAGCCAAAAGCAACAGGACAAAATATTTCAACAACGTGATTCAGATTTCACTTTGCACAACTAGAAGACTTATAACTGTCAGACTGGATGCTCACGTCACATCTACATCGTCAAGCTCAGTCTGCGGCTGCACAGTACATCAGCCATCAGGAAACGAGCGCTTCTACCTGACTGAACTTTCCTCCGTTGAAGTCTATGGGGTCGCTGTGTCCATTTATTTTACTGTCTATGAGTGACACGCTGCCAAGATGACAATGGCCATCTCGACCCTACTTTACACTTCAAAACTGCTCTTCAGAATCCTCTGTGGGATCATTGACACTAAGTGAGATGGTGGTCCAGTGGGTTAAACCATGGAACTGATACGCAGAAGGTTACTGGTTCGATCCCAGCGGTCACCACCAGTGTGTCCTTGAGCACTTTACTCCATGTTGCTCCAGGGGGATTGTCCCTGTAAGTCGCTTTGGATAAAAGCGTCCGCCAAATGCATTAATGTAATGTAATGTATTGTAAAATGTAACAGACCACAGGGTGACACCCCCTGCTGACCTCACTAACACTTCCCAGCTGCTGGAACCATCTTCCCACCGCCATCCGAAATGCAGAATCATTGACAACATTCAAAAGTCAACTAAAAACTCAGCTCTTCTGTGACCACTTAACCTCATAAAAAATTTAAAAAAACCTTTCCTTTCCTCTTTCTTCACCTTTTTTCCCTCCCTACTCTAGCCTGTGCTACACTGAGCAATGTACACGGTCTCAGTATTTCAGGCACTTGTTGCGCTTACTCGACTCTTCATGACCAATCGCTTCGTGTACTCCCAAGTTGTAAGTCGCTTTGGATAAAAGCGTCTGCTAAATGCATAAATGTAAATGTAACACCTCTACCAGCAGCAACCTAGTTTTCCCAGTTGGTCTCCCATCCAGGCACTGACCAGGCTCAGCCCTGCTTAGCTTCAGTGGGAAACCAGTCTTGGGCTACAGGGTGATATGGATAATAACTGTTCTCTATTTGACTATATTTTCAAATGTAATTTATTCCTGTGATGCTAAGCTGATTTGGTTCTCATTTGCATTAGTTTTTTCCTATCATCAGAATAGACCAGGCACTAGTTTTTGTCACAACCACAGCTTTACATCTCTCTCTCTCTCTCTCTCTCTCTCTCTCTCTCTCTCTCTTTCTCTCTCTCTCTCTCTCTCTCTCTCTCTTTCTCTCTCTCTTCAGTGTTTCAGACAGTAAGGCCAATACGCCTCTTACATTCCGCTCAACGAAGGAGATGTTTGACAAAATGGAGGAATCGTTCAAAATCTGTGCGCAGTGTGAGAGACTCCCATCAGAGGTCACGGGTTCACTAAAGCGATGCACACGGTACAACGGCGTGATGATTTTGATGAGGCGAGACTGCATGTTATATCTCACATCTGTAACATCTGCCTCTGTCTTGCAGCTGTCTGAACGTGTATTACTGCAGTAAAGAGTGTCAGAAGAAAGACTGGCGTCAACATAAGCTCTACTGCAACAAACTGCGCATGGCGGCGGTGGACAGACATGTCGAGTGGCTCCTTTACAAAGGTGAGGATGAGGAAGATGCAGTCGGGCCACCATTAGTGTCTTTTCAGGTTTATTTCAAATCCTTCCCGATATCCAATAGGAGATCTTCCTTTCCCTGTGGAGGTGTGGTCTCGTCCTGCTAACAAAGTAAGCTGTTGGAACGACTGGTTGTCTATGCAAGGGGATCTGACACCCCGTCTGGAGCCCATCCTGTCCGGACAAAACATGACGGAGCTCTGGACCAATGCCGGCAGGGCGCGGCCGGAGGAGGCGGAGCTTCGTGAGTCTGTGTGGCGGGTGTGCAGCGAGTTTCTCTCTCGCCCTCTTACGATCGGAATGGGACTGAGGATGTTTAACTTGGATCCGTACTCTCGGCCTCTCACCATCCACGTGCTGGGAGCCGGTCACAACGAGACCCTGGGAGCCAGAACCACAGACATGGACGAGCTCAGCCGCATGTTCCCGGGGCACCAGGGGCTGGAGGTGGTGATGGTGGGGCCCGAGGTGGTCAAGGGGCCCATCATGAGGCCTCCGCTGAGGGCGTTCGGGCCCCGGGGAAGAGTGTACATCAGCGCTTACAAGGGCCTCTACCACCAGTTCTGGGAGGAAGTTGTAGAGAAAGGAGAAGCGGCCAAACCAGATCTAGTGGTTGGATTTCACCCAGGTACAAACAAACCTCAGCAAAACATCCATACACGAGTGTAAAGTTTGTGGTCGGTAAGATTTAGATTTTTATGCTCATCAAGGCTGCATTTATTTAATCAAAAATATAGTAAAAAAGTGATAATATTACCACTTAAAAGAACCTTTAAAATGTCATTTATTCCTGTGATCATTTATCATCATTCCTCCAGTCTTCAGTGTCACATGATTCTTCAGAAATCATTCTGATATGATGATATACTGCTCAAGAAACAGTTATGATTATTATCAATGTTGAAAATAGTTGTGCTGCTTAATATTAACTGTTGTGTACTTACGATTCCCTCTTATATATTATCATATCAGATTTAATATAATGTAATAATCCGTGTGTTCTTCTGACACATTAAGGATCTCTTATCAGGGAAACAGATCAAACCAAAAGCACAGATTCTGCTCTTCATGCTTTTCAACTCTCTGTCGGGATTGGGCTTCATTGATTATGAACTTTATTTGCAGGGTTTGACGGACAGGAAGTGAGTCAGGATTGGTTGCCGACACTCCTGCTGCTACGAGATTACAATATCCCGACTTTATTCACCGTGATCAAGTATGTGACAAATACACATTCACACTTTCTGCACAGGACTCCATATTTGAGAATAATAGCTGTTTTACTAACTCTGATCTGTCTGTTTGTCTGTCTATCTATCTATCTGCCTGCCTGCCTGTCTGTCTGTCTGTCTGTCTATCTATCTATCTATCTATCTATCTGTCTGCCTGTATATCTGTCTGCCTGTCTGTCTGTCTGTCTGCCTATCTATCTGTCTACCTGTCTATCTATCTGTCTGCCTGTATATCTGTCTATCTGCCTGTCTATCTATCTGTCTGCCTGTCTACCTGTCTATCTATCTGTCTGCCTGTCTATCTGTCTGCCTGTCTACCTGTCTGTCTGTCTGCCTATCTTTCTGTCTGCCTGTATATCTGTCTGCCTGTCTGTCTATCTATCTGTCTGCCTATCTATCTGTCTGCCTGTCTATCTGTCTGCCTGTCTACCTACCTGTCTGCCTATCTATCTGTCTGCCTGTATATCTGTCTGTCTGTCTATCTATCTGTCTGCCTATCTATCTGTCTGCCTGTCTATCTGTCTGCCTGTCTACCTGTCTGCCTATCTATCTGTCTGCCTGTAAATCTGTCTGCCTGTAAATCTGTCTGCCTGTATATCTGTCTACCTGTCTGTCTGCCTATCTATCTGTCCATCTATCTGTCTGTTTGCCTGTATATCTGTCTATCTGTCTGCCTGTCTATCTGTCTGTCTGCCTATCTATCTGTCTGCTTGTCTCTGTCTGCCTGTCTGTCTACCTGCGTGTCTATCTGCCTGTCTGTCTGTCTGTCTCTCTGTCTATCTGTTTATATGTCTGCCTATCTGTCTGTCTGTCTATCTGCCTGTCTGTCTATATGTCTGCCTGTCTATCGGTCTCTGTCTGTCTGTCTATCTGTCTCTGTCTGTATGTCTGCCTGCCTGTCTGTCTCTCTGTCTATATGTCTGTCTCTCTGTCAATATATGTCTGTCTATCTGTCTATTTGTCTGCCTATCTCTGTCTATATGCCTGTCTGTCTATATGTCTGCCTGTCTATCTGTCTCTGTCTGTATGTCTGCCTGCCTGTCTGTCTGTATGTCTATCTGTCTGCCTGCCTGTCTGTCTCTCTGTCTATATGTCTGTCTCTCTGTCTATATGTCTGTCTATCTGTCTATATGTCTGCCTGTCTGTCTATATGTCTGCCTGTCTCTGTCTGTCTGTCTATCTGTCTCTGTCTGTATGTCTGCCTGCCTGTCTGTCTGTCTCTCTGTCTATATGTCTGTCTATCTGTCTCTGTCTGTCTGTCTCTCTGTCTATATGTCTGTCTATCTGTCTCTGTTTGTCTGCCTGTCTGTCTGTCTCTCTGTCTATATGTCTGTCTATCTGTCTCTGTCTGTCTGTCTGTATGTCTATCTGTCTGTCTGCCTGTCTATCTATCTGTCTGTCTCTCTGTCTGTGTTCAGTGATGCAGAGCTGCAGAGTTCTCTTCAGATGTTCTTGGAGTTGGAGATGCATGTTAAGGACTCCGGCTCAAACCCCTTCAGCTCTCTGAAACCTGAACTACTGCCAAAAAGGCCCAACAAAGCGCCCATTTACGGCAACGCTCACTACATTTCTTTCTGTGGACTGCTGGAGATGAAAGAGGAGGAAGAACAGAACTAATAGTTTAACCTAACCTTAACCTCAGTTTTATTATAGTGATTGTAGAAGACAATTTAGACTTTAGTAGTTTGTGTGTTGAATGAGAGTCTAGACATGTTTGTTGTGTGATGTTTTTTCTATGCAGAGCATATACGAATAAAATGAGAATAAAAAATGTGAGGTGAAAACGTGGGGATCAATGGATTTAATGTAATACTACAATAAATGATCGTTTACAGTATATCCAGCTGCATTTTATACCTCAGTGAGTGTGTCCTTCAATGATTAACAAATGCAAAATCATTTTAAGATAAACCCTGCGTACTATAGAAATGCCAGTTCATCATCACTACACTTAGTTTACAAAAATTGTAAAGCAGTTTGCAACTGTCAGGAGCTTTTTTATTTTATTTTATAAGTCTTTTTCAGGAAACAGACATATATATTTATTTAGCAATTGGGAACAAAAGCAACTCAGCCATGAAGTGTTTTAGGCCACGTAAAATCACAGAGCGGGGTCAGCGCATGCTGAGGGTCACAGTGCGCAGAAGTCGCTACAGACCTCCAAACTTCTGTGGCCTTCAGATGAGCTCAAGAACAGTGTGTAGAGCTTCATGGAATGGGTTTCCATGGCCGAGCAGCAGGAAGTGCAATGCAAAGCGTGGGATGCAGTGGGGTAAAGTACGCCGCCACTGGACTCTAGAGCAGTGGAGACGTGTTCTCTGGAGTGACCAATCACGCTTCTCTGTCTGGCAATCCCATGATCGAGTCTGGGTTTGGTTGTTTGCCAGGAGAACAGGACTTGCCTGACTGCATTGTGCCAAGTGTAAAGTTTGGTGGAGGGGGGATTGTGGTGTATGGTTGTTTTTCAGGGGTTGGGCTTGGCCCCTTATTTCCAGTGAAAGGAACTCTTAAAGCTTTAGCATACCAAGACATTTTGGACAATTTCATGCTCCCAACGTTGTGGGAACAGTTTGGGGACGGCCCCTTCCTGTTCCAACATGACTGAACTAGTGCACAAAGCATCGCTCCATAAAGACATGGATGAGCGAGTTTGGTGTGGAGGAACTTGAGTCCTGACCTCAACCCGACAGAACACCTTTGGGATGAATTAGAGCGGAGACTCTCGTCCAACATCAGTGCCTGACCTCACAAATGTGCTTCTAGAAGAAGGGTCAAAAATGACCATAAACACACTCCTAAACCTTGTGGAAAGCCTTGCATGTAAAGGCAGACGTCCCAAAACTTTTGGCAATATAGTGTATAGGATTAGTATATATTAAACAGTCTACATATATATAGAGATTTTTTATCAACTTTATTAAATCATAACAACAAAAGCATACATATTACACTCATTTCAAATCCACACAAGATAAAGAAAAAAAACTCCACTAATGTACAAGAGTTAAAGAAATTAGAGTGTAAATTAATGTAAATTGTACCACTTTTTGACCTACTAGATTTTATCCTACATTTTCTTTCCCATATTGAGGTAAAATCAATCACATATCCCAAAGACACTGTATTGTATGAAACACCAGACTTTACCTTTGATATATTGAAATAAATATTGAAATATTGTCATGAACTGTAGAACATGCGACTACCCGCTTTTAAAAAGTGCAATCAATATTAAAACGAGGTCTGCGATGTAAAGCCCCAAGTTCACATACGTCATGACTGTGATAATGTTGATGTCATGATAGCGATAATCGTAAGTTTTGGAGTCTCTTTGATAGGTTTTATATCCAAACAAAGGCCAGAAAATGGCCGCAGACACATACAGAGCTACAGCGATGGCATCAAGCACCAGCTCCACCTTATTGAGGTCGCAGCATCCGGACAGATTCACGCACTTCTGCAGGTGTAACAGTATCACCACCACGGTTGGAAGGAAACACACCACATAGACCAGAGTGCACCAGTTCAAACCGGCAGGGCGGAACCGGTTTTCCACCCCTCTGAAGTAGCTGTAAACCGCGGTGAAGAGGAGGCAGGCCACCAACGCCTGGCTGAAGCGCAGGATGCCTCGTACGCTGGACAGATGACCCTCGGGACACTTTAGTTTTGACATCACGCCGTCCACCACATACACGATACAAGCCAGAATGGAAAAGATGGCGCAAATGATATCTGCGAAGCATGTTGCGCACACAAACACAGAGCAATAGATGAGAGACGCGGACACCAGCATGAGGGACGACAGGAGGGTCAGTCCGCAGGAGAGATCGGCCCAGGTGTGCTTCAGCACCAGGTTCTCGATCAGTTTATGCACCAGTAATTTTTCCAGGACGAAGATCACCACAGCCACAATGAGTCCGAACACCCACACAAACTCGCACCAGATCCCGTACGGACTGTACATGGAGCCACGGAACATCGGGATGATCAGGGCCAAGGCGCAGAACACCATCTCGAGGATCCGGAAGCACTGATCGAGACTCAGGCCGAACAGTGACATTGTTCTTCATATGATGGTGCCACAAAAGTGTGAGCTGTGCTCAAGTGGACAGTTACTTAAAACGGCCTGATTTACATTGATAAAGTCTTTACTACGCCATTGACCTAGTGTGTGTGTGTGTGTGTGTGAGTTATTCATTTATCTGTCTCAAATGTGACCTCTGTGACAAGTTGGTTCAGTGAGTAAAGTATTAAAGCGATAGTTCACCCAAAAATGAAAATTAGCCCATGATTTACTCACCCTCAAGTCATCCGAGGTGTATATGACATTCTTCTTTAAGACGAATACAATCAGAGTTATATTAAAAAAAGTCCTGGCTAATCCAAGCTTTATAATAGCAGTGACTGTTGCTCTGTTTTTGAAGTCCATAAAAAATGCATCTGTCCCTCCGGGGTGTTAATAAAAGCCTTCTGAAGCGAATCGATGCGTTTGTGTAAGAAAAATATCCATATTTTAAAATGTATTCAATTTTTTTCTATGGCGCCATCACTTCCGGCGAATAAGGTCAAAATACATGCAAAATACAGGCGTGATCATAGATATATACATAGATTCCTCATTAGTGCCTGTGCGGATCGGTCGAATGAGGAATCTACATAGATACAGTATATATCTTTGATCGCGCCAGTATTTTGACCTTATTCGCCGGAAGTTATGGCGCTGGGAAAACTAGATGATATTCGTCTGATAAGAGGTAAAAAAATAACAATCGTTTCGTGTCTTAAGACATCAATGTGTCGCCACGAGCCGCAGGGTTTAATATGAATTTGTATGTCTATGTGTTTTTACTGTCATTGCTCTCATACTCTAAAATATCCCCATTGACATCATTATACGACTATCACACTGCAACGGTTGGAGTTAAAAATCTTCATTTGTGTTCTACTGAAGAAACAAAGACACCTACATCTTGGATGCCCTGGGGGTAAGCAGAAAAACATATAAATTTAGTTTTTGGGTGAACTATCCCTTTAACACCTTAACAAGACACATTTCCTAGAAGTGAAGGATTCTGTATGCTCCCAACATTAAAGCCCAGGATTTTTTTTTGAAAATGTATATTTTATATATGCTATGTCCTTAATATATAATAATAATGACATGTATAGGCAAAAACAATGGGATTTGATCGCCAATGCATATTTAGGTTTCAGGATTTTCTTTGAAGGTAGATCGATTTGTTGCTAAAAGTTGCTAAATGACGTTGTGACGTCATTGCGCTACGATATGTAATTACGTAATCGCAAAGGCAAAACTATGCCATTATGTTAAGCGCTAATTTAGATTAGTTTGAAAAATAAATTAAAGCAATGTGTTAGTTAATATGTACGGAGCCCCGCACATGACGTGAAAGAAGAAATAAGTAAATAGTGAGCAACATTTAGGCCTACTCATTTGTTCAATCGATTTATAAATTGTGCGCACGATTTAGCCTACTATTTTTTTCCTGTATGTCATATGCAGGGCTCCATTAATATGCTACCTAAATGATCTTCTGGTTTTTACAGCGATTTCAACAGCAGTCTTAAGGAATTATGAATGAGCCGCTAGCTTGTACCTGTGTTGTTTGGATTAGTCACTTTCCAGAAGTTGCTAAAAGTTGCCATATAAATGTAAAAAATTGCTAAATATGTCGCTAGGTGCTTTTTTCAAAAAAGAGTTGCTAGGGTAGTCTGAAAAGTTGCTAAATCTAGCAACAAAATTTCTAAATTGGCAACACTGGGTGCTGTACGTTTCGCCTCTTTGTCGCCATCTCTGTTTGAAACCTGCAATTGCGGTTATTTGCGGAAATATCCTCTTTACGAGGATTGTGCATCGGCGGCTCCTCAGCGCGGATGAATCTGATGTTTTGAGGACTTTCAGTCACTGCACCTGTGGATACTGTACTTCAGAATCACAGATTCAATGTCTTGGAAATATGACCAAAATAAGAATTTTTCACCAGAAAATGTAATCTGAACAAGTGAGTAACACTTTTGTTCTGACCAACTGAGGAAAAAAAAGTATTCTCAAAATCTTAATGTTAACAACATCAGCATTGTAGGACATGCTAGCTGGCAACATAGGATTCCATTCATTATGCTAAGCTAAGCTAGCAAACTAAAACAATGCATGCACTGAGACAAAAATGCATTTGCCCATATATCTAAATGTAGGAAGGAAGTTGAATAAAGCCCTATTTCTGAAAACGCGTGTACGGAAGTGATTCTATTGAGAACGACGAAATCCACAGATTCCGCAGCTGGTGAAGACCAGGTCAATGATGTACAGGCCGAGGTTAACATAGGTCATGAAGGTCACAACAAACTGGATGCTCCATATGCAGCTGTTTCCGGGACAGTCTTTGGGCCGCGGGTTTCCTTTGAAGCTGTAGATGGGCCAGAGGAACGCGGCGGTGACGTACAGCAGAACCGATATGAGCAGGAAAATCATGGTGAAACGATCGATGCTGAAGGGCAGACAGTTCTTTATCTTGGTCAAGATGTTGGTGATGATGGTCAGGAGGGTTAGAGGCAAAGGAATGGCGTAGGCCACGATGCACCACAGCAGAGCCGGTTTACCCACGTAACCGATCAGGGAAATGAGGATGATGCTGGCAACAAAGGCCTCCAGAATCTTAATGAAGCCAGGAAGCACAGCTAAATACGTGGCGGAGCGTGTCACGTCACATTTGTCCTTGAACGTCTCCATGCAGTAAAGCGCGCAACCCACCGCGGAGAGGATCGTGACACTCCAGCCCCAGATGCACTTCCGGCAGATGTAGAAGTTGGCAAACATCACCGTGCACGAGAACGTGCAGAGCGAGGACATCATGGCCATGCCGGTCGTGAAGTCGTCCCAGTCCATGCAAAACACCAGGAGCTTGTGGATGAGGTACATCTCCAGTACGGTGATGACCAGTGTGATGACGGTACACAAACCCCACACCACCATGCAGTAGATCCAGTAGGTGTGAAACGGCTTACTCCAGATGTAGCTCACCCCAAACGTCACCATGCACACCACGATCTGCGCAATGTGCAGGGCGAAACGGGAACTCTTCAGGGCGGAAAGGGAGAATTTCGGCGTGCTCATCTTGAAAATGCAGTGGCTCAAGAGGTCTGAAGGTGTTATGAGAACGAGCTGCTGTCGGAGGAAGATTAAAACTCAGGACATGCAAAAGTCACTAAAACCGTCCCACCACAACGCTCCACCTCAGTCTAGTGATTATCAGTTATTCAAAAGTCAAGTCAAATGTATTAATACAGCAGATTGCTTCAAAGTACTGCACAATTAATCAATTATGAAACGACTTAGTTAGCTCAAAACATAATTTATTCTCCCTCAAGCCATACTAGACGATATGACTTTCTTCTTTCAGTTATATTACAATATATCGTGACTCTTCCAAGCTTTATAATGGGAGTGAGTAGAGCCTGAGATTTTGAAGCTCCAAAAAGATCATCCGTCATCATAAAAGTCATCCATACGGTGGGTTAAAGGGTTAGTTCACCCAAAAATGAAAATTCTGTCATTAATATCTTACCCTCATGTCGTTGGACACCCGTCAGACCTCCGTTCATCTTCGGAACACAAATGAAGATATTTTAGTTGAAATCTGATGGCTCTGAAAGGCCTCCATTGGCTCAATGGCACGGTTCACTCTCAAGACCCTTAAAAGGCACTAAAGACGTCGTTACGAAGTCCATTTCACTACAGTGGCTCTACAATAACTTTATGAAGTGACGATAATAGTTTGTGTGTGCAAAAAATACCTAAATAACGACTTATATAGCGATGACCGATTTCAAAACAAGGCATCATGAAGCTTCGAAGCGTTATGAATCAGTGAGTCATCACTATATAAGTCATTATTTAGTTTTTTTTTGCGCACAAAAACTATTTTCGTCGCTTCATAAAGTTATTTTAGAACCACTGTAGTGAGATGGACTTTGTAACGACGTCTTTAGTACCTTTTAAGGGTCTTGAGAGTGTAAAGTGCCATTGAGCCAATGGAGGCCTTTCAGAGCCATCAGATTTCAGCTAAAATATCTTCATTTGTGTTCTGAAGATGAACGGAGGTCTGACGGGTGTCCAACGACATGAGGGTAAGTAATTAATGACAGAATTTTCAATTTTCAACTAACCCTTTAATAAAGGCCTTCTGAAGCGAAGCGATGAAGCGAAGCAACTTAAAGGGATAGTTCACCCAAAAATGAAAATTAGTCCATGATTTACTCACCCTCAAGTCATCATAGGTGTATATGACATTCTTCTTTCAGACGAATACAATCAGAGTTATATTATAAATGTCCTGGCTCATCCAAGCATTATAATGGCAGCCCAAAATTTCAAGCACAAAAAAGTGCATCCATTCATTATAAAAGTGCTCCACACGGCTCTGGGGGTTAATAAAGACCTTCTGAAGCGAATGCGTTTGTGTAAGAAACAATATCCATATTTAAAACTTAATAAAGTAAAATATCTAGCTTCTGTCGGACCGCCTGATGTGACCGTTAAAACTACTAGTCTAACTAATATACATTGAAAACATTATTAAAGAAAAGTAAACAGTCAGTAATAAAATAACAAATAATCAAATTACAAGCAAAAGCACCAATAAATACAATATAACAAAGATATAAACAAAATAAACAGCTTTTCAGGTACAGAAATTTAGTAAAGTAAGCAAATGTTAAATAACAATGCATAGTCTGCAATGTATAAATGAAACATCCTTATTCATTAATCCGAAGTTAATTAAACAGAAGTTATTCAGTCAAGAGCAGTGAGTAATTGTTTTTTTGTTCTTTGTTGTTTGATTAACATTAAAAACACAGACAGCAGCAGGAATATTAGGCTGCTGTCACTTTAAGAGTGAATGCAAGGATCTGTACGCTGATACTGTACACATGTGTTTACTTAACCTAAGCCGCGTTTTCACCGCAGGAACTTTCCCCAGGAACTTAGGGCTGGTACTCGGTGTGTTTCAACCGCAGGAACCAGGGTCTAAATGAAGTTCCGGGTCAATATTTCCCCCTCCAAACGGCCCTGCTCGCGAGGTAGTACTTTTTCAAAGTTCAGGAACTTTCGGGGGTGGGACTTGGGCACTGAACATGCTTTTGAGAGGTTCGTTCTGTGTTCTGTAAATATCAGTCTTGCTCTTTCTGTCCGATGGCGCGCGTTCATCTCAGCAATCTCACGGTCAATGTCCGTTATAGCCGATAATAACATACCTTGTCTTATTTTAAATCTAGCTTTACGAGCTTTCAGAATAGTATCAGTGCTCGTCTCTTTAGTATCAGTGCTCGTCTCTTTAGTATCAGTGCACGTCTCTTTTCTGCCGTTTTGTTAATTGCAGGGCTCGACATTAACGCTTGTCCGGGACAAGTGGATTTTTTGATGGGGCAAGTGAAAAAGAATTTTACTTGCCCGACGTATCCAGAGTAAAACGTCAAAACAAAAAATAACTAGGGAATCACCAAAATGCAAGAATGATTCTGCATTCAGTTAGTGTAACGTTAAGTGACGATCGATAGTGGATAATAATATAAAAATGAACTGACCTTAACAAGGTTGTGCTATTGAGGCTCTCGAAGCCTCTCGAGGACGAAAACAAATGAGCGCCGCTCATACACAGAAACTCAGTTAACATACACGGTTAAAATTGTGTAGTTTTTGTATTTATAACATATGATACAGTTAAGCAACATCACACTAACAAGAGTGTTGTTTTCCTGAATACCATCACGACTGAAAATGACGCTGATTTCATACGCCTGTTCCATAAAGAATTAATTAACATTAAGTCATTTACATTTTAGATGCAATATGGACTGTTTTTGTTCCATTTCAGCAGCGAAAATAGTTCCAAACAAATATCACAGCAGAACCATAACGCATCTCACAGCAACAGCGTTATTGAATGATTCAGCGTTTGAATGAATCGGTTGAATCAAAGATTCAATGACCTATTCGTAAACGACCGCCTAATTCTTGAATGAATCAGCCGTTTGAACGAATCGACTCAATGACTCGCTCATTAAGACGGTCACCTGCTGCCACCTACTGGTGGTTTAGTTTCACCTTTCCAACGTTTCTTATTTGTATATTGAAAAATATTTAAAATAATCTCATAACATTATTTAATGCTGTTGTAATTTTTCAGTGTAAATGATTTAATTTGATTGGTAACAGCCTATAGTGTCTTATTCTAATTAAATTTATAGATCAAATTTAAGAATATAAAAGGAAAGCTGAAGCATATCCTATATTTAATAAGATTATGGAAAAATGCCCTTTATAAAAAGGTAAAAATATCACAAATATGCATATTTAAATATGTCAAAGCTGATTGAACACTGGTGAGAATATTGCTTCAGAATATATTGTGGTGGAGAATGCGGGCATTTTCGCGAGGAATCACCGACAAGTTCACCGCCCCACTCCCTAATCCTTTTTTTTCTTTCTCTTCCTGTTTGTACACCACAGTGTTGGGGAACGCGGCGCGCTCGTCCCCGTGATGGAGGAAGTATTACAGCGCCTGGCGGAAGTGAGCATCCGCCAGCAACAGATAGTGGAACACCTCGCCACTCACCAGGGCAGGACAGAGGAGGAGCTCTTCGCCATCCGTGCCGCCGCCGCCCAACGCGTTCCGCTACCTGATCCTCGCGCCCAAGCAACCCGCCTACTGCCAAAGATGACTGCTGATGACGATGTGGAAGCCTTCCTACAGGTCTTTGAAAACACCGCCCAACGTGAGGCATGGCCTGAGGATGATTGGGCGCGTGCGCTGGCACCTCTCCTCACCGGAGAAGCCCAACGGGCTTATTTCTCGCTTCCCCTTGAGATCGCTGAAAACTATATCGAAGTCAAGAGGGAAATATTAGCAAGGCTCGGCCTCTCACCGGTCTGCGCCGCCCAGCAGTTCCACGAATGGGAATGCAAGCCCCGGGTGCCAGCCCGTGCCCAGGCAGCCGAGCTCAGCCGCATCGCGCATCACTGGCTATTGCAGGGGAACCCCACCGCAGTACAGGTAGCGGAACGGGTAGTGGTCGATCGACTCCTCCGCGCTCATCGGCAAGCGGTTGGGATGAGGAACCCAACCAACACCCTGGAACTCGTGGAGGCGATCGAGCTGGCGGATGTCGTCCATCATCGCGAGGCCGGGGACCGCTCGAAGGGACCCCCGCGACCAGTCAGCAGGCCGACGGTTCCCCCACCGCGAGATGAGCCCATGCCCAGCGCTGGACCACCATCACCCCCGCGAGCATGGCTGGCAGGTTGCATCGTCCACCAGCATGTGCTATCGGGAGCCCCCGAAGCAGAAGTGATGGTGGATGGGAAACGTTTCCGGGCCCTGCTGGACTCAGGCAGTGCGGTCACCCTAATCCAGTCGCGGTTGTGCGCCCCTCGAAGCGGCCAGAAAACCTTCTTACCAATTACCTGTGTGCACGGAGACACTCGCCAAGTACCGGCCTGTAGAGTCACCATCTCGTCACCCCAAGGCACCTGGCCGGTAGAGGCGGGCCTGGTGAAGGACCTGCCGGTGGCCGTACTGCTTGGGAGGGATTGGCCCGGCTTCGACAGACTGCTCAACGCTGCTACCCAGCCTGCCAGCCCGGAGGGGAACCGTCGAAGACGGAGACGGCCTCGTGGACCCCGCCGCCGACCGGCCCTGCTTGCCTCCGACAGCGGGAGAGATGGTGAGTCCCCCTCCCAGACTACTAATCTGTTCTATGATATTTACCAACAGGCTGCTGGAGGGGGCTCATTCGCCAAGGAACAGCAGGAGGACGATCGGCTCAAGCACTGTTGGGCTCAGGTGCGAGTCGTCGAGGGAAAAGACGTCCTCCCACGGCCCCATCCTCTCCCGCATTTTGTCGTTGAGAATGGCCTGCTGTACTGTGTCGCTCAGCGGAGGGGGGAGGAGAAGAAATTGCTGGTGGTACCCCGAGCCAAGACCGAAACCATCCTGGAGCTGGCGCATTCCCATCCCATGGCAGGTCACCTCGGGGCGGGCAACACCACTCAGCGCATCCGCGACCGCTTCCTTTGGCCGGGCCTGGAGGCCGAAGTGAAACGGTTCTGCCAAGCCTGCCCGACCTGCCAGGTCACGTCGCCCAGGACCCCTCCCCCCAGCCCGCTCATCCCGCTGCCTATCATTCGAGCGGATAGGAATGGACATAGTGGGGCCGTTGCCAAAGTCTGCCCGTGGACACGAACACATCCTGGTAATCGTCGACTACGCCACCCGGTACCCAGAAGCAGTCCCCCTTCGTAAGGCCACCGCGAAGTCCATCGCTCAGGAGCTGTTTCTGCTGGCCAGCCGAGTCGGCCTCCCCTCGAGATCCTGACTGACCAGGGGACCCCGTTCATGTCCCGGCTAATGGCGGATCTCTGTAGGCTGCTGCGGGTGAAGCAGTTGAGGACCACGGTCTACCACCCTCAGACGGACGGACTCGTAGAGAGATTCAACCAGACCCTCAAGCAGATGCTTAGACGCGTGGCGGCGGAGGATAAGCGGGATTGGGACCTCATGATTTCCTACGTGCTCTTTGGGATCCGCGAAGTTCCCCAAGCCTCAACTGGCTTCACCCCCTTTGAGCTCCTGTTCGGCCGTCAACCACGTGGGCTCCTTGACGTCGCCAGGGAAGCTTGGGAGCAGCCTCGTCGGCAGGCTATTGAGGATGAGATCCAACAAATGCTGAAGTTGGGGGTAATTGAACCATCCCGGAGTCCGTGGTCCAGCCCCTTTGTGATGGTCCCAAAGCCGGATGGCACCCTCCGCTTTTGTAACGACTTCCGCCGCCTGAACGAAGTCTCCGAATTCGACGGGTACCCCATGCCTCGGGTCGACGAGCTGCTGGACCGCCTTGGAAGGGCCCAGTACATCAGCACCCTAGACCTCACCAAGGGCTATTGGCAGGTACCACTCTCTGAAGCCGCTAAGCCGAAGACTGCCTTCTCGACCCCCAGTGGCCACTGGCAGTACCGGACCCTTTCCTTTGGCCTGCACGGGGCCCCCGCGACGTTCCAGAGGATGATGGACGTCATCCTGCGGCCCCACCAGGCGTACACAGCCGCCTACATAGATGACTTGGTGATCCACTCCGAGGCATGGGAGGAACATCTGGATCGTCTGCGGAGGGTGCTCTCGGAGCTCCGGCGGGCTGGACTAACCGCCAACCCCCGCAAATGCCACCTAGCCCTCTCCGAGGCCAAGTACCTGGGCTTCCAAGTCGGCCGAGGCCTCATACGGCCGCAGGAGAAGAAAGTAGAGGCCATCCACTCTGCCCCGAGACCCCGGACAAAGACCCAGGTACGAGCCTTCTTGGGGTTGGCGGGTTATTACCGATGTTTTATCCCCAACTTCTCCTCTTTAGCAGACCAGGAAGGGGCAGCCGGAGAAAGTATGCTGGACCCCATCGGTCGAGGAGGCCTTTGCCCAGGTCAAAGCAGCGCTGACGTCCTCGCCCGTACTCCGCGCTCCGGACTTTAGTTGCCCCTTCCTGCTGCAGACGGATGCCTCCGACACAGGACTGGGAGCTGTCCTGTCCCAAATCCAGGAAGGTGAGGAGCATCCGATCATTTACATCAGCAGGAAGCTGTCCCCGGTCGAGAGGAAGTATGCCACCGTGGAGAAGGAAGCCCTGGCCATCAAGTGGGCAGTCCTGGAGCTCCGGTACTACCTCCTAGGCCGCAAGTTCACCCTGGTCACAGACCACGCGCCCCTACAATGGATGGCCCGTG
Organism: Gobio occitaniae; assembly: GCA_033150135.1. Lineage (NCBI taxonomy): Eukaryota > Metazoa > Chordata > Actinopteri > Cypriniformes > Gobionidae > Gobio > Gobio occitaniae. The sequence continues at coordinate 357,401 of JARQWZ010001041.1, read as the reverse complement.
CCAAGGACACCAACGCCAGGGTGACTCGCTGGTTCCTAGCGCTCCAGGACTTCAAACTTTGAGGTACGACATCGGGCCGGGGCCGCCAACGCGAACGCCGATGGCCTCTCACGGATCTGGACAGCTTATGCAGGTCTGTCAGGGGTTATTCCCCACCCTCCCCTTACATCACCCCTGCTGTCTCCATTTGTTCACAGGACCAGAACGACGCTTAGGGGGGGGGAATGTGACGAGCGTCCTCGGAGGAATCAGCGTCGCCCTGGCAACCAACACAAAACACCTGCACACCCTCACCGCCGGCTGATCGGTCACAGCTGCTCCCAATCAGCCCACAGCCACATAAGCAGCACATGCTGAGCAAACAGGCAGACTCAGGTCTTGAGCCGACTGAAACGCTGGACTAACCTTGTTTCTCTGTTCTCCCCAGAAAGCAGCGAGTGACCGACAGCCCACCACTTGGAGCACGTTTTGGACACCCACTTTCGTTTGGATTGAGCACTGAAGAGCACTTAAAGCACCAGTCATCACGCACCGGCTTACCTTCTTTCACCAGTTTTAATTTGACTGTAAATAAATCTACCCTCCAGGGGCCTTTTCACGAAGCCTGCCTTGTCGAGTGGTTCTTCACCCCGTGACAATATTTACTGAAAATATCCGGACAAGCAAATTGTTTACTCGGACAAGTGAATGACAGATTTACTAGTCCGAAGGACAAGCGTGTGAACAGGCCTAATGTCGAGCCCTGAATTGGTTCTTTAGTGAACCAATACATAACTAGCAAAAGCAGCGCTGCTTGAATCTCCTCCATACTTGTTATTGTTGCACAAAAATGATTATTGTCCGTCTGTGACTGGGAGGAGCAGCCGAGCACAGTCCCACGTCTCCGGACTAATTTGCCTAATCTTTACGGTACTTTAGACCGCAGTGGAAACGCAGACAGTAGCAGGTCTGGGGGGAAAAAAGGTTCCTGTAAAAAAAGTTCCTGGTACAAATTGTTTTGGGTAATTTAGGTGGAAACAGGGCTCTACATAACCGGCTATGTTTACTTCAATACTCGCTATTTTTTGTCAATTTTGTGTCAATTTGTCCACTCAATTGCAAGAAGACGTGAAAGAGAGCTCAGCTTAGAATTTGCGCACTGTTTGGGCGAGCGCTTCAGATGTGTGCGCACACAAAACTTCCCACACAGTGCCACTGCGAGTAACGATTTCACGTCTTCTTGTCAAGGCTTAAACTTTCATGACAATGCAGCGCTGGCCTGTCAACCGTCCCAAGATGTTTCTTCACGTTCATGCATTGTTAGAAAGCATAAAAATGTTACCGGCCACCTGGCGAGTGACACCGTTTCATACTCGCCAATTTTTACTCGCATTTGGCACTTGGCGAGGGTTAATTTTAGGCCCTGTTTATAACTTTATAAACTCTAATCACTGGCTTCCGTGTAGTTCTGGTCTAGTTCTGGTGGAAGAGTGACCTCTGACCCGACGCATGACGTAGGATGTAGCCGTGGCGTACGTTTAGGTGAGAGTAGACGCATAGACGGCAATTGCGGTTCAGACATATAGGGCTGGGCAACAAACTCAAGCTCCTCCCACATTTCTCTTTAAAAACTCTCGTTTTAGACTTCGAAGTGAGCAGTGTTTTGTTTTGCTCTACCCTCGCCAATACACCATGCGTCAGGTCAGAGGTCACTCTTCCACCGGAACTCGACTTGTGTACGGGTGAAGCCAGTGATTTATAGTTTATAAAGTTATAAATACGGATATTTTTCTTACAAAAATGCATCACTTTACTTCAGAAGGCCTTTATTAACCCCATGGAGCCGTATGGATTACTATTATAATGGATGGATAATGGTTATAATGGTGATAATCTAAAAGCATGAGACTGTTTTTGCTAATGTAAGTATGAATACTGATGTGACCATCCAAGCCTTACCTTATCACCAAGTGCAATGCAAAGCGTGGGATGCAGTGGGGTAAAGCACGCCGCCACTGGACTCTAAAGCAGTGGAGACGTGTTCTCTGGAGTGACCAATCACGCTTCTCTGTCTGGCAATCCCATGGATGAGTCTGGGTTTGGCGTTTGCCAGGAGAACGGCCACGCCTGACTTCATTGTGACAAGTGTAAAGTTTGGTGGAGGGGGGATTATGGCGTGGGGTTGTTTTTCAGGGGTTGGGCTTGGCCCCTTAGTTCCAGTGAAAGGAACTCTTAATGCTTCAGCATACCAAGACATTTTGGACAATTTCATGCTCCCAACATTGTGGGAACAGTTTGGGGACAGTTTCAAGCTCCTCTCACAATTCTCTTTAAAAACTCTCGTTTTAGACTTCTATGTGAGCGGTGTTTTGTTTTGCTCTATCCTCGCCAATACACCATGCGTCAGGTCACTCTTCCGTCGGAACTCGATTTGTGATTTATAGTTTATAAAGTTATAAATATGGATAATTTTCTTACAAAAATGCATCACTTCACTTCAGAAGGCCTTCATTAACCCCATGGAGCCGTATGGAGCACTATTATAATGGATGGATGTGCTTTTTTGGGCTTCAAATTCTCAGGTACCATTCACTCCCATTATAAAGCTTGGAAGAGCCATGGCAGGATGTTTTTCAATATAACTCTGATTGTGTTTGGCTGAAAGAAGAGAGTCATATACACCAACGATGGCTTGATTGTGAGTAAATTATGGGATCATTTTTATTTTTGGGTGAACTATCCCTTTAAGAACAGCTGTAACGCAGCTCTAAACTCAGCTAACAAACGTATGTATTAAAGGTCCCATGGCATGGCATTTTTCTATTATTTTATAATGATTCCTGAGGTGTACTTATATTGTTAGTATGACTTTTACATCATAAAATGTCATAATTTAGAAATAAAAGGCATTTTTTCTATACTGCTGTTTGCCCTGTGGCTGAATGCCCTGCTTCAAGAGGCGTGTCTGCGGTGAGACTTCAGTAAAAACGCCCACTGTTGTGATTGGCTGACATCTTTGCATTTTAAATGAGAGGAGGGGGCGTGGTTTAACGAGGCACGAGCAGGCACGAGCTGCTGCCAGAGAGACAATGGACCGGAGTTCACTTCACATCAGTTCTCAGCATGTCTGAACTGTTGTAGTTACAGCATATACTTCAGGTTATTAGTCTATTTCTAGTCGGAGGGACTGTCACTCATGTCAGAAAGTTAGTAACTTTAGTAAATTATGGATCAGCGCTGACTGGAGACGCGAACCGTTTAGAACGATTCAGTCCGATTTGGTGAACTGATTCGGTTCACTAAAAAGAACTGGTTCAAAAGAAAGATCGTTCGCGAACCGGACATCACTAATGTACCAGAGACTGAGCTCAGGGATTGCTAACAAAGTTATTTATAGTAACTACTGAGTTATGAGAGCTGTGCTGTCAGTCAGCGCGAGTTTATTGTGTTTGTATCTGAGAGTTCTGAATAAACACGAGTCCCAGTCACACCGAGTCCGTCTTCATCATTATTACCAACTTTGTAACACATGCAAAGTACCATTACAGCTGTCGAGATGAACGAGTTAAAAGTAAGTGTTGATAATAGCATTATTTTTTTAAATAAAATAAAAATGTCAGTGACGCGCGTTGAGTACACAGCGCAAACAAAGACACAACAGCAGTAATCGAATGTAATCCAGTTTATTGTGGGGCTAGGCTGGCTAGCCCGGATATGCTCACGCTTACCCCCTTTCTGCTTAATCTCGCGCCGCGTTTGGTGCCTCCGCTGTGGGCCAGATGCAGTACTGGGGGTCGGGGATGTTGAAGGCCACCGGTCAGTGCAGCCCGAGCTTCGGCGTGTGTGAGGCCGATGTTGAGCAGAAACTCATGACTGTATGCACATTGTAGAACCGATAGACACGACGAGGACGTACAGAAACACTGACTCACAAGATAGAAAACACGAAAACACCGTTCTGTCTGGAGAGAGAGAAGCCGCATTGTGTGCACGAATAATAAATAATTAGCTACACATCAGAAATCACTGATCACAGATCAGAAGGAACTGAAAAAAGACTTCTGTTTTCATTTGTACATCCAAACACTGAGAAACTGCTAGCATTCACTCGTTGACAACCCATGATCTCTCAAGCGTTTGCATGGGCGTGCCAGATTCTCTGGGCGGAGGAAAGGGAGGAAACCGCTCCTGCTTGGACGTCAAACCAGGAGACTTCAGGATTGGCTCGTCTGGCCTGTCATTTTCTCAAAGGCAGAGAGAGACAGCCAGAACTCGGGTTTACACCGATCAACATTTCTATCCACTTGGGGACAATATTCAGGCTAGGGGAACTCATATTAATGTTGAAAAACCTCATAAAATGAAAATTTCATGCCATGGGTCCTTTAAGAACATTTCGCTGACATTCTCTGAACATTCAAAATGTAAATAAAAAATAAAATTAAAAAAAAGTTTTCTTGGTTGTGCAAATGTTAAAAAATGGTTCCAAAACAAAACAAACAGTGACATTTAAAAACTGTTACACAAACTTCCTTACTAAAACATTACAGGAAAAAAACTCCATGAGCCAATGTATAAATAACATCAGTTGCAGGGAAATTAAAATTTTGAAAATGTCATAAATTGCTAACACAAATGCTCACACATTTCCAAAAGGCTTTCATGACACAGTATCAGTAAATGTTGGTCCCTGGTATAAGAATTTCTCCCCAAAATAATTATATTCATAAATGGTTAAAAGGTACTTTTGTAATGTGAGTGTCACTGAATTCAACCAAGAAATGAGTTCTGAACATCTTTACCGGGTCTGTTTCTTTCAGATGCAAGATTGTCATTCTTCTAACTAATGAAAGTTGTAAATGAAAATGAAATGATAATAAAAACGGTAGTCAAATGTTTCACGACCGTTGATTATTTGACTATCTTTGTTATTTATTTGACAGAATCATATTGTGGTGTGAAGGCAAAAAGGCAAGCCAAATCTATCCTTCAAGGAATGACCTTCAGTTTACAACTTAGCACATTAACCTCAATGTTGTTGAGTTTTAGCCTGAATAACATCTTTGAACAACATCTAGAAACTGTTGGCATCCTTTGACTTTATTTAAATGTGCCTGTGATAATCTAAAAGCACGAGACAGTTTTTGATAATGTAAGTATGAACACTGATGTGACCTTGTACATGGAGGCTTTTGCTGCAGAGGAATGAAGTTATGGGTTGCACAGCACTTTATTTTACAGTACATGCACTTACATATACTTAGGTTTAGGGTCTAAAGCAGGCGTCCCAAAACTTTTGGCAATATATAGTGTGTTAATAATAATTCCTGAGAATCATTTAGCATTGCTAAAGCCGGTCCATCAGCTAATGTTTGTTCAACTCAAATCCGTGAATGTGAATAACAGTGAATGTACGAACAACAGATAATTGAATTTGTGCAACATTAAATTATTTATGTACTTCTGAAGTTTATCATATTAGTAATCAGGTATTCAAGTGTGGAGTGGCTTTCCTGTTGTCCTCGTCACTCATTAGCCATGCATGATCATTATGTGTTATCTATGCTGGATTATTTTACTAGGTTGAACTGCTGGTGAACCACATCCATGTATACTAATGCATCAACTATTTAACATAATTTCTGTTCATTCTGTCAGTAGCTAAATACAATGGAAGCACAATACTCAATTTGAAATGTAATATGCAAAATGACATTACAATATGTAAAATGGCAATGTATTTCTATATTTAAATGCCATTTTCCTTACCAAATGTGCATTGTTTTGGAGCAAAATGCTATTTTGCTATTTAGTTTTATACACTAGTATCACTTAAAAACATATTTTAACGTTTTATAAGTTGCACAATGAAAATGTATTACAGAAATTATTAGATCTTTAACATGTTTAAGGAAAAAATTGTAGCAAAATGATAATTTAAATGTTATTTTTCAAACCATTTACATGCACAATGTAAGACACGATTGCATTTTCATTAAATGTCCTGCAATGAATGTAGAAAAATTCAATGTGAAATGCAACTAGTGTAGGAAATAGCTCATTTAAATTATATTATTGAATTTGAATGAGCATTTATTGCACATTTGGTATGGAAAATGTACATTTAAGTACAGAAATACATTGCCATTTTACATATTACGTTTCAAATTGAATATTGCTACCCATATGCTTCCATTACATGACATATTCATAGATTATATGACGCTTTTAGTGAATTATTGTAGGGTAGTTCGCCATATTCCTTCTTTCTTTAAAGGTGAACACTGTTTTATGAGTTGTGTGAGTCTATAAACTCTAGGAAGGCAAGAACTGTGTCCGTGCAGCACTGCAGTCTTGATTGAGTTATCTTAATGACTGTCATGTGTCAGCGGATGTTGTGCACAAGGCCGGCCGTTGTCTCATTACCAGATGGACTCGACCCTCTGGCCAATGAGATGCTCATAAAGCGGTAAACAGGTCAGCTGATGCAGGCCTTTCACTGGGACTTTCCTGTTTCTCCTAAGGGGGGAAGCAAAAGAGTATCCATGTACTTCTGCGTAAGATAGATAAGTATATTAATAGAATAATTCTATAGTTATAGATAATAGAAAACTCAGATTTGACTGGCTAGGCTATATAACCATTTACAGACATTTCTCTATTATTGTCTTTATATATCATTAAGTGTGAGATTAGATAGATAGATAGATAGATAGATAGATAGATAGATAGATAGATAGATAGATAGATAGATAGATAGATAGATAGATAGATAGATAGTCTCTTCACCCAGCGTGCACTGTGACGGTAGTACTCACTGCGCATGCGCACACAATCACAAATATGCCCGCTGCCTGACAGACAGTCGAAAGCAAATCAGGTAAGACGTTTCATTCAAATTATTATTCCAGTTTTGACATTTTCTGAATACCACGCGTCTATTTGCGATTCCTTTACTTGAAGTGCTGCAGTACAGACTTTTAAACGGCGTCGGCATGTAGTTAGGTTTACACATTAGCTGCACGAGCTATTCACATTAGCTTAATCTCAAGCGTCGCCGTTTCATTTGCACGTCTTCATGTATTAAAGACATATTTAATAAAAACGACTTCGCCATAGAGCTGTCAGTCTGCTGCGTGAATCTGTTGTGTTTGCATACTAGTGTGTGTGTGTGTGTGTGTGTGTGTGAGAGTATCTATAACCTCATCTGTCAGTCAGTCAGTCAAGCATACATCAGGCAGATTTGAACGAGGGTGTGTGTGTCATAATGTTTATGGCTGTCTCTGAAAGTTGACGTGAAATATAGGTCAGGTTTTGTGCACATAGAAGCATTAGACGAGGAGCAAAGCGCGTGCCAGGTGGGCTTGACGCCGCGCGCGTGAGGCGTTTCTCTCGCTCGCTGATTGGCTGCTGACGGGCATCGTCGTCATCCTTATTATCACTATAGTTACTACAGTTAAACTATTAGTTTAATGTTTCTGGAGCGTCTCACACTGTTTAAAATAGAACAAATATTGAATTATTATGATTTTACAATGCCTACAATAAAGTATTGTACAGTTAATAAAGGGATTTTCAATCTTTTATATGTCACGGATCTCCAAATATGATCATCCTCATGAGAGGAGCCCCATCCTAACATATAAAAGGCAAATATATATATATATATATATATTCACTTATAAAGAAGACTCAGATAATACTTTGAAAAATTAATATGTGACACTGGACCACAAAACCAGTCATAAGTCACACGGGTATATTTGTGGCAATAGCCAGCAATACATTTTTATGTCAAAAATCATTAGGATATTAGGTAAAGATCATGTTCCATAAAGGTATTTTGTAAATTTCCTACCGTAAATATATAAAAAATGTATTATTAGTAGTAATATGCATTGCTAAGTACTTCATTTAGACAATTTTAAAGGCGATTTTTCAATATTTAGATTTTCAAATAGTTATATCTCGACCAAATATTGTCCTATCCTAAAAAACATACATCAGTGGAAAGCGTATTTATTCAGCTTTCAGGGGATGTATAAATCAGAAATTGACCCTTATGACCTTTATAAATATGTGTAAAATATTTGTAAAATATCTGGTTTCTGTTACATTACATTATTGTGTTTTTTCTCTCTCTACCTACTATGTTATTGTACTGGTAGATTATTATTATTTATTTAATTAATTTTGTTTGTTTGTAACTTTGTATTTGTTTTTATTCATTGTTTTTATTCATTTTTATTCACGTTTTTGTTTATTTAGTAATTTATTAATTTTATTTTAATCAATATATTATTTTAATCAACTTTATTTAGTAAGTTTAATTGTATTTTATATATATATATATAATTTTTTTTTTTTATTTACTCTGCTTTTCTCTAAACTTTTGCAAGCACTTCCTTGCAGCCCCCAGTTTGAAAACTCCTTCTTTAAAGGTGCAGTGTGTAATATTTATGAGGATCTGTTGACAGAAATGCAATATAATATACATAACTATGTTTTCAGTGGAGTATAAAGACCTTACATAATGAAGTGTTATGTTTTTATTACCTTAGAATGAGCCGTTTCTATCTACACACACCGCGGGTCCCCTTACAGTGAAGTCGCCATTCGCCGTCATGTTTCTACAGTAGCCCTAAATGGACAAACTTCTACAATCATGTCATTTTACTAATGGTATATGCTATTATAATAGACACAGTTATGTGATTCTGACACTGTAAGCCAGATACACGTACACCTGTCCTGGTGTAAATGGATTACAGCCCCTTGACCCCTGACCCTTGGAGCACTGATGCTATTATGCTTACATCAGCAAATCCAATAGAGTGTTTTTGCTTTGTCCTGATAGTTTCATGTTGTTGACGTTCTGAGCTCTGACCTCACAGAAACCCTACAGGAGTCCAGTGTCTGCACACGCTTACAGATGCCGCCAAATAGAGAGAGAAGGAGAAAACAGAGCCAGGGAAGTAATTGGGAAACTCTGATACTGAGTCAGAAAGGCACAAATAGACAGATGGACTCACAGGAGGCTTGAAAGTCAGTGGATGTGCTTTTTAGGGTATTTCTTTTATGTCCCAGGGGTATATATATATATATACTACCGTTTAATAGTTTGGGTCAGTACACATTTTTCAGTACACAGCAAGTCTCTTCTGCTCACCAAGGCTGCATTAAAAAAAAAAAAATCTAATAATACAGTAAAAACAGTAATATTATGAATATGAAATATTAGGTTTTCTACGTCAATATATAGTAAAATGTAATTTATTCCTGTGATCAAAGCTGTATTTCCAGCATCATTACTCCAGTCTTAAGTGTCACATGATCCTTCAGAAATCATGCTAACATGATGATTTACTGCTAATAAACATTTCTGATTATTATAATGTTAAAAACAGTTGAGCTGCTTCAACTGTGATGCATTATTTCTCATGATTCTTTAATGATAGAAAGTTCAAAAGAGCAGCATTTATTTGAAATAGAAATCTAATGTCACTTTTGGTCAGTTTAATACATCCCTTGATGAAAAAAAGTATTCTTTTTTTTTTCATTTCTTTTTTTATATTAATCTTACTGATCCCAAATTTGTGAACAGTAGTGTATATGCGGATGATATCAGTCACTTAAGTCTGTACTGATATTGGCCATTGAAGAACGACTACTTCAAAGCTTCAATCATGTGAATTCAGGCATCAAAATATTATATTGAACGGTAGAAAATGTGGAATAACATTTACATATTTTTACATACATAGTAATGCAATGTTTTGAAATGGAAAAGCCCTGATAATATGTGCTTCCAATTTCAACCAATTTAGGTGGATGCTGATAAAAATTTGAATATTATTATATAGTTTTGGGCATGCCTAACCCCATGAAAATGCACTATCCAAACCTAAATGGTTGTAATTCAAGAATGCTTTGGACCTAAGACCAAGACCTGGTCTTGTTTTAAAGAAGACACTCAGCAGATTATTGCACTTCAAAAAATGACGTGAAAAAGTTATGGAAGATTAAATTTACTGTAAATCAACAAATATTTTTTTTAAATTTTAAATAAACATTTTTTACTCAAATTACTATAAAATCAAAGCCGTATAAATAGCCAAGTTGTGTTCCAAATTTGAAGTTGATATCATAAAAATTGAAGTTCCCATGAGATTTTTTTTAGGCGCTGTACCAAAAATAGCCACTGGGTGACACACATTCCATTGAATTGTTTTTATACATTCCGCTGTAATAAATTAATACATTTCTGTCCAAATATCACTTCTATCACAAAATATGGAAGCTTGAGACCTTTCTGATGGTATGTGTTTTGTCAAAATTAGAAAAGGTTTTGATTATAAATTATGAAACATGACGTCCCCCAATAGGGGAGGAGCCCGCTGAAAGAATTTAGAGTACCGTTTATATGGTAACACAACGTCCAATTTCAAAACAGTTTTCACAGGATGAATTTTGAGTTTGTAAGCTTTTGAATGATACCTAATTTATTATAATTACTAAAATATATGACATATAAAAAGGCAATAACAAAAGATATTATATTTATATATAATATATAATCTATATATATATATATATATATATATATATATATATATTTAAAGGAAAAAAATTTTTTTTTATGAACCTTTAGCATGAAAACCAAAGTTTAAATGATTAAAAGTGTGTGCATCGACCTTTTGTGACAAAGATCAGAACTCCTGTTATCATGTAGATTTTTTTTTAGGTGCACTCTTGTCATAAATTAATCTATTAATGTTCTTACATAATTTGTTACAAAAAACAGTGGTAAAATATCTATTTAGGAGTCTTAGATCTTTCCAACGATAAATAGTTTGTATTTAGTATTTAATTGTAATATAGTGAAGTAAACTTAGTTGTCCCGCTAGCAGTTAAAGGTGCAGTGTGTCGTATTTATGATCTATGGACAGAAATGCAATATAATATACATAACTATGTTTTCAGTGGAGTATAAAGACCTTACATAATGAACCGTTATGTTTTTATTACCGTAGAATGAGCCGTTTCTATCTTCACACCGCGGGTCCCCTTAAGGCCTGTACACACCGGGACGAATATCGCGCGCGCTTATCGCTAGCGTTTTTCGTGCCGTTTTTCGGCGCGTCTTGAGTGTTCACACCCAAGCGATTTTCACTGGCGCTGCGCCGAGTGAACGTGCACATTCAGTCGATGCGCTCCCGGTACACAAGGTGGTGCTGCGGCACTTTAAGCCTCTGACACTCGCTTGTCACACAGAAGGAGAAGAGAGACAGTATTTACGTGCTTGCCAAAACCATAGACATATTATGTATATGGACAAAACCATTCACACACTTTTTGCTAACTGGCAGGCAGCATTAGCAGTTCATCTTCTTCTTTGTCTACTTACTACTTCTTCGTCGTATCAATGTGTGCTCGGCAAGACCGTTTTGTGATCGAGCGCCACCAAGTCGTGTTTTACTGTCACTTCAGCAGCTCCAGGCACGTGAACAAAAGCGCCGATCTCATTGGTCGGACAGTTTTTTACGCGCCGCGTCAAAATAAAAAAACGAACCCGAGGCGTTTTTTTAAAAATGACGCTTTTACGCCTGGCGTTTTGCGCGTCGGTGTGAACACTCACATTGGCGCCCATTGTTTAGTCCCGAGGCGTTAAACGTTGGCGATAAACGCGTGCGAAAATCGTCCCGGTGTGAACAGGCCTTTACAGTGAAGTCGCCATTTTGTGCCGCCATGTTTCTACAGTAGCCCTAAACAGACAAACTTCTCTACAGAGCGCTAGTCACTCTCTCAGACGACATTTTTGTCCTGTGTCGGCCACCGTAGCTTCTCTATGTGCTTCGAAAGAGAGGGGTGAGCGGTGGGTGATTGCAATTCACAACCTCACCACTAGATGCCGCTAAAATCACACACTGCAACTTTAAAGGGATAGTTCACCCAAAAATGAAAATCCTGTCATCATTTACTCACCCTCACGTTGTTCCAAACCTGTATGAGTTTTTTTGTTCTGCTGAACACAAAAGAAGATATTTTAATGAATGTTTGTAACCAAGCAGATAGAGCAACCATTGACTACCATAGTAGGGGGAAAAAATACTATGGTAGTCAATGGTTGCTCTATGGTTGATCTGCTTTACTACACATATTCTTCAAAATATCTTATTTTGTGTTCAGCAGAACATAGAAACTCATACAGGTTTGGAACAACTAGAGGGTGAGTAAATGATGACACAATTTTATTTTTTGGGTGAACCATCCCTTTAAGCATTCACTTGTCCGAGTAAAACATTTTCTTGTCCGGATTTTTTTTGTAAATATAATCTATTCTGAAGCAATATTCTCACCAGTGTTTAATCAGCTTTGACATAGTTAAATATGCATATTTGTCATATTTGTACCTTTTTAAAAAGGGCATTTTTCCATAATCTTATTAAATATAGACTATGCTTCAGCTCTCCTTTTATATTCTTAAATTTGATCTATAAATTAAATTAGAATAAGACCCTATAGGCTGTTACCAATCAAATTAAATCATTTACACTGAAAAATTACAACTGCATTAAATAACGTTATGAGATTATTTTAAATATTTTTGAATATACAAATAAGAAATGTTGGAAAGATGAAACTAAACCACCAGTAGGTGGCAGCATGTGACCGTCTTAATGAGCGAGTCATTGAGTCGATTCGTTCAAACGGCTGATTCGTTCAAGAATTTGGCGGTCGTTTACGAATAGTTCATTGAATCTTTGATTCAACCGATTCATTCAAACGCTGAATCATTCACTAACACACATTGTTGCTGTGAGATCCGTTATGGTTCTGCTGTGATATTTGTTTGGAACTATTTTCGCTGCTGAAATAGAACAAAAACAGTCAATATTGCTTCTAAAATGTAAGTGACTTAATGTTAAAAAATTGTTTATGGAACAGGCGTATGAAATCAGTGTCATTTTCAGTCGTGATGGTATTCAGGAAAACAACACTCTTGTTTGTGTGATGTTGCATAACTGCATCATATGTTATAAATATAAAAACTGCACAATTTTAACCGTGTATGTGAACTGAGTTTCTTTGTATGAGCGGCGCTCGTTTGTTTTCGATTTTCTCCTCGAGAGGCTGCGCGAGCCTCAACAGCAGCACAACCTTGTCTGTTCGTTTTATATGATCCACTATCGAGCTCCACTTACACTAACTGAATGCAGAATCATTATTGCACTTTGGTGATTCCCTAGTTATTTTTTGTTTTGAAGTTTTAACCAGGACACTTGTCCGTCGGGCAAGTAAAATTCTTTTTCACTTGCCCCTTCAAAAAAAATCCACTTGTCCCGGACAAGCGTTAAAGGGTTAGTTCACCCAAAAATGAAAATTCTGTCATTAATTACTTACCCTCATGTCGTTGGACACCCGTAAGACCTCCGTTCATCTTCGGAACACAAATGAAGATATTTTAGCTGAAATCTGATGGCTCTGAAAGGCCTCCATTGGCTCAATGGCACTTTACACTCTCAAGACCCTTAAAAGGTACTAAAGACGTCGTTACAAAGTCCATCTCACTACAGTGGTTCTACAATAACTTTATGAAGCGACGAAAATAGTTTTTGTGCGCAAAAAAACCCTAAATAAAGACTTACATAGTGATGACGATTTCAAAACAAGGCATCGTGAAGCTTCGAAGCGTTATGAATCAGTGAGTCGATTCAGCTGTTTGAATCGCCAAATTTCAGCAGTTTGGCGGTTTGACACGCGTTCCGAATCATCATTCGGCTCAGTGATTCATAACGCTTCGAAGCTTCATGATGCTTTGTTTTGAAATTGTCATCACTATGTAAGTCTTTATTTAGGGTTTTTTGCGCACAAAAACTATTGTCGCCGCTTCATAAAGTTATTGTAGAGCCACTGTAGTGAGATGGACTTTGTAACGACGTCTTTAGTACCTTTTAAGGGTCTTGAGAGTGTAAAGTGCCATTGAGCCAATGGAGGCCTTTCAGAGCCATCAGATTTCAACTAAAATATCTTCATTTGTGTTCCGAAGATGAACGGAGGTCTGACGGGTGTCGAATGACATGAGGGTAAGTCATTAATGACAGAATTTTCATTTTTGGGTGAACTAACCCTTTAATGTCGAGCCCTGCTTTAAGGGGTTAATATTTACTGTTGGTAATAACGGAGATTGACCATATTTCTTCTCTCAACAGCTGGAGCAATATGGCCGGCTAGTTTTTCTCTGTCTTCTCTCTCTGTTTGTGCCGGTCGACGTGTAAGGTCAGAGGTCATGGCGGTGGATTGTGGTGTGTTCGTGGACTGGTCTCAGATGGGCGATGTGTCACGTGACGCGGCTCCCGGTAAGAGCGAATATAAAGACTTAAAGGAGCTGAAACAGCACGCCCGCTCGGGCCAATGGGCCAAAAATCACAGCCAGCGCTCAGCCATCTACCAGCAGCTGCTCAAAGCCCTCCCGTGTCGTACCGTTACTCCGGATGCTGAGGTTTACCGGGATATCATGGGGAATCCCAACAGCAGCAAGCGCAACCCATCCGCGTACCTGTTGCCGGAGTTCGTGGATGGGACGGCTGTGCCGCGGTACTGTCTGAAGGCCGAATCCGTGGGCTCGGTGCACGCTGTGATTTCCTGTGTGGCTGGGCAGTTCCCGGATATCTCGTACTGCCCGTCTTTACCCGTGGTGGCGGCGCTGATGCTGCACTGGAGCGCGGATGAAGCGCAGTGCTTCGAGAACGTCAGCCGCATGCTGGCCTGCAACGAGCCTGGGCGGCGCTTGCTAGATCAGACTTTCCTCGCATATCAGTCGGCCTGCATGACCTTCGGCGACCTCGTGCATAAGTACTGCCCGGCGGCCCATAAGCTGATGGTTGCCACCGCCACAGACGTGCTGGAGGTTTACTCTGATTGGCAGAGATGGGTTCTGGGCGACCTGCCCTTCAGCTTCGCCGCGCGCGTGATGGACGTGTTTTTGGTGGAGGGGTACAAGGTTCTTTACCGCGTCGCACTGGCGATACTGAAGTTCTACCGCAAGCAGTGTGTGGCCTCCGGCTCGGCCTTAACCAAGCTGGACTCGGCGGCGGTCAGGAGGGATATACAGACGTTCGTACAGAACATCGGGAAAAGCGTGACGCCGGATAAACTGCTGGAAAAGGCTTTTTCCATCCGCCTGTTCAGCCGTAAAGAGATCACGCTGCTTCAGCTGGCCAATGAGAAATCACTCCAGCAGAGAGGCATCACCGTCAAACAAAAGAGGTAGGGCCCTATAAAATCTTTTTATTTTTCCCAAATTCTGTTGTATTTTTTCCCAAAATTCATTTTTTTCCGTTTAAATTTTTGCTAATTCCTTTTTTTCCCGTTTTCATTTTTGGGAATTCATTTTTGTTTTTACCTTTAAAGCTACACTGTGTAACTTTTTTAGTCTATTCTTAGCTAAAAACTAGGGGTGTAACGATTCATCTACTACATCGATGTATCGATTTAATTTCCTATGATCGAACTACATCGATCTGTGCTCGGCAAGTTGGCCTTCCGGACGACATGTATCGATCTAACATCGTTTTAAAAGGTAATCAATCGATTGTATCGATCATAGGAAATAACGCATTGGATTTAAGCACGTCAGACTTTATATGGATATTTTTTCTTAGCACTTTTAATGATAAAGGCGTTAAACGTTACTCGATTAAGTCTGCCTATCTGTGACATCATCGCAACGCACCAGCAGCAGCAGAAGAAAACAAAACATAGCATGGCGGATGGCAGAGGAGAAGCCAACGTGCGAGAAATTATCAAGCCACCAGGAGAAAGAGCTAAGTTAGTAACGTGTTACCTGTACTTTCAACCCTTGCTAAATGTTATCTGTGCATTCCTGACACTAGTGTGCCTGCAGAGCGAGCTTTTGTACTGGCGGCGACATAGTGAACGCACAGAGAAGTGTTCTACGGTCAGATCATGTTGATATTTTTGAAAAAGAAATCTGTAGAGTCATTGAAGAGTAGTTGGTTACATTTTATCTTTGTTAAATATTGTTTGTTTATTAAACTGAGAGTAGTAGCAGGTTCAGCCAGTTTATTCAACCTGAAGAAATGTTGGTTGCACTTTATTTTTGTTATTAATATTGTATTTGTATTATTTTAATGTTGTAAAACAACAGCAGAAGTAGCTGGTAAACCTACTGTTGAAATGTTGGTTGCACTTACTGTGCTTTTATTGAAAATGTATTGAAAATTGAAAATGAGAGCAGAAAAGGTTAACTTCCTGTTAATTCAACCTAAACTGTTGGTTGCACTTTATTCAAATAAAATTTTAATGCATTTGCCATTAATTGTTGTTTACTTGTTTGTTTATATCCATAATTAATTGATACCTGATTCCCTTACAAGAAACAACAGGAATCTAGGAAACTTCACCTGCACTGAGCAGTATCCAGATATTTATTTCAGTCACACAATTTTTGGCTAAAAAGTTACTGAATCGATTTCAAGTCACTGAATCGTTTCGGATCGTATCGTTCTAAATGAACCAATATCGTCCTTGAATCGTATCGACAACTTCAAATCGTGATAAGAATCGAATCGTTGTTAAAGGGGCTATATGCGTTTTTCTGAAATTTAAACTCGCGACTGACACCTGTGGCCAAAAAACAGAACTGCTCTTATTTTCTGCTCGCTCTCGCAGCGGTGGTGACGTCACATCCGCAGACAGCGCGGGAAAAGACGACCCGCCAGAAAATAGGAAAAATAGGATACAGGCTTATAGGTGCACCCACTGTGAGCGGACAAGGTGTCAGTATGCTCATCAGGAGATGTTTGAGTCATAAATGGTAAAATAAAAAGGCTATTGTTACGTTTATTTTGGGGAAAAAGTTGCATATAGCCCCTTTAAAACGAATCGTTACACCCCAACTAAAAACACTTAGTTCTTTCAAAAATATATGTGCTCATTAATGTATATTTACTTCTTTCAAGTAATAACGTATTCTCATAAGTTTATAATATGCCATTGAAAATACATAAGGTAATGGGATCTAACGGTGGTCGCCATGTTGCCCCTCCATCTTGAAAGTACATTAGCCAAAGAGGGACATACCCGTAAATTCAAGCTTCGCCTTTCGCGTTTTAACACTCGATGGAACCGTGTCGAATGTGGACGAGGTCGAACTGGAAGCCATATTAATCTTGGACTAAATCGGCCACCGTAGGAGTTAAAACGAAATCGGAATTGAGAGGAACAGAAACTAATATTCACTGGATGGTCATATAGCTTTTCACCACTAGATGGGGGAAAATATCACACAGTGTAGCTTTAAAGCTATTGCACACAGTATCAACAAGCAAGCAGCATAATAAAGTGTAGACTGACTGTACTATACTTAATTTTAAAACTATTTACAACCTGGTCATTTAATGGTTACACTCTAAAAAATGCTTTAAATGCGTTAAATGTTTGCTTAAAACAACCCAATTGATGGGTTAGTCCATTTTCAACCCAACTTGGGTTATTTTTAACCCAACATTTTTTAGAGTGTAGGTGCACTTAACTTAATCTCTTGTAGAGCAACACCAGCGGTAATTCAGGAAAAAATCTCCCAATGTTCCACGTGAAACTTCAGTCTTTCGACCTTTTACCATCGTGTCAATTCTCAATTGATTTTGATTAATATGAGGGAGAGCAAGACAGTTTGAAGACAGTGAGAGCTGCCCTGTGGACGCCTGTCTGTAAATAATGCAGGGAAAAAAATATCGGCAAACGCAGCAGTAAAAATAAATCGCAAATATCGGCCCGATATATCAGAAATGATAATAATCAGAAATGTTTCTTGAGCAACAAATCAACATATTAGAATGATTTCAAAAACATAAAAAAAAAGAAGTGGAAAGATATAACGAGAAATTCAACAACAAAAAACTGTTATGTTTGAGTTATTTAGGGAAGTTTCTGTTCATATTAAATGTCTATGTTCATTAAGTTTGTCTGTTTATATCTTTTGTCTTTGACATCTTTCCTCTGATATACATATTTATTTTTCATTCCCTAATTTTCTTTTTTTCCCCACATTATTTCATTGTTTTTTTCCGTTTCTCCTGCTCTCCACTCTCTGTGCTGTCCTTTAGTTTCATCAGAAGGTGTGTATCTTCAACTCTCATCCTCCTCCTCCTCCTCACACATTTCTATTTTTCAGGCTATTTTTGACCTTAATGTTGTTGGTTTATTGATGCACAGTGACAAATGGATGATTTTTCAAATCTCTGTATCTCTCTAGACAAAATGTCCAGTTAGCCGTGAACGCTGATAATTTCAGCTCCGAGATCGTCAGCGCTAAAGAGATCAGAGACATCTGGTCGTGGATCCCGGAGCGTTTCGCTTTGTGTCAGCCGCAGCTTCTCTTCACCACGTCCACACACGGCTGCAGCCTGAACCGGTACAAATACACACACTCCAGTGCATACACACTTAAAAATGCATGAATCAAAGCAAGTGGCTCTACTTTACAGTTACCATGATATCAAAATGGACAATTTTGGATATTGCATTTATAAATCTTTTATTTTATTTTATTCATATGCCTTGTAATTTTTAATCAAAATAAGATCCCCTCCCTCTTGCAGCGACATCTCTTCTCTGATGATGTGTTTAATAGCAAGAGCAGGACAACCTGTCAATCACATGAGATCAACAAATAGCAAACCACAACCATCTAATCAAATCCTCACGAGCAAAATCACGTCCCGTCTGACATATTTCCTTGTTCCAGACTTGTTTCACTCCTCACAATAGAGGAGAAAAGACTATCGCAGCTTTCATTTCATGCCAACTTTGAAGGAATATGTTCTTAATGCACAAGAATATTATTCAAGAAGTCATCATGAGTAATGGCTGAGTAATAATAGTTATTATTCTGTCTAACAGTGTTTAAGAGCTGAATGAGCTTCTCAAACTGTTTTAATGTTTTTGAAATATTGTCTGTGATGTTTTATTCAGGTTTTATGCCCATTGTGAAGGATACGAGCCGACGCTAATGCTCATCAGAACTACGGATGGAGAGGTACTGAAACCCTGTCTCGCTCTCTTATTTCTCAAGTCATTTTGTTTCTTCTTAGCACTTATTTTGGTTAGGGTTGGTTACCGAAACCTGGTGCCAATACGGCAACCGAACCGGACCGAATCAGAACGCAGATTTCGGTGCCACTTATATTAAAAACGTGCTTTCACGCTTTGGTTGGCGCTGAGCCCGAGACCGACACGCTCAGCGCTCATCACATATCACAACTATTCAGTGTTTTCAACCACATAATGTTTATTTTAGGTTTCAGACATTTAAATGCACATACGTATTAGCAAAAAACACACACTGATGTCTATGGAAGCGGCACAAACAATCCTTTCAGACAGTTATAATTTGACTACATGTTTTATTCATATCAGATACACATTGTATAGTTAACTATATAGTTTACTCTATTCTTCTCCCAGTTTACCGGTCACTTACTTTCATGTATTTAGTGAGATGAGGATGAATTTAGGTGATGTAAATCCAACAGATCCGATTCTCTAAGGCGCAAGCTAACATGGCGCCGCCCATCACGCATTATAGATCGACTAATACACATTCACTCACACACATATGTGAAAATCAGAATATCAGATTCATGACATAATTAACAAGATTGTGAATATTTTGAATAAAAATGAAAAAACTAAATAAAACCGATACAGCTGTCATACAGCACTATTGCGGCTGCTGTGACAAAAATGTGTTCTAAAATATTTAGCCAGAGAATATATTTCAGAATAAAGCTGAACCTTGAAGCTGGTTTGTAGCATACCAGGAATACCAACTACTGCTGTTATTACTGTAACCGTTATTAGTGTTAAATTAGGCCTATTGTAGTTGGGTTAGGTGGCTTAGGTTTTACTGTGAATTTGTTAAAGGGTAACTTCAGTGATTTAGCATTAAGCTTTGTATTTAAACTGGGTCATTTATGTAGTAGAAATGTGAAATTATTTTTGAATTTGGTGCCTTCTAGACTGAGAAAAGACAGAAAATGTATTTTTGTCTCATGTGGATGAAAGACAACAACTCCCAGAATGCACTTGCTTCGCTGCCCTACGAGGCCGTACACCGTCGTTTTGATCTTCATAGTAATACAATAATTTTGTTCAGTTAGAGAATAAACACTACAATTAAAAACTGAACGTGTCTTTTCAATGAAGTTTGAGTGAGCCAAACGAAAGTCACTTCACAGACGCAGCAGTGTCAGATTTCATTAATCGAAGAGCTGAGCAGAGCTGAGGTAACGTTAAAGTCCTCATGAAATCAAAATCGATCTTATTTAATTTGTTAGCCCACATTACAGGTCTTAGGGTGAACAACTAATCCGTGCAAGTTAATACACAGAAAAAAATTGTTTGCCGCGGTAATCTTTAATCAAAATCTGAAAAGTAACTTCCGGTCTTGAATGGCGTTCCCTTTCCGATGACGACTATGCGCCGGCTTGGGTTTGAATATCCTTAACCACTCCCCTCCATCCGTTAGTCTGCTATGAGCGAGAGATGGAGAGGAGGAGCGCTGAAGTATAACCCTGCCCTCGATTCAATATTCCGTTTCACCTGGAAATACGTCACAGCACTGAAATAAAGTCAGTTGCAACTTCCGGTTCACTGGGACTTTAAGCGCCTGTCTGGCACGTTTTCAGATCGCATATGGAAGCTAAACTATCACAGGAATTCATTGAAAAGTTGAAAAACTCACTTTGCTCTGCACCGCTCCGTTATGATTGTCTGTGCGGCCGTCTGTGTGTTATTCTGTGCGTGAGAGATCTCTCCCCTATACTCTTAACTATGATAACATGTGAAACAGCTCCATCTAGTGGCTGTAGTCTTTAGCCTCTGGCCAAAAAATCCTCCGATGATGCAAAATGACGATATTTGCGTCATCGGAGGAATTTTTCCAGAAATAAAATGCATAATTCTCTCGTCTCAGGGGGATATGAGGGGGGAAAGTGCCATAATTTGAATATACTACCGGGTTTCTACTGATACAAAGCCTAATGCTAAATCACTGAAGTTACCCTTTAAGTAAATTGTGTTTTGTATCTATTTATATTTATATATTTAAGTATACTTTAAACTTTTAATAAATTGTTCCATTTAAAGAATTAAACATTTTTTTAAATATAAAGCCATACTTTAACGCAACTCAAGTGTTTTGTTGCTAGTTTCAACCCGACGCAGTTTTTTCACATCCAGCGCCACGTTGTTTAAATAGCAAATGCACTCACGCCCATCTGTTCACCCATGGGCGTGCTGGTCTGAAACCAGGTGTGTTCAGGAGCATCGTTGCTATTTTGAGGAACTGAAAACGACTGCGCCATTGACCAACAAAAACCTGGTCTAAAGTCAATAGTGCAGTATTTTTTGTGTTATTTAAAGGGCGTGTTAGTAATATGAGCCTATAACAGGCGAGTGCACAACACATGTACACTCTGCTTATTACACACACAGAGCACACACACATTTTTAAATATTAAAAAATAAACGGATTCCTCTCTGGAGAAGTGTTTAGTCTTTCCACTCGCAAATTCCGCCATGTAAATAGCGAATCTGTCATGGTGTGAGCGCAACTGGCTTTTAAAGGGAATGGGAGATGAGACTCTGATTGGTTTATTGCACGTTACGCCCAAAACACACCCATTACTCATTAAGAGACTATAGGGACAACCCTTTTGGACCATGTGCCTGGCGCAGAGACAACTTTTCCCATCGTTAAATTAGCAAAAGTGGATTCGGAGACGCCCTAAGTGCACCTGCGCCATGCGTTTCAGACCATGTGCTCAGATCGTTAAAATAGGTCACTTTTGCTTATTGGTATGGTTGAATTGGATTATTGGAGGTCAGCAGCAAATCACTTTACTTGTAATGCGCTACCCCCATAGACTGTAAAAAAGATGGACGACACGCCTTTACTATCTTCCATTGGAGAAATGTGAAGCCGCCAATGTCTGAACATGGCGCTGACATCTTGCGCTGATTTGACACCTGAGTCTGCGCAGTAGAGAGCAGGAAGTAGAGCCGCGATATCAAAACCCCGCCCACACTCCCGCAGTATCTGTACAGTTTATTGGAGAGCAACTCGTTATGTCTGTGTGAAATAAACAGTTATGGAAATGTAGAAAAAAATTCCTTTGGTGCATCAGTGACTTGGCTCAGAGAAACTGTCAATCACAGCTGTCAATCATGACGTCACATCCCAGTCTTTATACCATCAAATAACTAAAACCAAACTTATTTTAAAACATGAACATTTGAACTGACATCAGCCTGATTAAAAACAACCTAAAATGACAGAAACCATCTTTGGAAAAAATTTATTTGAAGTGTAATTTGATTGTTGCGTTTGTCTTGCGTCCATTACATAGAGGGGGCGGGGTTTATGAGCTATACTCAAACCAACCACCTGGGGGCGATCGAGACACGTCGGCTTCACTTTTCAGGACGTGTGCGGCACACTTGGTAACCCAAACACTGTTTCGGTACCATAGCAAATATATTCACATTTGCATTACGTTTATTAATTTGGCACAAACTTTTGATTTAAATGATGTATATTTGTGCATAATTATGTAGTGCATGAAGAACTGATTTTGTTTCATCCGTTTGTAAGCAGAAATCCAAAAATACGGCAGCTCTAATAGAGCCGTTCAGGCCAAAATCATCCTTTGTTCATTGCTAATGGGTTTTTACAATGGTGGTTTTAGTTTTTTGAGTGAGTTTAGTTTTTCTGTGGTTATTCTTGCATACTGTATAGGATGGATAGTAAGTGAACTAGGTGCAGGGAGGTTGTTCAGGATGAGGAGCTGCTAGTCAATGATTGACATGCCTCTCATCCAATTGTATTCCAGGTGTGCGGGGCCTTCCTGTCCACTGATTGGGAGGAGCGCAAGAGAGGCGGGAACAAGCTCAGCTTCTTTGGCACTGGAGAGTGTTTCATCTTCAGAGTACGTCACTTTTCTTTTCATGTCATTTTGGTACTCGTTTGTTTATACGCACACACATATATATATATATATATATATATATATATATATATATATATATAATATATATATATATATATATATATATATATATATATATATATATATATATATATATATATATATATATATATATATATATAAACAATTAAATTAATTTGATTATCAGCAAATAATAATATAGAATATAATATTATCAAGGTATTAGTTGTTACTGAGTATCCAGAAATCATTATGTTTATACTCCACTAGGTGGCGCTATTTTCTTAAGTATTAAACTAGACTGCAGTGTCAAGTTCCTCTCATCCATCATCATTTCATCCTGTTACACTCTCAGAGGAATATTTCATAGCTCTTTAGTAATTTAATGGAGTTCTCAGTTATGTTTCTTTTAAATATGTCTCGGATACTTTGTCTCAGATGTTTGTCCTAAAAGTCCTTTGTAGGTATAAAAAGGACATAAATTAATCATGGTTATACTTTAGTAAAATTATAGAGCTATAAATGTAATGTGGATCAGATGATCTAGGAAGGAAAGGCAAGTTTATTTATATAAATTCAAAGTGCTCTGAATTTTAAAGTGATTAAAATGTAATCATATACAGTAAAAGTGATTCAAAATGACATATAAATAAATCAAAATAATAGCATAAATATTTATTTATAAATTATTTATAAGTAAGTAAATAAAAATAAGAAATAAAAAAGGATTTTAAATTGTATTAAAAGAAGGATCGGACCAAAGCAAATCTGAGACATTATTGAGATCTTTGAAACACTAAAAGGTAGTAAATGGTAAATTGCTCATGATATGTGCTTATACTATATGATTAATTTTCATTTAGCAGATCTAAAGCAGACAATTTAAGGGTGAATGTTTGTAGTTTGAACCACAATTTATCCTCCCCAGCATGTATTCAGATTTCACTTCCTGACCACTAGAGTATCGACTGGAACGGTCTGGTCATTGCAGTTGTGTGTTTTCAGAAGTGATGTGTGTGTAACATGTCTTCCATGCTTGTTTCAGATGAAGCCAGAGGTGGAGCGTTACGAGTGGGTGATTATCAAGCACCCAGAGCTGGCGAGCGCGGCCCAGCCAGCGGCCGATGAACAGACCGGCGGTGAAGACAACGGTGGGCCGCTGTCTCTAGAGAAACCAGCCACAGACCCGTCTCAACTGTCCCCCTTCCTGTCCGCACGACACTTCAACCTCAACTCCAGGAACACCTCCATGTTTATGGCAGGAAACGTCGACTCCATCATTATCGGTCAGTGAGATACTCGTTTCTCACAAATCAGATTTGTTTCACTTCACTTGAATTCTAGTACCAGATCTTACAGGAGTTTCTTCTTGCACAGATAATGAAAGGTGCCTTATACACATTCAATACTGAGATATGGACTTAATATGATACAACATTACCCAACATTCTGAATAACACAAATCATTGTATGTGCCTTATATTTGACCATTAAGTGTTCTAAAGTATTTATTAATTTGGCGGATGCTTTTATCCAAAGTAAACCTAAAGTGTCTGATGCGTTTTTTATGAGATTGTTAAGATGGAGATGTTTTAATAACATGTCTGATTTAAACCTCATTAGCAAAAATGATTGATTTATTACTACAAATGTTTTAACTGTAAGTATACATGATTTGTTCACAACAACTCAGTGTAACAAAGACACCAATAGAAAAACCAAGTGTAACTATAAATTATAATAGATCTACATTATTATACATCTGAAGTTATTCAATTAAATTAATGAATTAAAATAAATATATATACACCGATATATGACAGGTGAAGTGAATAACACTGATGATCTCTTCATCATGGCCCACCTCGCAACTTACAGGACTTAAAGGATCTGCTGCTAACATCTTGGTGCCACAGCACACCTTCAGGGGTCTAGTGGAGTCAATGCCTCGATGGGTCAGGGCTGTTTGGGCAGCAAAAGGGGGACCAACACAAAATTAGGAATAATGTTATGCCTAATCGATCGGTGTATATATATATATATATATATATATATATATATATATATATATATATATATATATATATATAATGTAAAATATATACAATGTAATATGGTGTTAAATCATAAATATATATATATAAAATATATAGATTGTAAAAATAATTTTTTTGAAGTTGCAGATTACTGGACAAAGATTATTTTTTTTCTGTTAACAAAAAATATTTTAGTATGTTTTACTAAAAAAATAACAGGTTTTCTGTATCACATTTAATTCAGTGTTACTTTTTTGTGAAATTTACTAGCACATTTTGAGTGAAAAGTTTCAGTGTAGATAGATAGAATTTTACATTTACTTATTTTTTACTTTTTTTTCTTGCATTAAACATTTTGAATGTATTTTGCAACTAAGACAATTGGGTGAAAATGATGCTTCCTCTGATTTTGAGATTCAGAGCAAAACCATAATAAATGTCTGAAAGGACATGTATTGCCCAGTCCTAGTGTCTCTTAGATCCAGTGTTATTCATGTGGTATAGTATAGAAAGGAAGATAGTCATTCTTGAATACTCGATTCTCTATAAATGGATGTATTTTGTTGTTTGTGAAGGAGGCGGTGATGGTAATGCTCTGTACATCGACTCTGAGCTGAACCACGGCCGAACTGAGCGCTGCCTGACCTTCGACAACCCTCCTCTGTGTGCTGAGAGCTTCCAGATCGCACTGCTGGAGGTGTGGGGCTTCAAAGACGCCATGGCATCATAAGAGTCTGCAGACTGAAGGATGCGGAGGCTGTAAGATCCTTTGTGTTGTGATAGACGTCCCTTCATGCAGGTGGTAATGGAGACACAGCTCCGCCCTGAGCTCCAGTCAAGATCCAATGCTTACGGTGTATATTTATCAATTCAAAACATATGTCAAGGTTTATTTTCATTTCATATCAGCAGAAGATCTGTGTTGATCTAGACCAGTAAAGAATCGAGATGAAGTATAGTGTAGTCAATGCTGCATTTGGCATTTTATGCAGTTTGTGATGATCAATATCGACAAGAAATGCAGACCAGAAAACTGGAGACTTTCTTCTCAAGTCTTAGATGTGATTCCAGGCAGTTGTCAGATATTTGTTGCTGTCTTTTATATATATATATATATATATCAGTTTTCTTATTATATGATGGAGGTTTATATATATATTTATTGTATTTTGGGGTGCAATTTGAGAGAGCGATCAAAGTTTCTCCGTCCCAAATCCCCTTTGTTCTTCCATACATCTGTGTGCCAATTGGGAAAAATCTGATTTCCAGGTTCCCGGCACAAGAAGGCCGTAAAACATGAGCTCTTCATAAATCTCTAGTCAAAACAAAAACACTTTTGGGCATTCAGGGGCTTAAATGGCATTCCAATGTTCTTTTAAACCAGAAATTAATAATTCTGTCATCATTTACTCGTCGTCCTCATGTCCTTCTATTTCTGTATCACTTACTTTCTTCTGTTGAGCGCAAAAAGGAGAGATTTTGCAGAATAACTCGGCTGCTTTTTTCATACAATGCACTGTAAACCCAAATAAGTTGGCAAAATTCAAAACAATTGAGGTAATCAGTTACATCGACATTTTTAAGTTAAGAAATTCAAAGTTTAAATAAGCATAACTGGCAGGTTTTTATTTTGTACTCATACGTTTTAATTACTCTTAACTTGAAATATTTGAGTAAGCCAATTTATACATTTAACTTAAAATGATCATGTAATCTCAATTTAAATATTTTTAGTTTTAAATCTGTTCTCAAACCAAGCTCATGCTCCACTCGTCACCATGATGGTAAAAAAAAATTAGCTTAGCAAAACATTAAAACACTACACTGTAAATTCACTTCACGCAAAAAAAAAAATCACTTTTATGAGTACATAGAGCTTGTTTTTTCTTTTGAGTGTACACAACTGACACATTTTAAGTAATCTGAATTGTTTCATTGTTTTGAGTTTCATAAACTTGTTTCTTTTAATTTAGACAAACTTTACTTAACTGGGAAATTTAACTGAAACTGGGCTGGGATTTTAATTTCCCAGCATGCTTTGCCATGACACTCAAAAGGGACAGTAAATGATTTAGTAGTGTTTAATGTTTTGTTATGCTAGTTTATTACGTTATGTTGGGTTTTTGTAGGGTTACCATCAGGGTGACGAGAGGAGCATGAGCTTAGATTGAGAACAGATATTGGCCTATATTAAATGTTCTATGTTGCTGTTCTCATTCAGAAATGCTATGCTAATGTTATCAAAATGTGTTACCAATTAGCAAGGTAGCATTTATTAAATTAGCTAGTTAAAGCTAGCCAAGCTAGTTATAGCCTACTAAAAATATTTTAATGGAGATTACATGATCATTTTAAGTTAAATGTATGAATTGGCTTGCTCAATTATTTCAAGTTAAGAGTAATTAAAACATACGAGTACAAAATAAAAATCTGCCAGTTCTGCTCTCCTAAACTTTACATTTCTTAATAACTGATTTCCTCAATTTTTTTTGAGTTTTGCCGACTTGTTCGGGTTTACAGTTTACTAAATCCTCTCCTTAATATTAATCTGGCACAAAAAAACATTATATAACACTTAATTTTAGCATTTAATCTCCCTTTTGAGCATTCTGGGAAATCCCAGCCCAGTTTCATTTAAATTTAAATTTGTCTAAATTCATAAAACAAAACAATAAAAAAAAAAAAATTCTAAAAACTCATAAAAGTGAATTGAATTGAACAAATTTGTTTAATTTAAGTTTACCCTTCTAAAACCAATTTTTTGAGTATTTGATCAGGACTGTCAAGTTCTTAAAAGGACACAAAAAATTTTTTTCACTACTTCATGTTTTTTGTAGCATTTGTGAACAGACACTAGATCTCAGATCTCATTTGCATATTTGCATATTCACGATTTCAAACCAGACTCGAATATGCGCTTGAGATTTGAGATCTGCAGCGGGACATTCTGTTCCTCACACCACACTTGCTTTTGACTTGCTCTTAAATATAGTGCACAAACTACTTGCTTTATGGAGCTGGACAGCTTTAGTGCACACCAAAAGAACAAAGTGAACGTTTCCTTTTGTGCTCCACATGAGACGGAAAGTCATGCTGGTTTGGGACAATATAAGGGCGGATGCTGTAAATGATGACAATCTTCATTTGTAGTTTGTTTGTTAATTTCAGCAATGGAATGTAATGTACCATATCTCCGTCCGAATATTAAAGAACCATGGTTTTGAATCGCATTGTAAAGTGTAGTAGAGATTCAGTGTTTGTTTTGTTAATCATTTAATGGGTCTTTGCTTGAGTTAAATGTATGACGGCATAATCAGCACTTTTTTAAGTGGAAGTATTACATTTGATGATTTATCCTTTTCTTTGCACTTATTGAGCCTATTTTAAGTTGCCGAATGTTAGTAAGTCATCTATGAATTCATATCAGTAATATATTGTTTGATATCAGTTTCTATGTGTATCAGTAAGGATATTTGAAGCTCTCTTGTTAAGGAGTGTGTGTATGTACATTGTGGTGTATTACCATATCAAGTGTTGTGTGTCTCGTTCAGGTGGAGCAGGTGTGTTTGTTTAACAAGTCTTAAACGTGCAGAACATTTGGGAAACAGCCCTAAAGGATAGTGTCAAACATGTAGTAATCTAGCATCTGCTCATAGAAGTTGTGAAGGACTGTTTCTCCTATGCAGGGCAGATTGAACCGTTCTAATGAAGAATAAAACCTGTGTCAATCCTATTGTTGTTTTCAGTTTTTTAATGCATGGAACTGTCTAGTCCTTGTTTATTACGCAACAAAAGCTCCCACAGTCATGGAAAACTAGGGAATGTCACAGAATTGTGATTTTCAGGCGTACATACAGTGAATACACATTTATTTAATTGTACACTAAAAAAGTTAATTGGGTATAAATGCATTTTTTTGTGAGTGCAGTCTCTAGAAATCTGTTTTCAGAAATGGACATTCAAAAGATAAACTTTCCCTGTAATTCGCAAATTAATATTTTGAATGATCTGCTTTTAATCCAAATGTATACAGTACATTTACTACACAGCAGTTATTTTCCTCCCTAACTCATCTATAACCCAATACTATTCACTAAAATCATTCTTAACTCTCATCTGGTCTCACATATGGTCTCGTGTGTGTGTTTGACCTTATATCACAGATTCTCCCTTTGGCTAAATCAGACCAGACTAATTGATCTTCCCTCATGTTTCCTGAACAACATGTGTCCATCAGGCAGACTGACTCTCGAAATAAATATGGCTTGATTACAATAGATAATGCAATTTATTATTATATTTCTATTTAAAATATTAAATAACGTATTATATTTGAGTTTTAAACATTTGAATATATGTTTATGTATGTAATATATCATTATTATATATTAAATATTATTTAAATGATAAAATATTTATATATAACGTTATATAGCCTATATATTACATAAAAAAATATATAGCATTATAGTGTGGGAATAAAATGCACATTAAATAAACATTTATCTACACCACACTGTATCTGCTCATGTTTATTATCATATTAATAGGTGATATATGTGTATAGAGCACAGTCTCGTTAAATTCTTGCTGACACAGAGTGCGATGGGCGTGGCCTGCGCTTGACGTCACTGCCCAGAATGACCTTCATCTCGGGAATCCTCATCCACTGCATCACACCTCACTGCGTGGGTGACATAATATCCCTTTATTATAAAGAAGCTTTATTATAAACATCATAGAATATCTGGAGGCCGTTAAATAAACCAAAATTATATTTTTGAATAATAAAACCCCTTTAAATGTGTCGCGCCTACAATGTGAATAGTGATCCTACGCCCAAAAAGCGTCTCCTGTAACGGTTATATTCAAATATAATGAATACAATTACGTTAATGTTGCACATTCAAACGAACAGTTATACGTTGTTGCCATCATTTAGCAAATAATGCATTATAAGTAACATTATTGCATAAAAACATGCTTAATACGTGGATTTTAAAACGCACTATTTTACATTAGATTGCGTACGTGTTAATTCATGAGGGAAAATCTGTGGCTACCACACGCGTAGCTACCATGGAGACTAAGGGTTGTAATAAACCAACATCTCAAATAATAGGGGACATATTAAATACATTTAAGAGTATACAATGTTAATGCCCAGATTATAAAACGCATGATTTCTATTCTAAGGATTTGAACATCTTCAGTATTAAAGGGAAAGCCCGCAGCGGAGCGTACTATTCTCACTGCAAATGGGGGAGGCCACGAAAGCACAAAACCTTTAAATCGCTGTCTGCATTGCACCCATATGCGTTATATTGAACGATTTATTACTTTTTTAGTTTTACATTTGCTCTCGGGCTCTATTAGAAAAAGTATACCGGCGTATCCCTATGTTTTATATTTGTCCTCCCCCTCTAGGAGTCGGATGGTATTTTCCTCACGGTGTGTCAGGTGACACTTTCAGCCATTTTGTACCGCAGATTCATCCGACAGGATCCGTGACAAGCAGTTTCCATCATTTGATTGAGATTTAAAACCATTGTTCTCTACCAAACTCTTTATCCTCAGAGCCCGGTACCCGTCAGTTTGTACGGTTCTGCTTGTGTCCAGCAGTATTAGTTCGGTGTTACTGGGGATTTGAGGTGAAAATAGAGGAACAATGTCGTCGGGAAGCCCTGAATACTCACCGTTCTTCGCAGTGATGGGCGCATCAGCAGCGATGGTCTTCAGCGGTAAAATATTTAACACATTTATTAAACATTTATTGATTAATATGTATATCATTTAGAATTGCGTAATTTGCGTCTTGATTCTTTGATCTCCCTGTGGAGGTCACATTATTCTTGATATCTGATAAAATGTCATTCTAATTATATTATTTATTATTAATGCGAAAGCATATACGCTTATTTAAGATTTTTTTTTTTTTTTTTTAAAGATGTAATAATCAACAACAAAATGATGTCTGCGGGATTATAATCCAATCCTGTCAGTGCTGGTTCCATTATTCCTATTATCGTACAAAATATTGTATAAAAAAAGAAAATAAATCGTCTATATATATATTAAATAAAACACTTTCTTAACGTCTACATTCACATGCAGATGATGTCTTTATGGTTACCATGCATGTGCTAGCTGAAAAATAATGCTGGTGAAATGTTGCATTTATTATTAGAATTATTTATTAGTGATACTATTGCAATGCATGTACTTTGATCATAAAATGTCAGATATGTTCATCTACATGCCAGCAAATGCTGCTGTAGGGATACAAGACTTTGGTTTAACCAACTATGGGATGAAATTCCCTGGTTTGGGTAGATTTAGAGATTATAATCTTTATGCAAGGGACATAAATGGCAAGGGATTATTGCACAGGTTTTTTTTTTTTTGTAAGTATTGATCATTACTTAGGTTTGTTTGGATTTAGAGGCTGAATTATTGAATTTAAGGTGCAGCCTGACAGTTGTGCATTAGATAATTATATTAATAGTGTGATATTTATTGATTTATTGGGTTATTTTGTTAAATTAACCACGAACGGCAAGGTATTCCGAAAGATATTATATTAAGATTGACTTTTTAGTCATTAAATCAGTGATGATGAGCAGGATGCTTCTGTACCATCCATCACAGAAGATGAAAGACGACCCAGAAATAGATTATAGAATATCACTCTCTCCGTTTAGCATCAGATCTGGTGTTTTTTTAAATATATAAAAATCCAATTGAAATGCAAATCGACCATAATTTCCCACAAATTTTCAGGTTGATGCTGCAGAAATAGTGCGCCGCTGAAATGTACGTGCAAATTACAGTAGGGAGGGACATCACGACATGATCAAATGCATCTGTGTTTATTCCCAGCACAAGGCTTCATGCTGTGTGTTCTCTGCTGGACTGTTAGACGGCACTTCAGGCCTGTTTGCTCTCTCTATCTGTAATGTCATCTCTATGCCAGCGTCAGTAATGCAAACAAACTAATGCAGCAGCTGGTGTGTGTTTGTTTGAAATGCTTACAGTGCTGGAGAGAATGAATTTTTCTCTCAAGTGAGGTCAGTAGATGCTCTGCCAGGCCTGTGTATTTGAGATTGAGCGGCTTTCTTAATGAGAACGGCACTGAGCTCAGGAAACATGTCTCTCTCTCATCCGTGTCTTTGTGAGTAAAGGT
This sequence comes from Gobio occitaniae, assembly GCA_033150135.1. Classification (NCBI taxonomy): domain Eukaryota; kingdom Metazoa; phylum Chordata; class Actinopteri; order Cypriniformes; family Gobionidae; genus Gobio; species Gobio occitaniae. The sequence continues at coordinate 325,167 of JARQWZ010001041.1, read as the reverse complement.
TCCCGGTTTCAGTTCGTCACTGAACATGAGAGTGAAGCTTAGAGAAGAAAGAGCTGAAGTTGATTTATTATTTAGATATTTCAGGGATTCTGCTACTTTAGATGTGGAACACAGAATACGGCTGTCCAATTTACCATTAAAATAAACATCAAAACTTGATTTAAATTAGTAATTCATGTCATGGGTCCTGTTTGCATCTTAATAATGACTATAAAAATAACTATATGAGCATGAGCATCCACACCAACAGACCATAATCATTATTCATTATGGAAACAGGCCTTTTTTGTGCTTAAAAACAGCATGGTTGTCTTCATAAATCGCTCCTCCTCTCAGACGACTTCCATTTTAGCTGACATCACCAAGCCCTCTTATTTCCAGCTCCTCCCCTTCGTCCATCTGGCTTCACTGTAGTATGTAACGCCTCCTTTATGATCCAGTTTATTCAGGGTGGATAAAACAAGCTCCGCCCTTTATGTTGTATATCCTATTGCTTCCACAAAAATGTCAAATATTGCTGTTTTAAAGAATGTTCTGGGTTATTTATAGCTCAAATAAACATTTGTCTGTGTGAAAACCATAGACTGTAAAACAATATGGACGTAGTGTCCGTAACGTCACCCATAGGATTCTGAAGAGCAGTTTTGAAGCGCAAAGTAGGGTAAGCGCGTCACTCCCGGATAACCGAAAATGGGCAAAGAGGCGGGACGTGGGCGGAGCTGAGGTGACATGATGACTAACAGACAGCAGACAAACGGCTATCCACCTGTCACTCAAAGTGGCCACGCCCTTAATTATGCAGAAATTTAAGTTGGCCATTTTAACATGAGCTCAATGAGATTCTGCTCCTTTTGGAGTCTGTCTCTAGTGGCCAGTCCATGAACTGCAGTTTAAGTCACTTCCGTATTGGCTTCAAGAGACGCATTTACTTTCATTACGGATGCATTACTTTAATTGTGATTTAAGTTTTTAAGTGAAAGATCTTGAAATAGTTTTTGGTGGTAATTGGCATTATGCTGTTGATAGGGCTTAGCTTATATTGAACCCAAAACATTTCATTAAAGGCACAGTATGTCATTTTTCACTGAGGTCGCTCATTCAAAACAAAGGCATCGCTTGATGACGGCTGGATTTCACAGAGCTTTTATTATGCCACAGTTGCCGCTTCCGCTTTTTCTGTTACTCTGTGCGTTCACTCAGTGAGACACTTGTTGACACTGCAGTAAGAGATCAATATTAGGCATGGTAAAACATGGTACTCCAGTGTTTCCCACAGATTAGAAACCAATTTGTGGTGGCGGACGGGCGGTGGCATGGGATGGGGGTGGGGAGGCACAAATATCGATTTCGATATATACAAATATCGGGCACAAATATCAATTTCGATCTTGATTCAGGATCAATTCATATGTATATAGCCTACTTTACATATAAGGAAAAATAAGTTTGCCTTTTTGTGCACTTTTGTTTTTATTAGCTTGCATTCATTAATATTCACTTGTGTGTGCTTATATAAGTATCATTAAAAATACTAGGATGTAAGTTATTAACTTTTTTAAATTTCACATTTAAAGAAATCTAGTGTTTGATCATGCTAAAAATAAGTAAGCAGTTATGATCTGCAATACTTTTTTTGAGCAACCAGACTGGATACATGTATATTTATTAAAGAGCCATACAGGCACCTATAAACCATGGCTTTACAAATGAAAATGATTATTTTTCCAGCCACTGGAAATGACTCTAATTTGCTTCTTTGCATTGGAATTCTCTATTTTAACCTTAATTACTACACTAATTGTAAAATAAATAATACAAAATATTTTAAGTGGTCCATTAATGGACCATAATTATTGCACAAATAATAGGCCTATTTAGTACCAAAAGATATCCTCAATTTCCATTAATTATTATTAAACTAAAATATATAACATTTATTTAATTGAAAAATGGCTAAGGTGTTCTGTCACATTTGACCACCAATGAGTACAAGTGTGACCAATTAATAAGTAATACCTGAGGGCTAAATACAAGAAAAACATTCATGTTAACAATGTTGCATCTCCAACACTCTCCATAATAAAATGATACTGTAAATATGTTTGACGTGATAAAAATTGCTGCAAATACCTGTATAGTAAAAACTGTTGTGTTTCCACTTAAGCCATTCAAATGCATTGTCTAAAGGCCCTTTCACACCGGACGCGTAACGAAAAAGCGAAGCGGAAAAAGCGAATATTTCGTGTGCGAATAGTTCGCGTCAAAACCATTCACACCAGCCGCGACGCGAGTTTGCGACGTTTCAGAACTCCGTGGGACAATTTGAGGAGCTCCTCCAGACAGAGACGGTAGCAGCGCATCTGACGAGACACACACACACACACACTAGAGCTGCAACTAACGATTATTTTTTCTGTCGACTAATCTAACGATTATTTTTTTCGATTAGTCGACTAATCTAACGATTATTTTTCTGGATTAATCTTATGATTCTTTTTTACTGATTATTGTATTTCAAAGAGGGTAGTGAATTTGTTTATTATTTTAACATGAAATCAATGAATGATGACAATATTAATTGTATTTCAGGAAGGGTAGTGTACATAGTATGCCATTTTATAATGAAATATATGAACACAAGAAGCTTTTTAAACATAATATATAATGATACTATTCATCATAAAATGTATACAGAGTAGGCCTAGTTAGGAAAAGTTGTTTACTATAGTAGTTGAGTATGATTTACTTATTGATTTGTGTCAATAGTAAACGAAAATGCACTTGTATTTATCTGCAAAAGGTTCACATACTGGAGCTTTCAGCATAGTTTTAATATAGTATAACTAGTCGTCTATTTTGAAGATACATGTGCATAAACAACGACTAAAGCTGCCAGAAGTTTTTGCCCAAACTTCAAAGACACATTTAAATGATTAAAGCTAGAGGCATATCTTAACTTTAATGTTACTTTAATCATGCAAACTACCTAATATACAGCATGTTATTATGCATATGTGTTTGGGACAGAGGGGAACCAGGTCGCATTAACAGGAGATATATGCAGCCCATAATAAATAAAAGCACGAGGCGTACTGGGTTCGGAGAAGAACCCCGGAAAATGTGACCGTCTGTTGCAATACACGCGCCACGGTTCAGCTGCGCGAGAGAACCATGGAGAGAACACTGCCAGCAGGGTTGCCAGGTTTTCACAACAAAACCCACCCATTCATTACTCAAAACAAGCCCAATCGCGTTTCGGGGAGGTTCTCTGGTAAACATCGCGTTCGGGGGGTTAAATATGTGGTTTTTTTTTGCAGGGCTGCCTGCTAAAATTCTCATTCCCGGGGCTAAATATCACATAGTTGGGATCGCTTCAACCCGCGGACATGAGACACAGCCCGCGGCAACAGTGTAGAAGTAGCCCAATTCCGCGGAAAAAAACGGGACTTGGCAACACTGACTGGCAGTGTGAAAGCTCCCGCTCTCCACGCGCACAGCTCCTGCTCTGCCACCGCGCGCAGTGTGAAACCGGCGTTACAGAGCGAACAAAGCACAGTTTTATTCGGCTTCTGTTTAAAGTACTCCCACACTTTTGAATGTCGCGGTCTGGCTTTATATGATAAATGATAATTTTCACTATGCCCGGGAGCAGAAGCCGCCATTATTCTAGATATTCTGTTCCATTCTAGAACGTAAATAATGTGCCGCCGACGCGTCGACGCATTTCACGCACGTCGACGTATTTTCGTAGTCGACGTTGACGCGTCGTTGCAGCCCTAACACACACACACACGCACTCTAAAGGAACGGCTCGATCCGGAGCTGCTGTGTTTCCAGTTGAGTCACAATGTAAACATTTAAGTGCCACAGTCGTACTGACGGAAACACATTCACTTTCCATAGTCGCGGACGCAATTAGATAAAAAAAAAAATCTATTTATTGATTATAATATCTGTAGCCTATAGTGGGCAAACACAGCTGCATCTGTACAGCTGTAAACACAACTACAGCTGTAATCTCGTGAGAAATGCCATACCTGGCAAAGGTTAATGTTGATTGAATGGCTAGTGACATCAACTGGACATTTCGTCACCTTTGTTTCCTTGTATGTGATTGGTTTAAGCCTTTCTGTCGAGTGTTAAAAAAAATCGACATCGAAACGGAAAAAATAAACATTGTTTTTTCGCCGCAGCACATTCGCGTTCGGTGTGAAAGCACTCATTACACAAACAGCTGATCAAAAAATAAAACCATTGCGCAAATTTTTTGCGCGTCAAAATCGCGTCCAGTGTGAAAGGACCTTAAGACAAATTAATCTATGTGTGGGAAACGCTGTACTCGCGGTAAATCAAGAACACCAGATTTAAACAATAAGACTAACTGTGTTGAGCTGGAGAACAATGATCAGTTTTCTGTCCATCAATGATCCAAACAGTTGCTCTCCTGTCTAATAAAACACATCATATATTAAAGCGGCTTTGGTGTTTCCATGGTTTCTACAAAATAAAACCGGAGATTGAAGGTAACACGGGTATGATGTCATTGATAGGCGACACACGGACACGGTCCGAGTCCTGGTTAAAATTGCTAATTTCTCTGGATTTAAACATTCTTGGAAACATTTGGGATAATGTACACAAGTCAACAAAATATATAACACTGTTCTAGTGGTTTTTGGGTGTTTCAATCCAAAAATCTTACATATTGTGCCTTTAAATGTCCCGTAGTGACTAAATTAGATGTCAGATGGAACAGGTATGTTAAATGTCAGAAGTTCATCTTGATTTCCACATGGAGGAAATGAGTTATTCTGTGAATCCCTGATGGCACTAGTCATTCAGACTCGGCTGATTTAATCTACACTATATTTACTGGTGGAAAACAGTGACTTGATGAGTGTTGTGACTAACAGACGTGATGCGCTCAGAGGATTTCTGCTGTGTCTTTGGAAGAGCTGAAGCTAAATTGAGTTGCGCTCTTTCATCTGACAGATGTCTCCTGATTTGGCATCTCGTCCCAGCTCAGTCTATGTAGTCCTGTGCATTTGTAAGTCTCTCAGAAATGCGTCTTTTACTATATAAATGTGTATGGAAAGCAGGGTATATAGCAGAACAAAATGGCTGTCTTCAGGACTATATGTCATGTCTGTAGCAGGGATGAACTGTGATAGACAAACAAGCTGATTAATCGACTGATATTGAGATTTTTGGTATCAGAAAATAACTTTTGATTAAAAAAGTGTTTTGTTTCCCTTTCTGTCAGTTGCAAAATCTACCTGGCAACTTGTTCACGGATAGTGCACTTTTTTTTTTTCAATTAAGCATTTGTTTTGAGTAAATATAGTTTAAAATAAGGCACAAATAATTTCCAGTATATTTATATAATCAGTCATTATTAAATCAGTTATTGTCCATAAGATTATATTAAGCAATTATATTAATTTCCATTAGTGTGAGCGCATCATGCTACAAATACGTCATGTCAAGCTAAAATAGTCATTATACAAGGTTTCTGATTCTTTTGATTTATATTTCGTTTTGCACTAGGGATGCGCGGTATACCGGTACTGCAAAAATACCGGTATATATTTTATTTCAAACGGTACGATATCATGATTTTGCTCATTTCGGTATATGCTGCTGTTCCGAAGTTCACCGCTAGGTGGCAGCGCGCTACCCAAACTGACGCGAAACCGGCAAATGTGGCAACAGAACAAGATGAATACAGCAGTTGAATCTCACTCAACACGCACAAAACTCATTAATAAAGACGAGTAGACGTGAAATTTGGAATTACTTTGCTTATAAAACTGCTGAAGAACCATCAAACCTTGCCAAGCATCTGCCACTTAATTCCTGACTTGTAAGACATTAAGAGATCGACAGGTGAGTGCATAATTCTAACGATCTAATTTAGACATTTTTCTTTTAACATTAAGATCGTATCGTTTAAATATAAAGAAATCTCCAGCGTTCGTTTCAACCAGTGACGTTTAGACCTCATAATATTTGCACGCATACTATTGCACTATTTACATCCGCGAAAGACATAACCAACTGTGTTTATGTAACTACTCACTAAAGATTGACATTTGACATAATTTTGTGTGTATTTGACTGAGGAAAAACAACTTAATTTGGAATGCGCGAGCTCTTTAGGCTTGTGTGTGTGTGTGTGTGTTTGTTGTTGGCATGAGCGCAAAGAAAACTCTCTCTCTCAAAGAGCTCTCATCCCATATGTATTACGAAATGCTATAAAATCGCTTGCATGTTCAAATTGGTGAGGAGACGTGGGCAAGTGATTTCCGTCAGTTGTCCCGCAACTGAAGCGAAAGTGTTGAATCTGAGTGCGCAGATTGCTTTTATAGTGCAGGTGCGATGTCTTTTCAAGCCAGAAGCAATGGAGACGCGCAGTAATGCTGAAATTACTTACAAAAAAGTTTCCAAATGACTGATTGATGTGACAATCTTTGTTGATTAATTTAATAATAAACATTTGCGGTAATTTCCCGCTTCATAAACCCTAAACTTGCGAGAGTGAGCAAAATTATGCACAATACCCGCATCAAAATTCAGACCCTGTATGGTATCGATTTAATATCGGTACTTCGGTATTAGATTGTGGTACCGTACCGAAGACAAAATTGTGGTATCGAGCCATCCCTATTTTGCACTACTAAAGGCGTGTTTACACCAATATCATTGGAATCACTTTCAGAATGATTTTTGATGGTTTTATGGTTATCGTTCTTGGTGTGAACGGCCTTAAAGGTGCATTGTGTAATATTTAAGATGATCAATGGACTGAAATGCAATATAATATACATAACTATGTTTTCAGTGGAGTATAAAGACCTTACATAATGAAGCGTTATGTTTTTATTACCTTAGAATGAGCCGTTTCTATCTACACACACCGCAGGTCCCTTTATAGTGAAGTCGCCATTTTGTGCCGCCATGTTTCTACAGTAGAAAATTTACACACTGCACCTTTAATGCTTTAAGTCAGAATGTTTTCTCTAGTCTGGACTTTAGCTCCATTTGAATGTGTCCGTATGCCATCATTCTGGTTCTCAAGGGTTATCCAAAACCAAAACTGTTCATTTGGAAAAAAAATGTGATTGAGTTTCTAAATTGCAGATGGTTTTACCATGATTTATGCATCACCAGACCCTGTTATAAATTAAACGCTTTGAAAATAGACATAATCAAACCATGTAATGTCACATTGGTCACTAAAGACATCAATAGTGGTGAATTATCTGCATGTGATTGTTGTAAGACTTTAGCTATAGCATATTTCAGTGATACTAGGCATCAGTTTATTTTCCAGAAATGTCATTAATGGACATTTTTGGGATTTTCTATCAAAGATAAAACTGATAAAGATTACGTAATTGCTATATTGTTAAAATATTATATCTAATTTTATTGTTATTACGATTACTTTAATTTGCTATGAAAATAGCCTTTGGTGCTGATGTGGCAATGAATGAATCATCATCACAGAAACCGGTTGTTCTTTCTTTGCAAAAACTCAAGGAAACGTTGATAGTTTTTGTTTGTTACCCTGTAAAAGTGGTCAAATCTGTTTAACCGGTATTGATTGTGTCTCTGTGTTGTTCTCAGAGCAGGTAGAGTTGGTCTTCAATAGTGTGTGTTTGGACAGGGGCCATCTGCACACTGGAGGATTGATTGAGCTCTTCATCGCACTAGTCCATCTGTCACACACACACAAACAAACACACACACACACACACTCTGTTATTGGCTAGTTTGGGTTATTCTGTGCTGCAGTAGTAGTTGTAATCGTGGTTAATGCGGATTGTGTTTCCAGCAGGGTTATACCCTTTAATCCCGGAAACTAAGATTAGAGTAAGATTCCTGGATGAATGAGCTGTAATGTGCAGAAGAGGGTTAACCGTGTGTGTGTGTGCAGGTCTGTAGAATTAACACTATCTCTACACACGCAGCCAGCCGCAAAATACTGAGGATTCACGGACACAGTCAGTTGCCTGGTTTGAACAATAGACCGTAAAAAAAAATATGGACGACGCGTCTTCACTACCTTCCACTGAAGAAAAGTGAAGCCGCCAACGTCCGAATATGGTGCTAATTTGGCACCTGAGTCTGCGCAGTAGAGCCGCGATATCAAAAGCCCGCCCACACTCTCGCAGAGTGTGAAATAAACATTTATGGAAATGTAGAAATTAAAGCTAAAGCTCCAATCTCCTCCTGAAAAAAGTCTGTTAGTGCCTCAGTGACTTCACTCAGAGAAGCCGTCAATATCAGCTGTCAATCACATCCCCGTTTTTATAGCAGAAATAAACATAACTAAAACTGAACTTATTTAAAAAACGAACACTTGATGTGAAATCAGCGGTGTATACTGTGTAACTGCCTAAAATGACAGAAACCATCTTTGGGAAAAAAAATGTATTTGAAGTGTAATTTGATCGTTTGGTTTGTCTCATGTCCAGTAGAATACACGGAGGGGGTGGGGTTTATGAGCTATACTGGGACCAACCACCAGGGGGAGATCGAGACGCGTCCACTTCAGTTTTTAACACTAGTGCGGCACGCTTGGTTTGAACCAAGCCTTAACCCCCCCACCTTTCTCTTGAAGCCAATACGGAAGTGACTTAAACTGCAGTTCATGGACTGGCCACTAGAGACAGACTCCAGAAGGAGCAGAATCTCATTGAGCTCATGTTAAAATGCCCAACTTTACAGCAGAAGAACACATGTTTACAGTCTGGGACACATTGTGGTTTTGGTCTATACGGCTAATTTTGCCCTTAATGACGACTGTGAGGGGGTGAATTTCTTGTATTTATAATTGTTTTATACATTATATAAAGCCTTAAAGTTCTGCATAATTAAGGGTGTGGCCATTTTGAGTGACAGGTGGATTGCCGTTTGTCTGCTGTCTGTTAGTCATCATGTCACCTCAGCTCCGCCCACGTCCCGCCTCTTTGCCCATTTTCTATTATCTGGGAGTGATGTCCGCTGCCAAGATGGCGACGGCCAGCTCGACCCTTCTTTACGCTTCAAAACTGCTCTTCAGAATCCTGTGGGTGACGTCACGGACACTACATCCAAATTTTTTTACAGTCTATGGTTTGAACCCAAGTTCAATTCCACTTGTCTGCCGGTGCTTAAATTATTATATTCGGCTCCATGAGTATTATTGTGAGTAACATCCTTTCTAAAAATTGAAAGTGTTGTCTTTTATTGCTGTTTGCTAATGCAATCTTCACTTCTACTATTGCTCATTCAGCTTTTTGAAACCACTAAAACATCCAAGGATTCAACTTTTGTTGACAAGAACTGTTTTTATATTTATGATCTAGATTTATGCAAACAACTCACAACATTTCAGAATGCCATAGAAATCCCTGTAGCAACCAATTAAAACTGCTCTAAAAATACCCAGAATGCTGTTTGTCGCATCTAGGACAAACTCCGAGGTATCGCACACGTTGAATTGTCAGTTTTTGGTTAACAAAATTGATATGTTTAAGGACATCATTGCTAACCTCAGTCACTGAACACTTTACCTCGATCAGGGCGTAACATCAGCACTCCATGTGAGCGTGATCCCGACATCCACACACATTTCCATAATGCACAACAGGGCAAAATGACAGATTAGAAAGGGCTATGTTTATCATATGTTTCACACTGTAAAATTAATCGTATCTTGCAGCACAGGGTGAAGTCAAAGTGTACATTAATGACGATTTGGGACAAATATAATGTAATTGAATAGAAGACGGTTAGTGGCTCTCTGTGGCGTGGCTGGATCGTTATTGTGGGATTGAATGAGTGCACTCGATAATGTCCAGGATGGTTTCTGACACAATACAAATGGCCGTCCACTCAAATAATGCTATTTAAGGCTATAGAGAGCGAAGAGTAATAATAGTATATCAGTGATACTAAAATGACACAGCTACAGTTTCTTATTGAAAATCTGTATGAAATGAATTAATTTTGCATCTTTTGGAGCAGCTGATTATATAGATATGACTATTTGACTCGCTGTTTGAGTGCACTTCACATGTGGCATTCATATTTCCGCTGTAATAAGGAGAAGAGTAACCCGCTTCTGTCTGTCTCTGCTAGCGTTGGGCGCGGCGTATGGCACAGCGAAGAGCGGCACAGGTATCGCCGCCATGTCTGTGATGCGTCCAGAGCTGATCATGAAGTCCATCATTCCTGTGGTCATGGCGGGAATCATTGCTATATACGGCCTGGTGGTGGCCGTCCTCATCGCCAACAGCATCTCAGACAAGATTACTCTATACAAGTGAGTTCAGCACCAGCACTGCTAGAGACTCTGAGCAGGGATATTATCATTAACTAAAACATATAAAACATTTTCATTAATGAAAATCAAATGACTGTTAAAATATCAAATACAATACGTAAATAAATTTTAAAATAAATTATTTGCGCGCGAGTGCGGAGCGGTTTGAACACTGGCAAGACTTAAAAATAAATGCAAATGATAAACTTTAGTGACGATGCGACGCTGCCTCGATTGTGCAAAGTGGCAAATCCTGTGTCAACTGTGCAGCTGGATTTTAGTGCAGATGCGATGCGCTGATGTGAAGCCATTTGAGCATTTTGAAAGGGAGAGAGAGAGCGCGCGCACGCGGTGATTCACGCGCGCTGTTTGTGAACTTACATCCACAAAGAAAAGTTTTCAAATGACTGCGTAAGTTATTTAATATAGAAATATGAATTGTACCTCACCTTCAGCATTATAATTATTTTACCCGCGCTGGAAAGAGAATGAGACGGTGTCGCTGCATATCATGCCCTCGCTCTCACGGCAGGTGCGGGTTTATGTGTTCATTACGTAAAATCAAATAAATGTTAAAATATCAAATACAATACGTAAATAAATTTATTTATTTTTTTATTGCAGCTATGTGTGTGTATATACATTATATATTTACAAACGTTTGTTATATGCGATTTAATCGTCATTAATCGATTTGACAGCACTATAAAAATATATAGACATTTAAAATAATAATAAAAATTAAATAAACAATACAAATGACTAAAGCTTTAAATCAAATTAAAATATTAATAACTGTAACAGTATCTCAGTGATACTAAAATTACACTGATTCAGATATATTATATTATACTATATTATAAAAATTAAATAAATGCAATAAAATTACTATAGCTTTAAATAAAATGAAAATGAGATACTATTATAGTTTTTATTAATAATTTCCAATGATACTAAAATAACACTGATTCAGATTCAAATATATTATATTATATTAAATTATATTATAAAATTAAATAAATAAAATAAAAATAACTGACTAAAGATTTAAATAAAATTAAAATATTAATAACTGTAACAGTATCTCAGTGATACTAAAATTACACTGATTCAGATATATTAAATTATACTATATTATAAAAATTAAATAAATGCAATAAAATTACTAAAGCTTTAAATAAAATGAAAATGGAAAATATTAATAAAAACTATAATAGTATCTCAATGATACTAAAATAACACTGATTCAGATATATTATAAAAATTATGTTATATTATAAAATTAAATAAATAAAATAAAAATGACTGACTAAATTTTTAAATAAAATTGAAAATATTAATAACCGTAACAGTAACTCTCTACAAGTGAGTTCAACACCAGCACTGCTAGAGACTCTGAGCAGAGATATTATCATTAACTAAAACATAAAACATTTTCATTACTGAAAATCAAATAACTGTTAAAATATCAAATACAATACGTAAATAAAAAAAATAATAATTTTATTGCAGCTATGTGTGTGTGTGTGTGTGTATATACATATATATTTACAAACGTTTGTTATATGCGATTTAATCGTCATTAATCGATTTGACAGCACTATAAAAATATATAGACATTTAAAATAATAATAAAAATTAAATAAACAATACAAATGACTAAAGCTTTAAATCAAATTAAAATATTAATAACTGTAACAGTATCTCAGTGATACTAAAATTACACTGATTCATAGTATAATATAATATAATATAATATATCTATTATAAAAATTAAATAAATGCAATAAAATTACTATAGCTTTAAATAAAATGAAAATGGAAATTATTAATAAAAACTATAATAGTATCTCAATGATACTAAAATAACACTGATTCAAATATATTATATTCAATTATATTATATTATAAAATTAAATAAATAAAATAAAAATGACTGACTAAATTTTTAAATAAAATTGAAAATATTAATAACGTAACAGTATCTCAATGATACTAAAATGACAATAATTCAGATATATTATATTCAATTATATTATAATAATTATATTATATTCAATTATAAAATTAAATAAACACAATAAAAATGATTAAAGCTTTAAATAAAATAAAATGGAAAATATTAATAACAACTATAACCGTATCGCAATGATACTAAAACAACACTGATTCAGATATATTATATAATATTAATTATAATTGTTGATATTTTGGTAGTTGATTCCGGAAGATTTTCACAATTTTCAAAACCAGTTCTCTGTATTGCTGATACCGTAGAAAGATTAATTCTGTTAGTGTGTTGTTTTTGTTTTTTAAACGCGAATATACATTTTCGCTAAATGATTTTTTTTTATTTTGTTTTTTTTGTGCATTTTATTTTAAGATTCAAGATTACTCTCTACAAGTGAGTTCAACACCAGCACTGCTAGAGACTCTGAGCAGAGATATTATCATTAACAAAAACATAAAACATTTTCATTACTGAAAATCAAATAACTGTTTAAATATCAAATACAATACGTAAATAAAAAAAATAATAATTTGTGTGTGTGTGTGTGTGTGTGTGTGTGTGTGTGTGTGTGTGTGTGTGTGTGTGTGTGTGTGTGTGTGTGTGTGTGTGTGTGTGTGTGTGTGTGTGTGTGTGTGTGTGTGTGTGTGTGTGTGTGTGTGTGTGTGTGTGTGTGTGTGTGTGTGTGTGTGTGTGTGTGTGTGTGTGTGTGTGTGTGTGTGTGTGTGTGTGTGTGTGTGTGTGTGTGTGTGTGTGTGTGTGTGTGCATATATATTTACAAACGTTTGTTATATGCGATTTAATCGTCATTAATCGATTTGACAGCACTATAAAAATATATAGACATTTAAAATAATAATAAAAATTAAATAAACAATACAAATGACTAAAGCTTTAAATCAAATTAAAATATTAATAACTGTAACAGTATCTCAGTGATACTAAAATTACACTGATTCAGATATATTATATAATATTATACTATATTATAAAAATTAAATAAATGCAATAAAATTGCTATAACTTTAAATAAAATGGAAATGGAAAATATTAATAAAAACTATAATAGTATCTCAATGATACTAAAATAACACTGATTCAGATATATTATATTATAAATAAAATAAAAATGACTGACTAAAGCTTTAAATAAAATTGAAAATATTAATAACTGTAACAGTATCTCAGTGATACTAAAATTACACTGATTCAGATACATTATATTATACTATATTATAAAAATTAAATAAATGCAATAAAATCACTAAAGCTTTAAATAAAATGAAAATGGAAATTAATACAAACTATAATAGTATCTCAATGATACCAAAATAACACTGATTCCGATTCAAATATATTATATTATATTAAATTATATTATAAAAATTTAAATAAATAAAATAAAATTGACTGACTAAAGATTTAAATCAAATTAAAATATTAATAACTGTAACAGTATCTCAGTGATACTAAAATTACACTGATTCAGATATATTATACTATATTATAAAATTAAATAAACGCAAATTTCTATAGCTTTAAATAAAATGGAAAATATTAATAAAAATTATAATAGTATCTCAATGATACTAAAATAACACTGATTCGATTGTGTTTTTGTTTTTTAAACGCGAATATACATTTTTGCTAAATTATTTATTTTTATTTTATGTTTTGTTGTTGTGCATTTTATTTATATATATATATATATATATATATATATATATATATATATATAATTTTTTTTTTTTTTTTTTTTTTTATAAATAATTTTTATAAATTATGGTGTTTTTTTGCATTTTTCTTTATATATTTTATATATAAATGTGTGTTACTAGCGTGTGGTTGTTGTGTGTGTGGCAGGAGTTTCCTGCATCTGGGCGCTGGCCTCAGTGTGGGTCTGAGCGGGCTGGCGGCCGGCTTCGCCATCGGCATTGTGGGAGATGCGGGCGTCCGTGGCACCGCGCAGCAGCCGCGCCTCTTCGTGGGCATGATCCTCATTCTGATCTTCGCTGAAGTCCTGGGTCTCTACGGCCTCATCGTAGCCCTGATTCTCTCAACCAAATAAACTGGCAGTCCGCATGCAGCGCTGCCGGACCGCACCTCGGGGGACCTGGAACAAAAAATAAAGTGGGAAGGGGAAAAAAATAAATAAATGGTACCTTAAACTAAAATGAAATTAGATGAATTGAGAGGTGAGGAAGTAATCCTACACATTATAACAGGCTTTGCGTTTGGTTTTATCTCTGAAAGTGTACAGTCGTCCAGTTTGATAGTTTTGATTTCTTGTAAATGCGGTATATAGTGATTTTGTCGTGTCTGTGTAGAAAAAAATATAATAACTATAAAGTAATAGATCTCATTCTCTATTTGTTTCCCACACCCCTCCTGCCTATCGATCTGTTAGCCAATCACGCGTTCTCTTTCGCTAGAGAGGGAAAAGCACGAACGCCTCTGGTTCCTGTCTCTTCCTGTCACGTGATTTGGGAGTTTTATAAATTTCCACGTTGGTGTCAAAGAAGTGTTTGTGAAGTGGAAAAACGCACTGATGAATCTGTATGTGGAATGGAATAGTTTTTTGTTAACGTCCATTTTCGTTTTTATTTATTAAGATATTGTTCATGAAAATGTACTTGAAACTCCTCAAATCCTTTAAATTGATATTTATATAAACATAAATCTATACAGATATATATATATATATAAGAATAGACGTGCACTGGCCGGGGTTCTGGTTCCGAGTGCCGTGCTGGGGAATATTTCGGCTTGATGTGTGTATTTATGGTTGTTTCCTGTGTATATCTGATGTTTGGTTGTATTAAAGGTGTGTGTGTGCCCCTCGTGGGTCTCACAAGTGTCATTTCCATATGCCTGTGTGTCCAGTGCTTTTTCATCATCAGACGGATGGTGTGAATGTGTTCAGCCGTGTGTCCCTGCAGTCTTCATAATAATTCACCAGCAGCACTGATAGATTTACAGCTATTTTCACTCCATTCTTAATGTAAATTACTTGAATATTCACTATCAAACATTCCCTAATAATTATGTGGATTATTTCTACATGAATTTCCTGATTCAGTGTGTTTTGAGCAGAAAGCCCCCCCAAATTTCTTCAGTAATTATGACAAAAAAAGCTTGTTTTCAAGGTTTTAATTAACAAAATCTGGGACCTCGGATATATTAAACGCGATTCATCTTGTTATTCTATATGATCCAAGGTTCTAATACAAGTATGTTTTTCACTAAAAACAATTAAGTATACTAATTAGGTGCACTTTAAGTATTATTTCATTGTATTATTTTAAGTCATGCTCATAATAATATGAGCGAATTTTGAATATTTCCAATGAGCAGTACCGTGTCCGAGATTAGTAATTTGCATAGAACACGCCCAGACCATGCCCATATATGGGCTTTCCGCCCTGTGTTTACCACGTGCAATAAGTGTGATATCCTCAAAACAAGTTCAAAGAAATTAAATATATCGTTTAACACGTTTATAAGGACACCCCGAGTACTTTTGTGTACGAATCAAGTTATTGATAAATCATGAAACCGTTTGTATGCAACTTTCTTGCGCATATTCATGAGCACGCGCGGTGCTGTGTTCATGAGCACGGTACAGTCTGTGATGACGCGTTTTAACGGTCATCAATATCGTAAATCCTGCAACGTTTTTTTTTTTTCTTTTTTTTTTTTAATTGTATGTACATTTATAACACTAATGCTTTGTATTTTATTACGTTTACATCAAATTACAAAAAAAAAAAGTTACCGCTGCTGTGAGTAAGGTGGGTGTTTCTATATTTCTCTCTTTTGACTGCCGTTATCAATCTCTCTATTGTCTCCCTCTTTTTGAAAGTTGTGGAATCACTATTGTGGCGTTTTACTTTTGCTAATGGAGTAAATGGACACACATACAATATATTCAATGTATTTTCTCATTCACAACTATATTAATTAACCCAACTATGACGACTTGCGCTCTGAAAAACCCGGAAATGTGAAAAGGGTCTCCATTTCAAGCTAAATTAAAAAATATTAAATTGTGGTGATATATTATGAGGGGTAAGACTAAAAATATCTTTTACTTGTCCTTGTTTATGTGATGAAGACGAAGGACATAAAAACGGGTAAAAGTTGCTGCATATTTCTTGTGTTAAAAACATGCCTATCATTTGCTTTTCATTGTTTATAGTCATATTTTTTTTTTTTACATATAGCTACAAGGAACACAAAGTTTGTTTAATATTTAGTTTTTATTATTAAGTTGCACCAGTATGAAACACTGCAGTCAATAACATCTAATATCTTCATATTTAATGAATAGAAAAAACATTTACAGATAAATTCTCTCATAACAAATGGCATGAATGTGTCAGTGTTGTGGTGTTCAGGCGTCCAGGCTGCTGAGGAGCGTGTTGGCTATATCACAGATGGCGGTGTATGTGCTGCTCTCTGGAAACGCCTGCAGGAAGTCCCGGCCCTCATCTAAACTCGCTGTCAGGAGAGGATCCAGCGGGACGGAGCCTACACACACAGGATTACATGCGTTTAGACACCACAGGATCTGCAGTGTCAGTGATATATACAGTCAAAATGCTTCTAAAATTGTATTTTCCTTACGTAAGCATGGGCGTCGGAACCATCGTATGTGTATGTGACCACTTTTTATGATCAATGATATTGGACCCACTCACTTTTATCGTCTCTAACATTCAGCACATGTTTGTTTACCCCTAATCGATAAACACTTATTATTAAACACCTGTTAGACGCTTTATTTCCACTTTTCTAATATTTTCTTCATTTTTATTGAAAATAAATGCCTTTCCGATCTGATATGTGATGGGAAAAGGGAGAAGATTGAGTTCAGCGAAAGGCGGACTCGAACCACGGGTCGATTTGTGTCAAAACTTGATGCCGTGCGTCTTACCAGACCATTACAAGAGCACACAGAGACTGACTGCTATCTGAATATTGACACAAGTATCTGTTTAAAACACTGATGCAAGCGCTACACTACTGCCGCTCTCAATGATATGGCAATTTCCATAATTTTGTCTTTCTGAACTATACGTTCAGCAAGCAAAGCGGTATATTTGTACTTAATGTAATTGGCATCTACTCCAGTAAAATATTTCTGAGGACCCACCCACATTTTTTTTGCTTCCGACGCCCATGTATGTAAGAGACTTTTGGACCCCACTATATTTACTGACAAATACAAAAGTCTCTAATCTATCCTGTCCCACACAATGAGAGGATGTGCACCATCAAGTGGTGAATAGAGGAACAACACAACATTACCTAGAAACACAGATCCTGTGAGCTTGGCTAATTCCTCACCTCCACCTTTAGAGAAAATGTTACTGCACTCCTGAAAAACACACATCAGTGTAATGTTTAAATCGGTTATTTGGTTTGTTTGAGACATTTCCCTGTACAGCTGTGTGTGTGTTTTACACTCACAGAACAGTGTGGACACACAAAGCCGCTCATGTTCTCCACGATGCCCAGGATTTTCACGCCGGTCTTCTTACAGAAGGTGATCTCGCGCCTCACATCTCCTGTGGACACTGCCTGACATTTCAAAGGGGGTTCATGCATGTTATTCAGCAGACAGGAGTGTGTGTGTGTGTGTGTGTGTGTGTGTGTTTACCTGTGGTGTAGTGACCAGCACGGCTCCGTCCACTTTATGTTTGCGCAGGTTCTCGACGACGGCCAGGTGTTCGTCTGACGTCCCCGGTGGCGTGTCCACCAGCAGAACGTCCAGTTCGCCCCATGCCACATCACTGACAAACTGCCCAATCAGAGCTGGGTCGGGGACATGAGACGGGAACACATCAGGTACCAAAGTCAAAAAACTCCAGCTGTTAAATGTCACAGGTCAGACCTGTTTTTTTGGGCCCCCTCCACACGACGGCTCATGTGTTAAACGCGATTCATCTTGTTATTCTATATGATCCAAGGTTCTAATACAAGTATGTTTTTCACTAAAAACAATTAAAGGGTTAGTTCACCCAAAAATGAAAATTCTGTCATTAATATCTTACCCTCATGTCGTTCGACACCCGTAAGACCTCCGTTCATCTTCAGTGCACTTTAAGTATTATTTCATTGTATTATTTTAAGCCATGCTCATAATAATATGAGCGAATTTTGAATATTTCCAATGAGCAATCACGTGTCCGAGATTAGTAATTTGCATAGAACACGCCCAGACCATGCCCATATATGGGCTTTCCGCCCTGTGTTTACCACGTGCAATAAGTGTGATATCCTCAAAACAAGTTCAAAGAAATCTATTTAAGAAGATTAAATATATTGTTTAACACATTTATAAGGACACCCAGAGTACTTTTGTGTACGAATCAAGTTATTGATAAATCGTGAAACCGTTTGTATGCAAATTTCTTGCGCATATTCATGAGCGCGCGGTTAGAGAAAAGACCCTTTTCAGTCTGTGATGACGCGTTTTAACGGTCATCAATATCATAAATCCTGCAACGTTTTTTGTTTTTTCTAAATTGTATGTACATTTATAACACTAAAACTTTGTATTTTAGTACTTTTACATCAAATTACAAAAAAAAAAGTTACCGCTGCTGTGAGTAAGGTGGGTGTTTCTATATTTCTCTCTTTTGACTGCCATTATTAATCTCGCTATATTTTTTCCCTCTTTTTGAAAGTTGTGAAATCACTATTGTGGCGTTTTATTTTTGCTATTTGAGCAAATGGACAAACATAAAATATATTTAATGTATTCTCTCATTCACAACTATAATAATTAACCCAACTATGACGACTTGCGCTCTGAGAAACCCTGAAATGTGAAAAGGGTCTCCATTTCAATTTTGCTATTTGAGCAAATGGATGGCACCAAACTGCCCAATCAGAGCTGGGTCGGGGGTATGGGACGGGAACACATCAGGTACCAAAGTAAAAAAACTCCAGGTGTTAAATGTCACAGGTCAGACCTGTTTTTTTGGGCCCCCTCCACACGACGGCCTCGTCTGAATCCTCCAGCAGGAAGCCGATGGACATGAGGGCCAGCTTCTGCTGCGGGTCTGCGTACACAGGCACCCATCCCGCATCACACTGGTGGACCTCCGGATGCCCCACACTCAGCATCCGCGGGATACTGGGACCACACAGATCCACATCCAGGATCCCCACCTCATCAAACCAGAACACAGAGCAGAGTCACTCAATACAGACACACAGAACAGATTAACACCGAGCAGAAGATAAAAGAGAAGAGCAGAACAGGATAGAGCAAAGCCAAATATATTAAAATGGAGCAGAATAGAATAAAATAGAGTGGAATATAACAGAAATAGAGCAAAGCCAAATATATTAAAATGGAGCAGAATATAATAAAATAGAGTGGAATATAACAGAAATAGAGCAAAACCAAATATATTAAAATGGAGCAGAATAGAATAAAATAGAGTGGGATATAATAGAAATAGAGCAAAGCCAAATATATTAAAATGGAGCAGAATATAATAAAATAGAGTGGGATATAATAGAAATAGAGCAAAACCAAATATATTAAAATGGAGCAGAATAGAATAAAAGAGTGGGATATAATAGAAATAGAGCAAAACCAAATATATTAAAATGGAGCAGAATAGAATAAAATAGAGTGGGATATAATAGAAATAGAGCAAAACCAAATATATTAAAATGGAGCAGAATAGAATAAAATAGAGTGGGATATAATAGAAATAGAGCAAAACCAAATATATTAAAATGGAGCAGAATAGAATAAAATAGAGTGGGATATAATAGAAATAGAGCAAAACCAAATTTATTAAAATGGAGCAGAAGATAATAAAATAGAGTGGGATATAATAGAAATAGAGCAAAACCAAATATATTAAAATGGAGCAGAATAGAATAAAATAGAGTGGGATATAATAGAAATAGAGCAAAACCAAATATATTAAAATGGAGCAGAATATAATAAAATAGAGTGGAATATAACACAAATAGAGCAAAACCAAATATATTAAAATGGAGCAGAATAGAATAAAATAGAGTGGGATATAATAGAAATAGAGCAAAACCAAATATATTAAAATGGAGCAGAATAGAATAAAATAGAGTGGGATATAATAGAAATAGAGCAAAACCAAATATATTAAAATGGAGCAGATTAGAATAAAATAGAGTGGGATATAATAGAAATAGAGCAAAACCAAATTTATTAAAATGGAGCAGAAGATAATAAAATAGAGTGGGATATAACACAAATAGAGCAAAACAAAATATATTAAAATAGAGCAGAAGATAATAGAATATAGCAAAACAGAATATTAAAATAGAGCAGAATAGAATAAAATAGAGTAGAATATAATATAATAGAAAAGAGCTAAATAAAATACATTAAAATAGAGCAAACGATTATAGAAAAGTGCAGAATATAATATAATAGCGCAAAACAGAATATTAAAATAGAGCAGAATAAAATAGAGTGGAATATAATAGAAATAGAGCTAAACAAAATATATTCAAATAGATTAGAATAGAACGGAATAGAATAAAGTAGAGCAGAATAGAATAGAAAAGAGCTCAATTTAATACCATATAGCACACAGAATATATTAAAATAGAGTAAAATATAATATAATAGAGCAAATTAGATTATATTAAAATAAAGCAGAATAGAATAAAATAGAGTGGAATATAATAGAAATAGAGCAAAACAAAATATATTAAAATAGAGCAGAATAGAACAAAAAAGAGCAGAATATAATGGAATAAACAGCAGAATATAATGGAATATAGTAAAATATTACAATAGAGCAGAATAGAGCAAAATATAATAGAACAGAGCAGAATATAACAGAATACAGTAGAGCAGATGTATAATAAATACAACAGCAGAGCAGAAGAGAAGAAAATGGAGCAGAAGAAAATAGAAAAGAGCTACATTTACATATATCAAAATAGAACAGAATATACTAAAATAGAGTAGAATATAGTAGAATAGAATAAAACAGAGCAGAAGATAATAGAAAAGGGGCAACATTTATTATAATAGAGCAAAACAGAAAATACTAAAATAGAGTAGAATATAATAGAAACAGCAGAATATAATAAAGCAGAAGATAACAGAAAAGAATAGAATACAGTAGAGAAGAACATAGAATAGAGCAGAATAGAATCAATATAAACAGAGCAGAAGAGAAAGAAGTTTCACCTTCTTGCCTGCATGTACGAGCGCTAGCGCGAGTTCAGTGGTGATGGTGCTTTTACCCACTCCACCTTTCCCAGACAGAACCAGAACCACGTGCTTCACCTCAGACAGATTCCCTTTCTCTGAGAGAAACATCGCCTTGCGTTTCAACTCAAAGACATGCAGTCATGCTGTGAGCTCATACTGTGGTATTTATATATGTATACCATGTACATATCATCATGTTAAATGTCCAACAAAAACACTATATTTTCAATCTAGCAGAAAAACATGACATTGTTGTGGTTCCTAAACTACACAGAAACGTCCAAAAACATGGTATTTTTTTATTATACTGATTTCAAAATGCCTGTATTATTGCGTTTATGTTATTTTTACTCTGTTTCATTTTATGACAACGTAAATGTACAGTTGAGAAGTAATTCAGTATCTAAATATACTACTAATCTAAGTGCTCGCACTTACCGCTGCGGTCCATGTTGGTTTATTTTTACTTCCGCATTGTCATACGTAATAAAGACGTTCTGCGTTGTTGATCCCGCCTAAGGACAAGCTCGTCCAATCAGATGCTAGAGTACAGAGCGTCTCTCATTACTATTGGTCATTTAGCCGACTTAGTCACGCCCATGTTATTGTCTTGTAGTATTTAAAGTTTTCAGCCTGGTGAAATATTCACGCATAATTATTCATTAACAGTAATTATGTGTATTAATGTTGTTATCAAATACGCGAAAATACTGTTTTTATACTATAATACCAGCCTGTTGTGCAGGCTTTTGAGTTCACACGTCATTGATGTTTACATGTTGTTCTGTAGGTCAGATAATTTGTCGTTTAAGGTAAAGTTGACGGAAAGCCAGCGCGCGCTGATCCTTAAAGCGGCCTTTAATGAGGATGATAGACAGAACGACACGTTCCGTCTGTCAAATTACGAGTCCTACTATGGCGAAAGCTTTGTACAATGAATATTAAATACGTAACAAGACGTTTACCCAATATGGCTAACTGATTGGCTGAAAGGAGACGACGTAAGTGGGCGCCCAGCTCGGACTATGAATATTAATTAGCAAGGTTACTAAGCAACGACTTCATGAGCTATTTAATATTAATGAACTAGGCCTTTTCCATAGTGTGATTCATGACTGGCCGGTGTTATGTTGTGTGTTTGGTGTGTGTAGATGTAGGTCAACACACTGACACGAAGCTACTATATCACTTACACCAGCTCCGGATGGAAACGAGTGTTTAAAGCAGAGGGAATCAACTCTACGAAACATTAACAAGGTATGTGAGTTTATATGCAAATTAGGTCATAACTTTAGTTAGGAAAAAAGTGGTATTATAAGTGATTCTAGTGTGACTCTTGGTGCCTTCAGGAAACAGTTGATAGAAGTCTAAAATGTTGTCAAGGATGTAAAGACATCTTGTTCAAAAATAGTAATTTATAATGCATTTTAATAACTCATACTTGTTGAGATGTTATAAGCATATACACTCTAAAAAATGCTGGGTTGTTTCAACCCAAATTTGTGGACAAACCCAGCCGTTGGGTTACATTTTAACGGTTGTTTTTGTCCATATTTTACCCAAAATTGGGTTAAAACAAGAGTATGATCATTATTAATGTGTATTGGTATTATGCTAATATTAAGGAAATTTCATATTGTTATATTTAGTAGAATTACTATTGTTAATATTTGTATACATGTCAGAAGTTGTTTTCACTGTTTTTAACTGTAATTCATATTTACATGATTGTGCTGTTTTATCAACATATTATTCACCATAAAATTGTTGATCTAAATAATAACAGGCTAAATAATAATGTCAAGCTGTGACATGCTATACTTAATTTTATGCACAATTGTGCAGAATTATTATGCCTTCTGTTTTATGAGCTCATATTATAATTGACTGCATTCAGTATTTGCACTTAAGTCACAGTGCAGGAATATGTAAGTGAAAATATGCATTTTCCTTTATATATTCAAATAAATGACTTAAAATCTTGATGTTGTGTTACCAGCATCATCCCCTCTCACATTGCTTCTTACACAATCTTGTTTTTTATGAATATGCAGATGAAATGTGCTTACCGTATGCCAGTGTAATGCAAACGTATTGCGCCATTGCATTTCTCAGAAGCTCACAGTAAAGATGGGCCAGATGGTGGAGGTATCCAGGGCAGGATTCTCCTTTTGGATACACATTAGCCATCAATTAGCGAACACCTGGCTGTGTCGCATGCACATTAGGACAGAAATAATTAGGATTTTCTATCCAATTATACATTGATATCTGGGGTATAGAAACATTTGAAATGCTTTCATAACCTATAATCATTTAATAAATCAGACGTGTGAAAAAAAACAACACAAGGGCATACCAGTTTCTGTGTTTACCGGTATTCGTGTAAAGAGCTCAGATTTGATAGTGTTTTCTGCTGTGCCAGCCTGGTCTGGTGGTGTTTTTTAAAGTTTCTTCACTCTCATGGGCTGTTTTGAGAACTCTTACAGTGTAAACATCAGAGCGATCTGAGCAGATCACATGAAGCATGTAAGACTAGAGTCTCAGGTTTCCAGCCGTGGCATATGGAGCAATCAGAAGTAGGCTACAGTGTCAGCCGAGTCAGTCTGTCAATGCAAAACAAGTTCAAGGCAAAGCCGGACATCTGTGAGTCAGCGGATACAGGACTGAGAAACTACAGATCAGCTGCAGCATCTACTGAGAGAGAGAGAGAGAGAGAGAGAGAGAGAGATAGATAGAACGATAGATAGAACGATAGATAGAACGATAGATAGATAGATAGATAGATAGATAGATAGATAGATAGATAGATAGATAGATAGATAGATAGATAGATAGATAGATAGATAGATAGATAGATAGATAGATAGATAGATAGATAGATAGATAGATTTGCAGAACATCAAATTGTCCTTAAACGTCGCCCCAGGGGCATCCACTCAAAGTCCAAATGCAACGTGTGTGTGTGTGTGCTGTCTCCTGTTATTATTGTGTGCCATCCTCAACACTTGCTGTCCATAGTCAGATGTAAGGCTTCATAAGGGAACTCCCATAATTTGAGCACATATTAACAATACCTTGTAACCAGTGACGAAAACCAACAAATAAAAGAAAAAATACAAGATACTTTCAAAAAATGATTTGTAAAAAGAC
This sequence comes from Gobio occitaniae, assembly GCA_033150135.1. NCBI lineage: Eukaryota > Metazoa > Chordata > Actinopteri > Cypriniformes > Gobionidae > Gobio > Gobio occitaniae. The sequence goes on along the minus strand of JARQWZ010001041.1, from coordinate 300,459 downwards.
CTGAGGATTCCTCTCTGTACATTGAAATAATTAAGCTTTTTTAAGAATTAAGACGGACGGATGGCTGGATGGAAAGATAGATGGATGGATGGATGGATGGATGGATGGATGGATGGATGGATGGATGGATGGATGGATGGATGGATGGATGGATGGATGGATGGATGGAAAGATAGATGGCTGGATGGAAAGATGGATGGATGGATGGATGTATGGAAAGAGATGGATGGATGGAAAGATAGATGTATAGATGGATGGAAGGATGAATAGGAAAGATGGATGGATGGAAAGAGAGATGGATGGAAGGATGAATAGGAAAGATGGATGGATGGAAAGAGAGATGGATGGATGGATGGATGGATGGAAAGATAGATGGATGGAAGGATGAATAGGAAAGATGGATGGATGGATGGATGGAAAGATAGATGGATGGATGGATGGAAAGATGGAAGGATGGAAAGATAGATGGAAGGATGGAAAGATAGAGGGATGGATGGAAAGATATAGGGATAGATAGATGGATGGAAGTACAGACAGACAGATAGATAGATGGATGGATGGATGGATGGATGGACGGACAGATAGATAGAACAATAGATAGATGGATGGATGTACAGACAGATAGATAGAACGATAGATGGATGGATAGATAGATAGATAGATAGATAGATAGATAGATAGATAGATAGATAGATAGATAGATAGATAGATAGATAGATAGATAGATAGATAGATAGATAGATAGATAGATAGATAGATAGATAGATAGATAGATGGATGGATGTACAGACAGATGGATGGATGGATGGATGGATGATAGATAGATAGAACGATAGATAGATGAATGGATGGATAGATAGAACGATAGATAGATAGATGGATGTACAAACAGATAGATAGAACGATAGATAGATAGATAGATGGATGTACAAACAGATAGATAGATAGATGGATGTACAAACAGATAGATAGAACAATAGATAGATGAATGGATGGATGGACGGTCAGACAGCATTAACAGCCTCATTGTGTTGTTGTGTTCCAGGAATGTCTTGGAATCTGTATGTTGTCAGTGAAAATGTCCCGGAGACTGAAGCCACGCCCCTCAGCCCAGAAGACAAACAGGCGGCCGCAGCTCAGGTGAGCATGAGTGTGTGTGACTCTACACGTGCTGCGGTTATTTCCGTCTGCTTATTTTGAGCTAACCAGTACCAGCTTTACATTACCTGGGCATCTGGCCAATCAGAGTCTCAGATGAACGGTTTACAGTGACACAGCGTGTGCAGCACTGCTCTAATGTGCCTCTTACTGGAGGAGATTGTGAAATAATCTTCATAGGCTTTAGTTGCTTAATGCTAAATATTATTGCTTTTGATTTTAAAATGTGACCTGGGCATTCTGAGAGAGATGCTTGACTGGTTGTGTGTGTGTGTGTGTGCAGTCGGAGGCTGGCTCTACAGGGTACGAGGCCGTGACGGTGTGTGTGCCAGCGGAGATGCCCCCAGTGGTGCCCGTGACGGGCGAGTCGTTCTGCCAATGTCCAGCTCAAACTGAACTCAGCTCGGACGCCCAGATCAGCCCATACACCCTCAGCTGCACCTGTGGAGAGGAAGAGCAGGGTGAGATTCATCGGGCAATCAAGCTTTTGGACACTAAAGACAACATCACAATAAGCTGACCTAAGAAAATATGATTTGCACTTCATCATACACGACCCTTCAAAATTTTGGGGTCAGTAAGAAATTAACATTTTTATTGGGCAAGGACGCGTTAAATGGCCGAAAGTGACAGTAAAGACATTTATTATGTTAAAAAATCCTGAAATAAACAAAAATATTAAGCAGCACAACTGTTAACAATATTGATAAAAATCATAAATTTTCAGGCGCTGTGTAATATCATTGCGCTCTGCGCTCATGGTACGGCACAAAGTTCATCGATTATTACGCAGGAATGAGAGTATAGTTCCTAACCATATCAGTCTAGAAAATCACAACTTTTCCTTTTCCGTCTGTCTTAGTACACGATATAACTACACACATCACAACATGTAAATAGGAAAATGTTGGTGTTATTTTGTCTCTTATTGAGCAGTAGGCTAGCTGGAGCCATTTACCTCCAGTCTTTGTGCTAGGCTAGGCTAGCTGGAGCCATTTACCTCCAGTCTTTGTGCTAAGCTAGGCTAGCTGGAGCCATATACCTCCAGTCTTTGTGCTAAGCTAGGCTAGCTGGAGCCATATACCTCCAGTCTTTGTGCTAAGCTAGGCTAGCTGGAGCCGTTTACCTCCAGTCTTTGTGCTAAGCTAGGCTAGCTGGAGCCATTTACCTCCAGTTTTTTTGCTAAGCTAGGCTAGCTGGAGCCATTTACCTCCAGTCTTTGTGCTAAGCTAGGCTAGCTGGAGCCATTTACCTCCAGTCTTTGTGCTAAGCTAGGCTAGTGGTGGGTGTGTCAGACAGAGTTATGGCACAGAGATCAGAATGGTGTGTATGGACTTATCTAACTCTGGGGGATACAGGGAATAAGATAAAGTCCCAAAAAGTTGGCAGGTTCCTTTAAAGCAGAGTCCAGAAAAATTTAAACAGAATAAACTATAAAACAGATTTCATAGGGTCCTAAATTAAATTGCATGAACTGCAAAAAATTTTGAGTTTTGTTTTCCAGTACAAATTCCAACAAGAACAACTTTAACTTAAGTTAAAACAAGAACAAATATATCTGTCATCGGGTATGAAAATTACTTGCATTTGAATTAAGTTGATTTTTATGAACACACTGGCAGATATTTGTTCTTGTTTTAATCATAAAATCACTTTCACAAGATTTCTTATCTCAAACTTTAAGCAATTTTTTTGTAAAATTAATAAAAAGGTTATGGAGATCTGTTGGAAATTTTCAAATGTTGAAGTGTCACTAATAAAACTTGTGTGCTTACATTCAATGTATACCTTACATTTTCTTTAAAGCTGCAGTATGTAAGTTTTCCGTCCGCTAGAGGTCGCCTGTTCAAAACAAAGGCGTAGTTTGAGCGCAGACTCTCGGGACATGTGGTCTTCACCTCAACCGGTGGAAAAGACTCGGGATAGGACTCGGGCAGAAATCATGTTGATGATGTGATTATTAACGTTACTGTAGTGTGAAGCAGAGCAGGACCGAGAGTTGTGGAGCTGAGGAACTGCTGTAGCGATTGTTAATAAGATGAATGCAACACATGCCTCGCGAGCAGCGGGACTTATGACACAGTCGCCGGCGCCACTTCCGCTTTTCCGGTCATGATTTTGAGGTAACGCAGCTCTGTTTATCATATTAGACACATCTGAGTGTGTTGATGATGTTATGACGTTACTCTGTGCTTCTCTCTGCGGCTGCTATGACACTTGTTCACACTGCAGTGAGAGTAAAGCGCTTCTGCGGAAACGCAGATATGACATCATCGACAGGCGACTCCCTCACACGTCCCGGTTCCTCGGGTAAAATAGCAATTTCTCACGATTTACAAATAGTTGGAAACATTTGGGATATTGTAAATACTCAACTGAATAAAATAAATAACACTGGCCTAGTGGTTTTTGGATATTCTTCTGCAAAACTGTTACATATTGCAGCTTTAATTGGTCTTTAAAGTTCTTACATTTACCTTCATAAACCCTGAATACATGGAATGTTTATTGTTGTGTTCAGGATGTGATTGGGTTTGGGACGAGGACAGCAAACCTTCCTCCGTGGCTCTGAGCTGCTCTAACCGGAAGGTGAGCTTCCACTCGGAGTACAGCTGTGGAACCGCCGCCATCAGGGGCGCGAAGGCTATCGGTGACGGGCAGCACTTCTGGGAAATCAAGATGACATCACCGGTGTACGGCACAGATATGGTGAGATATACGGAGACTGGATGTACAAAGATCCTAAAGTACAACACTGATCATCTAAGCAAACTCCTTTACATGCCTATATTAGGTAACACTTTAGAATAATGGTCATTAGTTAATGTATTAATGCTGCCTTCACGTGCTATCGGAAATTTCCTAATTTCCACTTTAGAAGTCGTGATTACGAGTTTGTTGCATTCAAGTGCTTTGTTGTCGGAGTGAACAGGAATCATGGTGGACACCAGGTTATTCTTGCCTATTTATTGGGAAAATCTTATTAAAACCAACAACATATGTAGTCTCCCATGCACTGACAACCATATAAACATTCCAGATAGTCCGCTTTCAGCTGATTCTATAATTTCAGTCAAATGCAGGCTATTTTTGCTGTGTACCAAACATACAATACGCTTCATATGATTACTCTTACATGTAAATATGTACTACATTAATGTAAGACAAGACGACCTAGCTGTTTTGGAAAAAAAAAACAATAAAACCACACCTGCGACAGCAGTCTAGTTCTCCCCGCCACCATGTTTAAAGCTTATGACTCGCCCGTCTCGGGAATTGGGGTATCAAAATTATTTCCGAACTTCCCAGTGGTAAACACGACATCATGAGGGCGGTCATGTGCAATTTTTACCTAGGAAACTCGTATTTACGATAATTCCGATAGCACGTGAAGGCAGCATAACTAACATGAACTAACCATGAGCAGTTTATTTGTTACTGTTTTTGTTCATCTTTGTTAACGTTAGTTAATATAAATCCAGCTGTTCATGGTTTGTTCATGTTAGTTCACAGTGCATTAACTAATGTTAACAAGAATTTAATAATGCATTAGTAAATGTTGAAATTAACATTAACAAAGATAAATAAACGCTTTATAAGTGCAGTTCATAATTAGTTCATGTTAACTAATGTAGTTAACTAATGTTAACTAATGACCATTATTCTAAAGTGTTACCCTATATTATTATAAAGACGTTCCTGATAATGTCATATTAATACAAATGTTTTAGAAAGTTTAGAAAGTTTATATTTTATGTATGCATCTTGTGTGTTCATGAGCACAGATGGTTGGTATCGGGACATCAGAAGTGAACCTGGATCAGTTCAAACATAGTTTCTGCAGTCTGTTGGGCACTGACGAGGACAGCTGGGGTCTGTCCTACACAGGTGAGGTCAGAGGTCACCTCTGCACTCTTCACAGTTGATTCAATATTATTCATTTAAAAACGTAAAACCTGCACATTTGTGCATAAAATGAAAAATAGATATACAGTATGATCTAACCCTTAAAATGACTAAATGGACTAAAAGTAATATTTTGACTTCATTAAATCTCATTTAATCCTTTATATGGAGTTTTAGATATACACTACCATTCATAAGTCTTATTTAAAAAAAGAAGTAATTAATACTTCTATTCAGCAAGGATGCGTTAAATTGATCAAAAGTGACAGTAAAGAGACATTTATAATGTTTCTAATTCTATTTCAAATACATTTCTATTCACTTCAGAATCCTGAAAAAAATATATCACAGCTTCCACAAAAATATTAGGTGGTTTTCAACATTAAGAATAATCATAAATGTTTCTTGAGCATGAAATCATCATATTAGAATGATTTCTGAAGGATCATGTGACACTGAAGACTGGAGTAATGATGCTGAAAATACAGCTTTGAGCACAGAAATAAGTTACATTTTAATATTTACCCACAGTTTTAAATTGTAATAATATTTCACTGTATTTCTGATCAAATAAATGCAGCCGTGGTGAGCAGAAGAGACTTCTTTCAACAAAATAAAAAATCTTTCCGTGCCCAATTTTGTTTTTACGGTGCAGGTTTACATTTCTGACTGCATTTTTTGGTAGTATTTGTGTTTTTAATCTTTGTATTTGAATCTACGTTTACCTTGTTATAGGTCACCTCCATCATAAGGGGTCAAAGGTGAACTTTTCTTCACGGTTCGGTCAAGGGTCCATAATCGGGGTTCATCTGGACAGCTGGCACGGCACCCTGAGCTTCTACAAGAACCGTCGCTGCATCGGTAAGACGCTCTTTTCTTTCCTTTATGACTGCATTTCCTACTCAAACAACTACAATCTTTCTTTTTCTTCCTTTCTATCCATCCATCGTTCTTCCTCCTTTGGTTCGGTCAGGCATAGCAGCTACTCACTTGCAAAATAAGCGTCTCTATCCGATGGTGTGTTCGACCGCGGCCAAGAGCAGCATGAAGCTGATCCGTTCACATTCTGTGCCCACCACACTGCAGTACCTGTGCTGCACACAGCTAGCCCAAATGCTGCCCCGCTGCCCCGAGGCTCTGCGTGAGCTTCCTCTGCCGCCGGGTCTGCGTCTGCTGCTGTTTAACCGGCTGGGATGGGTGTTGACCCTCGGCTGCGCGGAAAACAGAGAGGACAAGACCACACAAACAGAAGATGGCAACTTTGACAAATACACATGCCCCTTTCCTCCCCGCAATCCCTCTGACACTGAGCGCGTCTTTATTTCTAGCTCCTTCTCTGATAACCCTGGTTCTTACTGCGGTAAAGACGACCCTCTTGATAATCTTGAAGCCTCCATATATCCTGATTCTGCTTCCTGTCCAGATGACGCACATTATCAAAACGCCGTCTCCATAATGGATGTCGGCTGTTACCTTGATCCCTCCTCACCCTCTGACCACAACTCCCTTCCTAACCCTGAATGCCAGCACTGTCCTTGTTGTGACCCCCCGCTCTCTGTTTCCAGTGATGGCCGTAAGGTAAATGACCTCAGTTCTGTGTATAAACCGGAACGCACCGGTTCCTGCGTTCTCTGCTCCGCCTACACTCCAACAGGCCACACCTCCTGGCCAGACTCCGCCTCTGAGAGTGACTCGGACGACTTCTCCTCGGATCTCGAGACGTATAAGAGGAAACGCTGCCGCTGGACATGAGACACAGAAAGTTTACATGTAAAAATAGGGAGAGTTCATCGTTTACTCACCCTCATGCCACTCCAAACCCATATGATTTATGAGTATGAGTAGGCCTGCCCAACTCACAATATGGCTTAGTGCAATTATTACTTAATATATGCGCTGCATGTTTCGGAGTGAAGCATGGCACTGTGTTCATTTACACGTAACATTATTATCTCATCCATGAATGTTCTGCATAGCTATGTTTGGATCACTTATAATACGCATTTAAAAAACACAACATGCTCAACCATCTTCCCAAAATTGTACAGAAGTGTTTATAAACCATCAAAAGAGAAGCTTTAAAGGGGTAGTTCACCCAAAAATGAAAATGACCCATGATTTACTCACCCTCAAACCATCCTAGGTGTATATGACTTAAAGGGTTAGTTCACCCAAAAATGAAAATTCTGTCATTAATTACTTACCCTCATGTCGTTCGACACCCGTAAGACCGCCGTTCATTTTTGTGCGCAAAAAACCCTAAATAACGACTTGCATAGTGATGACGATTTCAAAACAATCACTGAGTCGATTCAGCGGTTTGAATCGCCAAATTTCAGCAGTTTGGCGGTTTGACACGCGATCCGAATCATGATTCGACTCACTGATTCATAACGCTTCAAAGCTTCATGAGGCCTTGTTTTGAAATCGTCATCACTATGTAAGTCGTTATTTAGGATTTTTTTGCGCACAAAAACTATTGTCGCCGATTCATAAAGTTATTTTAGAACCACTGTAGTGAGATGGACTTTGTAACGACGTCTTTAGTGTCTTTTAAGGGTCTTGAGAGTGAACCGTGCCATTGAGCCAATGGAGGCCTTTCAGAGCCATCAGATTTCAACTAAAATATCTTCATTTGTGTTCTGAAGATGAACGGAGGTCTGACGGGTGTCGAACGACATGAGGGTAAGTAATTAATGACAGAATTTTCATTTTTGGATGAACTAACCCTTTAAGGAAAAAGCGTAACTTGTGTGACGATGATGTCAGACGTAGCGTAAGCGTTTTGAACTGCGAGAGGCGTCACACTTTCTACATAAGTTGAATATGGAAGGCGGTCCGCGGGAATCTAGAAATTTGACTTTATCACTTGTTAAATATGGATATTTTTCTTACACAAACCCATCGATTCTCTTCAGAAGGCCTTTATTAACCCCAGAGGCGTGTGGAGCACTTTTATAATGGATGGATGCACTTTTATAGGCTTAAAATTTTGGGCTGCCATTATAAAGCTTGGAAGAGCCCTGACTTTATTAATATAACTCTGATTGTGTTCGTCTGAAAGAAGAAAGTCATATACACCTAGGATGACTTGAGGGTGAGAAAATTATGTAATTTTAATTTTTGGGTGAACTATCCCTTTAAGGTCTCCGCTAAATACTTGATGATTTGAAAATGAAGAAATTAAGACAACAATAAATATTAGTATTGTAATTTTACAGTTGCACAATTATTATTATTATTATTAAACTATTATTTTCTTATTTTGTTTATCTTTATTATGTAATAATATATATTATTAAATATAATAATAATAATAATAATATATTAAAAATTATTAAAATATTAACAAATAATTGTACAAATATAATAATAAATATAATAATAGCAATAATAATTTTATATTTTTATATTAGTATTTTTTTATTTTATTTCAATCTAAATCAGTCACACATCAGAAAAATCACAGTTTATTTTTTTCCCTTGTGCAAGTATGAGACTTTCTTCTTAAAGGAATCGTAACATCTCATTTCGTGTCCTACAGAAGAAAGTCATGGGTGTTTGGAACAACGTGAGGATGAGTAAATGACACAATTGTCATAGCTATGTGAACTATTCCTTAAATATGAACATCATACTGTTCAACCCAAAGCCTCATCCTGCGTCGTCTCCCTTGCCAAACTATCAAAATTCATCCACTGGACTTGTTGTGAATTATAACCGTCATGTAATCTAGTCAAAATCATTCTCCTTTTTCTTAGCAAGTTTCTTTTTCCAGTTATTTTCAGGGTTCAGGATGGCGTTGAAGATTTAAATTTCTTATAAGCGTGCTCCTTTCCAGTGCCAATGTTGCTAGTCAGGTGAAGAGTTCAGGTAGATCAAGACATGCCAAACTTTTCCTTTACTTTTAGTTGAAATCGGAAGCTGTGATTTGTTTGAAGTTGTTTGAAACCTCGAAAGCAGCAGATTAGTTCAATGAGACGGTAAATGCTCTCAATATAGGCGCATGTGTTCGTTCATTCAGACTCCGAGAGATCGGCTCAGGACATCATAAACTTAATGAAAAACTTCCTGGCATCTATACAATCCAGCACTGAACTACAGTAGATCAATATCTGAGCCTGTCAACTGGTCTGTTAATTAAAGCGTTACAGTATTTTATCGTAATTCAATACCAGAGAGCTACAGCTCTACTATGAAAACTAAATGCATATCTGATTTGATAAACACTGTAGCTTGTGTATTTTCAGATATGACTGTGTTTGCTTAACTTTTATTTATTAGTGTAACTTTTATTGATTTAATTTATTGAATGAGTGAATGATTTTGTACTCTTTTGCATGTTTTCTTACTGATTACATTGTTTTGCGGTAAAAAAGAACAACAATTAAAAACTCTCAATTCATAATTGCATGTGTTTTTTGAAGAATGTGATTTACTTTTCGTTTTTATGTTTCACATGTATTAAACTCCTGAGCATAACACATCGTGAACCGTGTTTGTGCTGCCTACGTGAATGCACATAGTCACGTGACGCATACTTTTATCGAAGAAACACACTGTGCAATCAGGGTTCAATGCATTTAAAGGTACAGTATGTAATATCAACAGCTAGTGGTTGAAATGGGTACTGCAGTCCAAACTCATGTGGGTTGCCAGAGAGGTCTGTGATCTCTGACCCAGTTCGTTTGCTGGCTTCCATGGCTGCAATACACTGTGTTTTCCACCATCTGGCAACCATTTATTAAAGTGTTGAAATACTATTGGGTCAATTGTCAGTGGGGACGGGATCACACGGTCCAAAACATAAACACATTCTGAAACGAAACACACATTTCCAAGTAGAATAACTGAAGCGTTGTTTTTTTGGAGAAATAAGTATTTGAGCTTGGCGGGGCCTATCATACACCCGGTGCAATGCGACACAAGTGTTTTTTGCTAGTTTCAGCCCAACGTAGTTATCATTGTCACGCCCAGCGCCACGTTGTGTAAATAGCAAATGCACTGACGCCATCTGTTCGCCCATGGGCGTGCTGGTTTTAAAACGAGGCGTATTCAGGCGCACTGTTGGCGCGTTGCTATTTTGAGAAACTGAAAACGGCTGCACCATTGACCAACAAAAAAACCTGGACTAAAGTCAATAGCGCAGTATTTTTTGGGGTTATTTAAAGGGTGTGTTAGTAATATGTAGGTTTGGGTACCGAACTCGGTACTTTTAAGGGCACCGACCGAATTACGTTGGTACTACCGAGTACACTGTAAAAACTAATTAGTTCAGTTTACTTAATTAAATTGTGCAAACTTGTTGCCTTAATTCAATTAAGTAAGCATTACTTAATTGCATTAAGTTGTTCTTACTTAAACCGTTTAAGTTTTGTCAACTTAATTCTATCTGGGATCTGAGGAAGTGTACTCCCAGAGTGCATTGTGGCATGAATAAATTAATTGCTTCGTTTTACTATTTTTGCCTTTATTGTACTATTTGTCTTTTGTCAGTATAACCCCAATAATGACAGCAAGTAAAATAGTAAAGGTCGTATTGATAATAAAAAAAATAAATAAATAAATAAAAAATCCTTGTTACCATTGTTGTGTTTTGCATGCTGAATGTTGAAGTGTGTGTGTGACACACTCGAGCATGGTCAAATGATATTGTGACAAACATAGAGGGATTATATCAACTCAATTAAAAGGTTATGCCATAAATTTTAGCAAAAAAAAAGGTTAAAAGGTCATTATTTGACATGAAAAATAGTTATGTTCTATATCATTAATGGACAAATATTACATATATATATATATTCCCTTGTTTTGAAATCAATTTCTTGTTGCATTGCTGCATTAATAGGAAGTTAATTACTATAATATGAATGAAGTTCCAAGTGTCCAACCAAAGGGAACACTAATCACAATTATGGTGAGAAGAAGTGGAGGAAATGAGTGATAAGTCTAGAAAAAACACCCGCCTCAAAAACACTTTGCCCGTCCACCCGCTTGTTTTTTTGCTTTGGCAAAATGGTACTCAAACCAGTCAAGTAATGTTTACTTGAGTTTTCTAAGTAACGAAGGCATAGCATGCAAATAGTTCAGATTACTTACTTGTTTCAAGTAAGGTCAACAAATTATTGGACATTAAGTAAAGTTTACTAAAAAAGTCTTAGTAAGAACAACTGTTGGATTTTACAGTGTACCGATTCACATTAAATCAATCGGTACCTGAGAACGCATCTGGTGATATAGACTTGTGTCTGTGAATATTAAACTGCAAAAAGACCATTTAAATACGAATCCTGCGTGTCTTTGTGCGAATGAATGCTGTAGAAGCGCGGCTTACCACACACACACTCACACACACTCACTATCGCGCTCACTTTCACTAAGACGGTCGCATAATTCCATCTCTGCCGTCTCATATGAGGACGTGAACGCACGAACGTCATCTCCAGAGCCACTGAGAGTCACTTTATGAGCATTTTACCGTGTCATGTGAGAAAAACTACCGTCATATCATAAACACACAGAAACTCAAAGGAACGGCAACACGTCAAAATAAAAGTCCGGTTTATCTTGAAAAATACATCACTGTTGTACAGTAGAATTTAGATACGTCTCAATTAATAATACTAACACAAATGTAATAATAATCAAAACTTTATTTTTTAAGTAATAAATTAAAATTGTTCTGTCTTAATTTTAACCGTATAAAGCTCAGTTGTGCGGCACTTTGTTTGACAAAAAAAGTTTAATTAAATTAAAAGATTATTTTAATTTATGTATTATGTCTTAATTTGATTAACAGAAAATACACAGCACATAATTTGTGGGAAATCTTTTCATAGAAATGAAATAAAAAATAAAAAAAGTAATATGGTTGTTTTTATTAATTCAATTAAAGTACCTAGTAGCTTACTATCTTGTAATATTACAGTAATCAAACATCACAGACAATGGCAGACAGAGACCAGGGCAGCTCTGGCATAAAGTCAATAACACTTCTGTTATCTGGCACAGATAAAAAGCACAGATTTTTATAATATATATATATATATATATTAGGGCTGTCAAAAGATTAATCGCATCCAAAATAAAAGTTTTTGTTTTCATAATTGTAAGACCGCATGAATTCGCTTCAAGGATCGGTAGTGAATCGCGATGAAGGCCGCACGCGTTCAGTGTTTCAGCTGGAAAAATGGATTTGATTATAATATTCTTTATCTGACTCCATTTATCATAGTTGTTGCATTTAGAAGAGAATGCCAACTGGTTGTTTGGTCCTTTATATTTGATAGTTAATCATACATTTAATCGTTCCGTTTTAACCCTTTGTTGCAATTATACCGTTCCACATTGGAGATAGTTAATAATTACAGATTAATTCAGAAAGGATCAAAAATTTAACAATTTATTAACAATCAAGTAAATGTAAAATGTCAATTACATAATAGACATGAATTTGTGTTTCCTTTTACAAGAGATTTTAGTTATGGTTACACTTAAAATAGTTTCAAATAGATGTAAACATAAACCCTTAATTATGCTCAGTAGGCCTCTGCCTAGAATGTTACCTGTGAGAGAGAGATAGAGAGAGATAGAGAGAGAGATAGAGAGAGAGAGAGATAGAGAGAGAGATATAGAGAGAGAGATAGAGAGAGAGATATAGAGAGTGAGAGTGAGAGAGAGAGATAGAGAGTGAGAGAGAGAGAGAGAGAGAGAGAGAGAGAGAGAGAGAGAGAGAGAGATAGAGAGTGAGATAGAGAGAGAGATAGAGAGAGAGATAGTGAGATAGAGAGTGAGAGATAGAGAGTGAGATAGAGAGTGAGATAGAGAGTGAGATAGAGAGTGAGATAGAGAGAGATAGAGAGAGAGAGATAGAGAGTGAGATAGAGAGAGTGAGATAGAGAGTGAGATAGAGAGTGAGATAGAGAGAGAGAGAGAGAGAGAGAGAGAGAGAGAGAGAGAGAGAGAGAGTGAGAGTGAGATAGAGAGTGAGATAGAGAGTGAGATAGAGAGTGAGATAGAGAGTGAGAGATAGAGAGTGAGAGATAGAGAGTGAGAGAGTGAGAGAGAGAGTGAGAGAGAGAGTGAGAGAGAGAGAGAGAGAGAGAGAGAGAGAGAGAGAGAGAGAGAGAGAGAGAGAGAGAGAGAGAGAGAGAGAGAGAGAGAGAGAGAGAGAGAGAGAGAGAGAGATAGAGAGTAAGAGATAGAGAGTGAGAGATAGAGAGTGAGATAGAGAGTGAGATAGAGAGTGAGAGAGAGAGAGAGAGAGTGAGTGAGATAGAGAGTGAGATAGAGATAGAGAGAGATAGAGAGTGAGAGAGAGTGAGATAGAGAGTGAGATAGAGAGTGAGATAGAGAGTGAGAGAGAGAGATAGAGAGAGAGAGATAGAGAGAGAGAGAGAGAGTGAGATAGAGAGAGTGAGAGTGAGAGAGAGATAGAGAGTGAGATAGAGAGTGAGATAGAGAGAGAGATAGAGAGAGAGAGAGCTAAAAAGCAGCTCTCTCTACAGAAAGCCAGAGAATCCAAAGAGAGCGAGCTATAGTTGAAATCCTCTTTTATCCTTTTCCCTGATGTCACCAAACTCAAATGACTCTTTTAAAACTGACCAATCAGACCAAACCGTAAGACGTTTGAAAGTAACCAATCAGACAAAACTTCCCCCATTGAATCAAAGGTGCGAAAACCTTTTTGCCATCCAGCCATTCTTTTGTTCTTCTAACTCCACCTGGCCCTTCTGATGGCGTTTAAGCGGGAGGGGTTTGAGTCAATTTCAAATCTCTTGATCACGGCGATGGCTGCTAACAGCAAAGCAGATGATTTTGTTCTATTTCAAATATCTTTGATTATTTTCCACCTTACATAATATATGTGTGTGTACTCTGTTTATTATTATTTATATATAAATACACACACAAGCATGTATATATTTAAGAAAAATATATTATTTTTATATATAAAACATTTATATTTATATATATTATAGATTATATAAATGTATATACAGTATATACATGCAAATATTTCTTAAATATATACATGCATGTGTGTGTATTTATATATAAATAATAATTAACAGAGTACACACACATATATTATGTAAACACAAACTTTTATTTTGGATGCGATTAATCTTTTGACAGCCCTAATATATATATATATATATTTTTTTTTATACAATAAATCCTTAGACCTTTCTAATTATTTTTAGTCATAGGCTGTCTGCATATTAACAGGTAACAAATCATTTTTTAGTTTTCTGTAAAATATGAATATTATTATACGGTTATATTTATTCTTAAATGCTCGATTTTAAATTTTTAATAATGAATGTTATTGGAATAGTAATATTTCTTATTTTTATTCAGCAATAATAAAAATCATAATAATATTATTAGTCATATTAATATATAAACACAAAATGTTATATACACACACTTTTCATTTGTAAAAAAAAAAGCTAGCAAACTAGCTAAAGTGGATTCGGACATGCCCTAAGTGCACCTGCGCCATGAGCATAGATCGTTAAAATAAAGCCTGACATGTTTCGTAAATCTCTGCAAACATATGAAGGTATTTTTTATGCTTTAGTACAGTAAAAAAAAAACACCTTTAATCTATAAGACAGTCAAACCCATGATAGATTGGTGCATATGATGCTTTGAGTTATTTAAGTATCATTGAAATGTTACAAAACGTTTAAAGTGACATTTTTCAAGTATTGATAGCAAATATGATCATTTTGATGGGTGAATGTGTTCATTTGAGGCAGAAACTTTTAGAAGAAGTTTAATCTTCTATAGTCTGGCTATAAAGTGCAAAATTAGTTCCACAATCCTGGCCTTAATCCAGCAGTAGATGAGGATTCTGGGAAGTGAGGAGGCGATGTATGCGGCCAGCGAGCTCGGGACCAACACGCCTCTCTTTGGCTCCGCCCACTACAGTGAGATCAGCCAATAGTCTGCGCCGCTCCTCCTCAGACGGCCGCTCCTCATAGGCCTGTTGGAGCAGGAGAGGAGAATGAGGGCCAATGAAGAGTGGCGTTCAGTGTGAGTGAACACATGTACCTTCAGCAGGAGGGAAGGGGAAGGATATGAGCTCGTCACGGCTTTGGCCATGGCTGGACTGACACGGTTCATCTGCTGAATCTGACGGGTCCACACCTGAGCGAGTCCATGACCGTCTCGGTCCACTCGCACACCGGCTGACCATGAGCCGTCCATGCAGAAACCCAGATCAGGCTCGCCACACAACGCCCTGAGAACAAAAACACAGTCTTCTGCATAAAGACACACGAAAAGCAATTCATAATAAATAGTATAAAGCAAACCCAGGCCTTCTGGAGGCTTTATGTTGTGTGTAAAACTCACTTGTAAGGTCTCTTAGATAAAGCCTTGGTAAGTGCAACCACATGATCGGTCACTTCCTGCCAGCCCAACAGGAAGTGAACTGCCACATTCCAGTCGAGCTGGAGGTGAACCAACAGCTGCCCATCACAGAAACAAGGCATGGTTACTGGAAGGTTACATTACTGAGAAATCACAATCAGGGTTCCCACTCGTTTTCAGCAACCATTTTCCAGGACATTTTCAATTTTACTACGGCGGGAATAAAAGACAAGGATCATGCCAAATATTGCTTTCGAAGTCTTTAAAAGCCGTCCAGTTTATTGCCATTACTTAACAATCCAGCATTTTTCAATATGAGCTCTTAATCATACATTATGACTATGGAAGCTTGTTTACACCACACAATAGAAAGAAAAGGTATAATTGTGACTTTTTATCTCGCTATTCTGACTTTCTCGCAATTGCGAGTTTACATATTTGTGATATAAACGCGAAAATTGTTGCAATTCTTTTTTCCTCAGAATTGGACTTTATAACTTGCAATTGCAGTTTAGATCTCACAATTCTGAGAAAAGAAGTCAGAAGTGCAAGATTTAAACTCGCAACTGCGCAAAAAAGTCAATTGTGAAGAAAAGGTCAGAATTGCGAGTTTATATCATGCAATTCTGACTATATCTTGCAATTCTGACTTTATAACACACAAATGTGACATTATATAAAAATTATGTGATTAGGTAGCAACTTACGAATTAATATTCACTGCATACATTTGAGCAGTTATAGCATTAGCTTTTAAACATCATTATTCAAAATACTACTCACACGTATCAAACTCAGCATTCCTGAACATGTGCTTTCTGCAACTAGCGCTAATTGTTTGGGCCAGCGATAAACTCTTTATACTCGGCTAAAGAAATAACTTTAAAAAAAAGAAACAACAAGATTTTCCAGGACATTTTACATTTTCTCCAATTTTCCATGTGTTTTCCAAGACTGGAAAATTTGTCATCAATTTTCCAGGTTTTCAAGGTTTTCCAGGACGAGTGGGAACCCTGACAATGACAGAATCATCTGACCTCTTCTGTGTCCAGCAGATGCTGCTGGTCAAAATCATCTTCACCCCAAGATCCTGATCTGTACACACATGCACTTATAAAGGTCCATTCTATCGCTTCATATTATGAGATTTAACATTAAACATAAGCTAATTTGAGAGGTTGTGTGTTTACCGTTGCTGATGACCGGTCATCACTAGAACTGTGACCACTTTCCCTGCGGTTCTGGTCAAGTACTTAGAGAGATGCTGCAACAGAGACTCCGCCCCCTCGTGCACATCACCAATAGGAGCCTAGAATGATGGAGGTATACAGTACCGGTCAAAAGTTTGGAAACATTACTGTTTATAATGTTTCTGAAAGAAGCCTGCATTTATGTATACAGAAAACAACAGTAATATTGTGAAATATTACTTCAAATTAAAATAATGGTTTTCTATTTTAATATACTTTAACCCTTCTTCTGCCTTCGTTTGGGAATTACACTCAGGCAACAAAATGTAATTTTGTAACAAAACAATTGTTTTTTTTAGAACAAATGTAATTTTACTCTGTTTATTAATGTTTTTACTCAACATCTGTGCAGTTTTTGGAGTATTTATAATAATTTTAAAATTTATATAAATAGATAAATAAATATTTTTTAATGGATTTTCACACAAAATCTGTTTTTTTTTATGTACAGTTCACTTTATAAAAGACCCACATTTCTAACTTTCATTCGTGGGGATAACATGGATAATTTGACATGGTTTAGTGTAAGATTTTTGCCCATCTTTTGGAAAATACAGTAAAAAATAAAAATACTTTTACCAGTAAATGGCAGCAGAGCTCCACCATGCTATTTGACTGACTGAAAGACATCATTTCACAAGTATTTTTCAGTTGGATTCATATCTAAATGTTATTAAATCACATTTATAACAATTAAAAATAATTAATTTTGTCAAAGTTGAGCATTTTTTTTTACTGAAAAAAAACTTTTTTTTTTACAATTTTGTTACATTATGATTACAATCAAACCTGAACAAGAGAAAAGTTGGAGTCTTTAGAGTTTATAATTTATCTCAAACACCTGATTTTCTTATAATTCAACAAATTTAATCTACACTTCGGTTACTAACTGTAACAGAACAAAAATTTACAGAAATGAACAGTTATATTACATATTGAGTAAAAAATACACAACATGAACATCAAAATGAACTGAACAGCAATAACAAGCAATAACAAATGTATTCCTGTGTGTGTGTGTGTGTGTGTGTGTGTGTGTGTGTGTGAGAGAGCATGATCATTTGCATTGTGGATGTTTTATGCATTGTTGGAAGTGTGCACTTCATTTCTGTTTGCGTGTTCTGTGTTGTTTCTGTTTTTGAGGATGAATTTTGTCCATTTTCTAAGCCCTGAGTGTGACTTTTTTTGTCACACGAACATTTAAACAGATATCAATCCAATTCATTTTTTTATTTGTAGATCTAAACAGTGTTGACCACCGTACAAAGTCTCATGCCATTTGGACAAAGGGACTTTTTTTTTATTTGAGCAAACGTCCTTTGGGGTCAGAAAAGACCCCGAAGACCGGAGAAGGGTTAAAATGTAATTTATTCCTGTGATCAAAGCTGAATTTTCAGCATCTTTACTCCCGTCTTCAGTGTCACATGATCCTTCAGAAATCATTCTATGATGATTTATTATCAATGTTGGAAACAGTTGTGCTGCTTAACATTTTTTTAAAAATTTAAAACCTGTTATACTTTTTTTCAGGATTCCTTTATTTCCAATATAAATATTTTGTAACATTAAACACTAACGTACAAAAGTTGTTTCTGTCTTTTTTTGAAAGAAAATAATAATTTTATTCAGCAGAGTGTTAAATTGATAAAAAGTAATATGATTTTTTAATAAATGCTGTTCTTTTTAACTTTTTATTAATCAATGAATCCTGAAAAAAGTATCACAGGTTCCAAAAAAATATTAAGCAGCACAAATCTTTCCAACATCGATAACAACTGAGTATCAAATCATCATATCAGAATGATTTCTGAAGGATTATGTGACACTGAAGAACATTTCTGTGAAAAATCACAGAAATAAACACATTTTAAAGCATATTAAAATAGAAAACGAATATTTTAAATGGCACTAGATATATATTATAATGAAATAATAATGACTGACCGACTGATTGGTCACTGTTTTATGTGACATCACCATGTGCTCAAACTCATTATGGGATATCACCATCAGGACTTGATCTTCTTCAATAACTCCATTTATAGCCTCATCCTCAGTCTGCTGTGTACAACACACACATAGAGAACAAACACTTGCTGAGACATTAATGAGCCCTTCACGATAATAATGCAGAACAATAATGGACAGACTAAGAAAGAAGCAACCGTCTGAGTTACTAGTGGCTGACCTGAAGGGCTTGTCGTGTCCAGCGGATGCTGTTAGGAAGACCTTGATTCTCTATCCGGTTCCTCCACTGCAGCCCATCCAGAGTCCTGAGCAACTCATCACAGCCTGCATCCCTCAACAGCCCTGAAGAGAGAAAGAAGAGAAAGCAATAACCTATAGGGGAGCTGGGGCACAACCTAACGCAGGGTCAGTTGTAGGGATCGACCGATATGGATTTTTTTAGTGCTGATGCCGATAACGATTTTTTTCATCAGCCTCAGCCGATGACCGATATGGGCTACCGATTTTCTTGAGCCGATATTTGGAGCCAATACTGCTTTTGCTCCCTCAATTTACATCATAAAAATGACACAATGATCATGATGATAACAATTTAAAAAAAGGAACATTTATTGAACTAAAAAAAACTATATTTAACAAATGGTAAAAACAGGTGAGGTAGAACAAGAAAAAAAGAGTTCAGTGGTGAAACTAAATTCTGAAAATAAATATTTAAGCCTAAATAAAATAATTACACTATTGCACACAGTATCAACAAGCAAACATCATAATAAAGTGCACACTGACTGTACTATACTTAAAACTTTTATACTTTTAAATTTTTAACTTTTAAAAAAAATGTACAACCTAGTCATTTAATGCTTATGTGCACTTAACTTAATCTCTTGAAAAAAATATCGGCGAACGCAGCAGCCTTGTATCGGCCGATGCTGATACATGTAAAAATCGCAAATATCGTCCCGATATATCGGTCGGCCGATATATCGGTCTAACACTAGTTAGTTGTAACAAGCATGTTTTAACCCTTTCCACACATGCCAGAATGACGAAATTTAGTTTATTTACTAGTTGCCATATCAACATTATTTAGAGAAAAAAATAGCGCCAAAATAAAAAAATCTCTGGAAGATATAACTGAACATTTATTTAACCATAGCAGAAGTAAATTTCTTAAGTTTAGTTTTCATCTCTGTTTTTTGTGTTTATTTAAAATAAGACAAATCCGATAATATTTTAATCTTTTAAAAGACACGAGCCGCGATTTAAATCGCAGTTGTGCAGGTGGGGTGTGTGTTGTAACACTGCGTTACAATGAGCTCCTATTAGAAATATGCCATTATATTCTATACTTTTATGAATTCTTTTGAGAAACCATGAGAATAGGGTGAATAATGTCTAAGAGTTAATGATCAGAAATGATTATTATGTTTTGAACTATGCTGTATTTAGTGATGTGTTTGTTGTCAAACTCAAAAATGCTTATATTTTTAATGATTAAAAAATGCCATTATTTTATTTTAAAAAGGTAATAATTGTATTTTGTTGACAAAATATTTTAGATTGTCTTGTATATTTTTTTTATTATATCAGGTAACATTTTAAGCTGTTATTTGGTCATGTTACATTGTGCCCCTCCACATGTTACAATGTACCCCACCTACGGGGCATGTTGTCACATTTCACTTCCATTCTTTCGGGGTAAATCAAGAAAAAAGTATAGACTGTATTAATGAAACAAAACCACATAATTGTACTAGACATGTGTTCAATTAATGTGGGAAAAAAATAAATACTCTGAACCAAACTGAGAAAGTAAAAGGTTGTGCCACCTCCACTTGTCATGATTGATGTCCAGTGTAATCAAGTTCTCACCTGCATGAATGTGAGCTGTCAGACTCTTGATGAAGTTTTCAGGCTTTAACAGGTTCAGCCTCTCCGCTGCCTCTCTCCTTCTCTGCTGCTCTTGTAGTTTCTCCTCTTTGAGTTTCTCCTTCTCCTCTCTGCGTCTCTCTTTGGCAGCTTTTCTCGTGTCCAGCTCCTTCAGCTCCTCTTCTCTCCTCCTCCTCCTCCTGCCGGAGATCTTCACTCCATCCGCGCTGATGCTGCCGTCTTCCGCCCGGGCTGAGGCTGAAGTGTGTGATTCATTTATAGGCGTGTCCTGTTCGAGTATCACACAAGATGATGATGATGGTTTATTTTCATCACTCTCATTCTCCGAATCGGAAATTTCCCAAGCGTTTGCTCTATGTACGACTGCCATCCCTTTAAATCAGCTCCCGGTAGTTTATTATAACTACAAATGTACTATATAAACTCTAATATACTTAAATATACAGAATGTTATAGGACATTATGTGTAAAGTAAGCCTGACCAGTTATTATTTAGTGTTTTATTAGCCCCTCCGCTGGCAGGGAGAGTTTGCAGGCTGCGAATGTAAACAAATACGGGACGGTGAGAGGGACAATATTAAGACGGATTGCGTTTCGAAAATTATAAAAATTTTCGGGGGAAATGCAGTCAAGTCAGTTGTTTGTTTAAAAACACAATATGTTTGATTTTTGGATTAAAATATCCAAAAACCACTAGAACAATGTTATATATGTTGTTGACTTGAGTACTTACATTATCCCAAATGTTTCCAAGAATGATTAAATACAGAGAAATAAGCAATTTTAACGTGTCCGTGCGTCGCCTGACATACCCGCGTTACCCTCGATTTCTGGTTTTATTTTGTAGAAACCATGGAAACACCAAAGATGCTTTAATATGTGTTTTATTAGACAGGAGAGCAACTGTTTGGATCATTCATGGACAGAAACTGATCATTGTTCTCCAGCTCAACACAGTTAGTCTTATTGTTTAAATCTGGTGTTCTTGATTTACCTCGAGTACCATGTTCAATACATAGACCGTAAAAAAAATATGGACGACGCGACTTTTTTTTTTTTTTTTTTTAATTGAAAATAACAAGATTTACAAAACAAACATGGCTGCATAGAAATCGTTTCTTCAGAATAGAATACAGAAAATACATGGCCTGAGAGAGCAGCTCTTAATACAAACAGGATAATATAAGCAGTCTTCGTGACAAAAATAAGGATGAATTATGAGGAAGAGAAAGAAAACAAAAATAAAAATAACAAAAACAAAAAAACAAAGATTATAATATGACACAAGGAGATTTCAGTCATTGTTCAGTTACTAACCTCAGTTGGGAAGTGTTTTAGGGTATCAAATATTTTTTGTGCTTTAGGACCTTTTAAGATTTTCAAAGATTTCATATACATTTTAAATTCATTTAAAAAAACAACAAATTTGGGAGATGATTTCACAATTCTACATTTGTGAATGAAAAATTTAGCTAGACATACGATTGTATTAATACAAAGCTCATCACCCTTGTTTTGTAATATCAATCCAAATGTTATGTCGTCTCTAGAGAAAGAGGTTGGGAGTGAAGACATCTTTAGCTTAACCCAATTATACATATCACACCAAAATGTCTGAATCACATTACATGAGAAAAACACATGGTCCGTAGTTTCAACATCATTTTCACAGAATGTAGCCTACATACATTATCAACTATACCAAAGCGAAAATTCAGGACGACGCGACTTCATTGACTTCCGCTGACCATAGTTGAAGCTTTCATAGGCCCGCTCAAGGCGCTGACATCTTGGGACCGAGTCTGCGCAGTAGAGAACAGGAAGTAGATGCGCGATTATCAAAAGCCTCGCAGATGCAGAATAATTCATTGTGTTGGTGTGAAATAAACAGTTATGGAAATGTAGAAATTAAAGCTAAAGCTCCAATCTCCTCCCAAAAATCCCGAAAAAAGTCCGTTAGTGCCTCAGTGACAACTTCACTCAGAGAAGCCGTCAATCTCAGCTGTCAATCATGACGTCACACCCCCCCTTTTTATAGCATCAAATAACTCAATAAAACTAAACTTATTTAAAAAACGAACACTTGAAATGAAATTATCGTAATAAAAACTGCCTAAAATGACAGAAACCATCTTTAGGAAACAATTATTTGAAGTGTATTTGAATTGTTTAGTGTGCCTCGCGTCCATTCAAATACATGGAGGGGTGGGGTTTAGGAGCTATACTGGGACCGGCCACCGGGGGGCGATCGAGGCGCGGAAGCTTCAATTTCTGACAGGAGCGCTGCAGGCTTGGTCGACACTAAACGCCTCGAGGAGTTCGAAGACACAAGAGGCGGAGAACAAACGTGATAAATATGAAGTTGCAAAAGAAAGAATGTCTCGGATCAGGAGGTGAGGTGAACCAACAGAATTAGACTGCAATAGCCTGACCCAACAACTAATCAATTAATTAAACGTTTCAGTTTCTTATCATTTGGCTTTGGTTGCAGTACCCTATAGTTTATTTTTATTTAGTTTTACAAATGTAATCAACATTTTCATAAGTACTAGATGGGTTGGGCTATTTAACATGTCATTTTAATTATATTTTTCTGAAATGAACGAAATGACTCGAAAAAAGATTAGTTCATTTTGCTGAACGAGACTCAAAGATCCGAGTCAGTAAAATGATCCGAACTTCCCACTACTACTGCTTATTTGCGCCTCACATCCAAGATTGACGGCAAAGCTGAAGGTCAAGTGAATCCTGTCACGCGCAGTCACTGTGTGCTTAGAATGTATCCTTGCGCCAAGGCGGGATTAGTACCTACAGTTCGAATATTTAAAATCTTCATGGCTGTCATTTAAGACTATGTTAAGTTTTAATTCAGATTCCTAATAACCGTAATTTAAAGGATTTGGACATGGATTTGTCCTGGATTAAGCGTTTTCTTATAGGTGTTTTTTGGCGGTTGATGGAACTAGTTTTTGACCGCCTGACTAAGAGCGGAAGGAAGTATTTGACGGAGAGGAGAAGGGCCGAGTGAGGGAGCCGGACACCAAGCCAACAGGTACCGGTGACATTAACACTAAACTCACTGATATGATCGTTCACTGGTGTGTTTATTAACAGCTCCGTCGATCACACACACTCATGGGGCAGTTTGCAAAACACTCACTAACAACCGCGCGTTACTGAACAGAAAATAACCGGCAAAGAGCAGCAGAATTATGACCGGCGTTCACAGCTCGCGCTCCATCCGCGGACTGGCCGTTCATCAGCGGGTGAGTGAGCGTGCGTTCCGACTTAAAGGGGTGGTAAAACACATTCTTTTGAAGGCTTGACTGTGTTTGTGGGTTGCACTGTAACATGTGTTCATGCTTCGTTTAAAAAAAAATTGCCTTATTTTTCATATATTTGACCTTTATTCTACACTGCTCTGTCCCTCCTTGTAAAACGGTCTGATGCTTTCCGGGTTGAATGAAGCCAGTCCCTCAAAAATACGCAGTGGGCTCTGATTGGTTAGCTGGCCCAGTGTGTTGTGATTCGCTAAACGCCTAGTGCGTATGTCGGAAACGTCACGCCCCTTACCGGAGGCTGTGCTTTGAGAAACAACGGCGTCAATAAAACCATGAGCCCGAATCAGACCCAGAACATTTGAGTGAAGATGATCGAGCAGAACCTGTTCAGTCCTAAGAGTAAAGACTGCGGATCTATAATGATCGCTACTGAATAGCACTTTAACTTTTGTATTTTTAGAACGATTATAGCCAAATATCTGTCGCAAGAACTAACCCAAAACGAACACTAAGCACTGGCTTTAACTAGTAAGTTAGCCAAATCACACACAGAACCATGTTTAGCAAGCCTGTATATTAACAATACATAAAAGCTCTAATCAAAGAATCATTTACACTAATGTCAGGTTCGCTGTTGAGATTTTAACGTTAGTGTTTGTAACGTTAGGTGTTCGTCGGATAACGTTAAGTATGAATGAGCATTTAACAGACTGGTTTGCAAAACAGTGTTGTCATCTGTTTACTTCCTTGCTACAACCTATTACAGGAAAACACATCGATGAAAAATAAATCAGACTTACAGGTTGTGGCCCGTGAACAGCTTCTGTTTGTAAATCCAGCTTTCAGGACAAGCCGTGGTGCATATCCTGTATTGAACTCGCGAAGTTTGTGGAAGTTTGTGTTGTCCTCCGTGAAATGTGCAGCGCGCGCGTCGTGCATCCACGCACCGGCAGTGTTTTTTTCACGCAGCTGACGTTGTGCAAATCCGGTGTTGAACTCGCGAACATTGTGAAAGTTTCCCTCCGTGAGATGTGCTGCAGGGAGCCCTGCGCGCGCCTGATTCCCCGCTGACTCAAACACACGTGCATATAACATGCTGTGTGTTAAACGCTCTGCAACGCACCCCCGTCCCTATGAAGGCTGAACAGAGCAAGTACCCCAGACCTGCAATCCGGATAAATATAACAGCGTTTCCTCGGCATCGCGGCAACAACACTCCAGCCTACTATACCACAACAGCGCCGCGATACAAAATGGCCTCACCCCCCCTTATTTAATATTCTCGGAGGAGGGGTTTATGTAAATATTGAGCCTGTTGATGTCACCAACCCTGGAGGAATGTGTGTAGTCCCTACCGGCCGTTTGCTGTAGTTCTTAGAAACTGATTTCTTTAAAAGCAAATATCTCCCTTTGCTTTAAACTTTGAACATTGTAACTTTGCAGATGTTGTTTATGCTCAAGCAGCAACATTACACGTTAGCTAAAGTTAGAATAGTGAAATCGTGGTTTACCACCCCTTTAAAGCAGCAGTGCCAACTTCTGCCGTTACTCCGGTAACCGGACACGGGAAACACTTTGGGTCTCGATCAGCTCCTCCTTCAGTCTCGGGACACCGAGCAGAGAGGCGGCCATTTTAGGCGCTGTCTCTCAATCGCGCGAAACTTCAATCACGTGACTGAAGTAAAGCCATCTCTCTCTTTCTCACTCACGCACACACCCACACGATAAAATTAGCAAATTAAACAAATTAAAATTAAAAAGCTGTATTTAAAGTTTATTTGTCATGTTCTTTTCTCAGATTGAGCTCCCTGACAATCTGACAGAAATGTCTTGTTGTGGCTCAAAGATGTGTTGAACACATGTGGTTCATGTGTGTGTTCTTTAGTCTGGTGGCACACGTTACACACACACACATTTTGCACTGCGGAGAGTTGAGACTGTTTACATATTTGTGCCCATATTGTACATTTTATGTACTGGTTTTATTTTTGAATGAATAGTTTCTAAAATTGTATGATGTTTTTGTTGAGTTACTATTACACAATACTATTTCTGACCTTTTTGAGTCTTGCCCCTGACAAATAACCCAAATTACAACAACAAAAAAAAGACTAAAACTAACATTAAAACTAATAAACACTAAACTGAAACTAAGCATTTTCAAAAAAATAAAAAAAATAAACTAGCAAACCCACTTTAAAAACGAATTAAAACTAAATTGAATTTGAAAACAAAAAGTCAAAATGAAATGAAAATAAAAACTAATGAAAAATACAAAACTATAATAACCTTGGTGTGTGTGTGTGTGTGTGTGTGTGTGTGTGTGTGTGTGTGTGTTGGCTCAGAGCCACAAATGCAGGAGAGAGTTAGAGTTCTGTGGAACGGCCTGGAGTTAAATCAGCGGATTCAGTTGAAGAATGACTAACTCACTCTATTGTGGAAGAGATTGTTTGATTATTAATATGAGCTTTTACTATTCTATTCCATTCAGGAGCGCATGAGTAACCCAGTGAACACAACTCTTCATGCTGATTTTAGCTGTGTGTCTGAAGCTCTGACATCGAGAAGCTCGTACTGATGTGTAAATAAATGCACAGATTCACACAGATTAAAGCTGGTTTACCACTGAACAGCAGGCAAAGATTAACGGAATGCATAGCTGATATAAAACATTGGATGACCAGTAATTTCCTGCAACTCAATTCAGAAATAATTGAATTTTTAATTATTGGACAAAAAAGCTCCACAAGTAGTAACCTAGAATACTGTCTAACACTTGATGCTGTTCTGTCAAGTCCTCATGGTCAGTGAGGAACCTGGGTGTGCTCTTTGATACCAATCTTTCGTTTGAAAGCCACGTTTCTAGCATCTGTAAAACTGCACTCTACCATCTTAAAAATATATCTAAATTACGGCACATGCTCTCAATGCAAAATGCTGAACAGTTAGTTCATGCGTTCATGACCTCAAGGCTAGATTATTGTAATGCTCTACTGGGTGGTTGCCCTGCTCGCTTAATAAATAAACTCCAGCTGGTCCAAAAGTCCGGCGTGTTGCCTCCGATCCTTCGAATATTCTGATCTATTATGACCTCTGACCTGTAAAGTTTCCAGAATAATAATCATACGCTGTTTGTTAATTGGCCAGAGGAGAACTGGCACCCCGACTGAGCCTGGTTTCTCCCAAGGTTTATTTTTCTCCATTATGCTCCTGATGGGGTTTTGGTTTGGTTTTTGTGGCGTGCTCAGTTGGGGACACTACATTTTTCAACTAAATATCGAAATAAATCTAATTATTAAACTAAATTAACCATATAAACTAAATTACTGCTCTAATTTCTGATCTAAAGCCCACACTGTCACTGTATGATGATGTATGATTTTTTTTTCTCCAGAATGGCTAGACGGCTGAATAAAATTATGCTGCATTATTTTCCTGTTTAACACTGTAAAGCTGCTGTGAAACAATCTGCATTGTTAAAAGCGCTATATAAATAAAGTTGACTTGACTACTAGACAAGCAAAAGTTTTTGTCTTGTTTTGGGGGAAAATAATTCAAAATTAAGGGAGTTCTTGCTTAAAATAAGCAAACTAATCTGCCAATGGGGTAAGCAAAATAATCTTGTTTTCTGTTTGAATTAAGATTATTTTGCTTACCCCTTATTTTAAGCAAAAACTCCCTTAATTTTGAGTTATTTTCCCCCAAAACAAGACAAAAACTTTTGCTTGTCTAGTAAATGCTTCTTAATGTAAGATATTTTAGATATTTGGACTGAAAACAAGACAAAAATACCAAGTAAGAAAAGCATTTTTTGCAGTGCACAAAGACCTGCTCTGCTGTGACCCTCAGTCCTGACCTTCTGTCTGTCTTCATCTTCTCCTGCAGCGTCTGGGAGCAAGGCCTCCATCGGCAAAATCATCTGGGCCGTTGTGGTGCTGTCTTTGGAGCCATCATCCATCCCCCTACGGCCATCACCTTCCCCCTACAGCTATTGCGGAGAGCGGGTGAGAACACAGAGTTTCC
Organism: Gobio occitaniae; assembly: GCA_033150135.1. Lineage (NCBI taxonomy): Eukaryota > Metazoa > Chordata > Actinopteri > Cypriniformes > Gobionidae > Gobio > Gobio occitaniae. The sequence continues at coordinate 272,600 of JARQWZ010001041.1, read as the reverse complement.
ACAAAGATAAACACCAATGTAACGTGAAAAGCATGAGACAAATCTTTAGAGACACACTATAATCACCAGAAGTGTTGTGCCGCTCCTTCACACGCACATGAGCTTCCCATTCTCAATCTGTAGGGTTTAATATGGAGTGCAGCTCTAACAGCTTCAGCTCTTCTGGGAAGGCTTTAGTTTAGGAGTGTGTTTATGGGGATTCTTCTAGAAGCGCATTTGTGATGTTGGACGAGAAGGCCTGGCTCTCAGTCTCCGCTCTAATTCATCCCAAAGGTGTTGAGGGCAGGACTCAAGTTCCTCCACACCAAACTCGCTCATCCATGTCTTTATGGAGCGACGCTTTGTGCACTGGAGCGCAGATATTGGAGTTAAGGGGCGCAACGTTTCAGAAAGTTAGTGAATCACAACTTACTGGACCAGCTAGCAATTTTTTAAAAACTAAGCATGAACACATGTTACAGTGCACCCCATAAACACAGGCGCTGTCTCTCAATCGCGCGAAACTTCAATCACGTGAGCTTTGTTTAAGCGCCGGTTATACTATACTATACCCAGATAAAAAAATTTGGTTCCCAGAACGTTCTGGGAACGTTAGTTTCTGGTTCCCAGAACAGGCATCCTAACGTTCTCTATTGGTTAGCCAGGAAAGTTTTCTTTACGTAAATAGAACGTTCCCCTAACCTTCCCAGAACGTTCCCCTAACCTCTTTAAACCGATATCATTTACCCTGCTGTACGTCAGTAATCGTCCAGCAATGCCCGCGTCCCATATGGTATAAGCGGCATGGAAAACGGATGAATGGACGTCAATAATCAGTAGCCTACTACAAACCATGTCTTATTTAATCAATAGAAATAATTCAAGCACATAAACCTTAATATGGAGGATTAAATAAAATTGAATTATGCATTAATGTACATTTCGTAACTTGTATCACTGACACATACTACCACAACCAGGTTTTACGTTTAAGTGCCAAATAACATTGACTTCAACACAATATGTGGTTTTAATTAGGGCTGTCGCGGTTATGAAATTTACCTTGCGGTTATTATGGGTGGCTCAATAGCGCGGTCTGTGGTATTACCGCCGTTTTTTTTACAAACCTAATTTATCCTGATTTTACTGCATAAACAGCTCTGTTGTTGAGTTATGTAGCATAAATTGTTGCTTTTTAACTGACAAAGAGACACGTTTTAAACCATCTTTGTTTATTGTTAAATGCAAAACAGCAACAAGAACATGCCTTTTCCCATTAAAAAATAAAAGAAATCAAATAATTTTAACGTATCACATGAAAAGAAGCAATAAGAAAATGCATGTTCCATTTTGAAAAAGTAGGCCATCACATGAAAACAACATTTGAAAACAAAACCATGTGAAAATACAGAGAATAAACAACATTTTACTTAAGCGTTAACGAAAGTGATTTAGACCTGGGTTATCATGTCCTTGTTTCGCGCTAAGAAAACCAACATATTAACCTTATGTGGTTTCAGGGAGGATCGCATGGGGGTAACGATATTCTCCGCGGCACTGAAAACTCTTTCTGACTGTGTGCTCGTTGCACAAATACACATGTATTTGCGCGCGACTTTGGACAGCAGCGGAAATCTAAACTGATTATCGCGCCACCAGGACAGTGGATTCGCATTGGAGTCGATGCACTCCTCATGCGGAGGTTGTCCGTGACTTCAGTAGGTCTCCAAGAGTTTTTTTCTTTGCTGCAGGTGGCACCTCCATTTGCCCTTCGTCTCCAACCACTGACGCACTGGCAGCGGTCTCTTCGTCCTCCACTCCCACCATCTCTTCGATGAGTGCGGATTTTGTCTCCGTGTCATTGATATAATTGTCCCTATATCGAGGATCTAAAAAACTGGCCTTTGCCAAAAGTTTTTGTAAGGCAGCTGGTTCATACTTCCCCTGTAGAACACTACACATTTTGTGCTTTATGTCCGATGTTAAGTTGGTATCCTCGCTTGATGGTTTAAGCATATCTTCTGTCAGGAGTTTCAGGACGTGTTTGACAGAAGACAATGTAACGTAGCTTTCGCCAGACAGCAGATCCGTAAACTCAGCCGCGGGTTGGGTACTCGTGTATCATTATTAATTTATTTAACATCAAATGCACATGACGAATTGTAAAACAAGGCCAAAAAAACAACAACAAAAAAAAACTGAACACTGCGGTTTCTTTCCTTCCTCTGCGGTTGGCTTGTCAATAGCGCGGTTTTACAATATTGCGGTTACCGCGACAGCCCTAGATTTTAAAATATGAATTTTATTCACAGACATTAATAATAAATAAAGATTACTTTAACTGGGATAACTGCATTATTTTCTTACCACTGAATTAACAGAACGTAGCCTTCTCGCTTTTGGTCAGTAAACCAAAACTCCTCGTTAACATCATGTTAACCTCTGTGAAATCACACTATTTACACTGTTTATATTTATTAATTATAACCCATTATTCAATAAAGATCGATAAACTAATGTTAGTCAGTCGGTAAAAACGAAATGACCGTTAATTTTTAAATTACGCAAGGGCGCGTCTTTCTGTGGATGACGAAAGAGAGCGCGTGCTGGAGAAGCGTGCGCAGATCAGAGGCGCGCAGGAACGAAATATACAAATAAACCTGCGTATATATTATAAAAAAATTAAATCTAAAAAGAACCTGCAGGGAACGTTCTGGGAAGGTTCTCTTTAGGTTATAAAATAACACCTCAAAAAGAACCTGCAGGGAACGTTCTTTTGGTTACAAAAACGCAACCAATAGAGAACGTTCCCAGAATTTGCTCCCCTGAGAAAATTTTGATTTTCATGATCTACATATGAGCATTTTTAGATGTTCTGAATGCAAAAAAGTTAAAAAACAATAGCTTGAAAATCATGTCAGTTGGGAAGATATGACTGAAGTTTTTCCATTTTCGTCAGTGAAGACAGTAAAACATATGTTTAACTGATATTTATGTTTTATGAATAATTTTCGTAGACATGTTAATTTACTAAAGGCAACCAGGAAAGCTAGGTAACTAAATTTATTAAATTAATTCACAATATGCACACATTCATTAGGCCTACTATGCCCAATACAGGCTGAAAAAAGCTGAGCTTTTTATTTACTGAATGCAACAAATGGAATTATATAAATTTACAATATGCACACATTCATTACTGTTAATCTTATGACTAATCTGAAGAAAACGGCTTTGTTAATATTTCTTGTTTGTTAATTATATTATAAATTACATTACATAGGCCTATTTCAATTCAAAATTTGCCTGAATATTTTTGTCATTTGTTTAACATTTCTGACTTAAAGAAGCAGCTGTCAAATATGAAATGTTTAATTTCGCTACTTGCATGTCTCACACTTGACGTTGAGTCCTGCTGCTAAAATTCGCGCTCAGCCTCAGCAGCATCTGTGAGTACATAAAGGCCGCCTACTCTGATTTGATTGGTTTTCTCAAATATTTTGACATTGACGAGCGGTGACAGACCAATGAGGCTCAGATCAACACACACACCTCTGCTTCTGACGTGTGCTCTGCTTGGTGCCGCTGTGGATTGAAGAACATGCTGATTAAAAGACGGGACGAAGCCGAAGCCTCCCGCCAGTTTCATATGTTTTGTGTGCAGTTATTCATATAATTGTGGATCTTTTTTTGCACAACTGTTAAAAAAACTTTTATTTGATGGAACATAAAACTTGAAGAATAATATTATTTGGTATTAATATTTATTGTTAAATAAATGTATATATCATTTTTTTAAAGAAGCTATTTTCGTCTTCAATCTCGGTTTTCGGCCAAGTGCATCCTAGATTTTCGGTTTCAGCCCAGAATTTTCATTTTGGTGCATCACTAAAAATGACTTAACCAGCGGATGGCAGCAGAGAATGTTTTTTTTATTTATATAATGGGCACATTTTCCAAGTTAATGCCTTCAAACATGCTCACACACACACACACAAAAACATATTTTTCAGGTCTTATTGTACATGTATTGAAATATTTTTACAAAAACATACCTCAAATGAACAAAAGAAGTGGTAAATCTTGACAAAATGTGATTTGTGGCTCACAAAAGTCATATCCATGTGATCGGCCTCTTACAACAAACACACAGCTGAAGTTTCATCCAATTCAGTCAATGTTTGCAGAAGTTATAACACTTCCTGTTTCCCTTTTCTCGCCATAAATTTTCTTCTTCACCACGGCAGAACGGTTTGAGATATCAAAAAGCTGCTCGCAATTTAGCATCCTCAATACTTTTACTTCATGCTGACCAAGTTTGGTGCTGATTGGAACAATGGCCTGGGACGAGTATATCAAATTCCAGAGCATGCGTTTTCCAAACAACCCATAATAGCTCACTTCCAGTTGGGCTGACGCATAACTTAGAGCACGAAAGTTGTTCGGCCCAATGAGCTCTATATGTGTACCGAGTTTCATACATGTACGTGCAAGCGTTTTTGATTTATGGACCAAGTTTCAGAATGCAATCTAGGGGGCGCTGTCGAGCCCCCCTGCCACGCCCGGGTACCAGCAAGTCGAGAAAAAAATAATATTAATAATAATAGTTAAAGCTGCGAGCAGCGATTTGGTTATTTTTAAGCCTGGTACTGTACGATTTTAGATTAATTTGTGTGCCCGCACTTGTCTTCTTGTTTTCAGAAGCCATTGCCTTTTAAGTTAAGCAGTAAAATCGCTCGGATTAGAAAATAAGACCTGAGACGGAGCTCTCGACTACATGTGCATCTCGGCCATAGGGCTACCTGGAAATCACCTCTCTCTGTTTTTGAGTACAGGCCCTAGAGAAGAACCATCACTGGCTTGTGTACGACCAGGAGCGGGAGGCCTATGTGCAGGGGGTCATGGCAAAGAACCAAAAAAAACAAAGGAAGTTAAAGGAAATTAAGGAAAAGGTGTCTTTCCTGGAGCAGACAAATCGACTTCAGGCCAGCCAGCTGCACCCACCCCCACCCCATCGGCTGCACACCCCCAGCTGCACCCACCCCCCCAGCTGCACCCACCCCCACCCCATCGGCTGCACCCCCCCCCCCCCAGCTACACCCCCAGCTGCACCCACCCCCCCAGCTGCACCCACACCCTGCAGCTGCACCCACACCCATCGACTGCAGGGGGAGCTAGGGCACAACAGGAGGAGGATGTCAGAACTACTGATGCAGGTACACATGCAGATTTTGTTGTTATAAAACATTAACCTCACTTTGGGTGTTAGATTAATATGGATAATTGGCAGTGTGTGGAGAGCAGGCTGGCCAAAGGTCCTTCTAATGCCAATATAATGCATTTCTGTCATGTACATGTAACGTAAAATATATAACACTGCTTGTAAACAATCTCAAGTAACGTCAGTCATTTCACTTGGCGGCCATCTTTGAAATGGCTCTGGCAAGTGCGGCTACGATCTCTTTGAATGGGGAAACATCAAATTCTCCAAAACTGTTTGCCAACCTTAAGATTAAATTTCATATTTGAAATCACCAATGAAATATGACAACAGATTTTGATGACTTTTAGGATTTTTAGTCAACGATTGGCTCTTTCATTTAGTAGGCAGGGCTTATTCGCCATATCGGGCGTTGCGCTTTCTCTCATTCATTAGTAATTGGAGTCTAGTAACATTATGTTTACCTCCAAAAGCCATTCAGTGCCCAGAGCTCGCTTGGTGGCTAGAGAAATGAACGCTTCAATGAATCGATATTATATGCAATTGAATCAAATTGCAAGCTTATGAATCAAATGGTGAAATGTTTGTCAATGCCCAGCTCCAGGCAGCTTTTCCCAGAAGCATTGAGACTATTGGTGCCAGTGGCTTCTACTTTCTATTTTGCCTTACAATGCTTTTGGGAAACACATCCTTGGTTGATATATTGGTATATATCTACTAATTTATTTTGACAGACATATTAACTGTATTTGCTAGATAAAAAGAGCAATTTTTTTCTGTTTGGAAAGGTGAACAAACTGGAGAAATCCCTGAGGAAGTACATGTAGTGGGTTCGTGGGAAAAATCCCATGCGTTTAATTGTCCAATTGGCGCAATAACACCCGGTGGGACCGTAGGGTGGATTCGGATCTCTAATGCTAGTTATTTAATTCGCCATTGGACCTTTTGTACTAACCCCACCTTCCGCTGACCGCAGCTCGATTCCCCCGGGATAATGGCCGTTTGGACGCATATAGTGGGCGACCAAGGGCTAACGGGTGCCCCCCCCCCAGTCCACAAAACACTTAAATGCCCGTTTCCCATCGTTACACTGGTCAAAGGGGGTAGGGGGCAGAGTCGGTCCCAAAAACCTGCTATTTGCCCGATTCAACATTAGGGAATGGTCCTCTCATTGACCGCTGCCCGTCAGCCCGCTATTAGTCCGTTCGGCTATCGGTCTTGTGGAGGGGTCAGTGTGGGTGTGGCCAGCGTCCCACCAACATAATATTTGCCCGATTACCTACTATTTTGGCATTTCCGCGTATTTCCATTGGTCTAACCCTCAGGTGGGCGGGATGGCCACGCCCCCATCCCACGGAACCATTATTTGTCCAATTACCCACTAAATTTTCAATTCGCACCCGTTCGGAAGCGGAACGCCGGGGCACCTCGAGATTTGAGATCCCGAGGCCCAGGGGGCTACCGACCAGGCCCCCTGAAGCGTCTGGCTCTGCGACATCGCAAATTATTTCCCTAGACCCTAGGGCCGCGCCCTTTTGGTGTGTCACTCGGAGGGCCCCCGTGAGCCACCGTGCAAAATTTGGAGCCCGCGGGACCTTCGTAGCAGGTTCCACCTCGGCTATTATTTGAATGGGTTTGCCGTAGCGGGTTCGCGGACCCCTCTTGGAAAGGGCCGATCGGCTAGGGGGCGCAGTTTTTCTTCTCGCCCCGACCCCCCGGATCAGACGGAAAAGTTTGTTGGCCCTTCGGCCTCTTTCAGGGTTCGAAGGGTCAAAAAAGGGGCCGCGGTCCCACCAGGGCGGTGCGGCGTAAATCAGGTGTAGGACGGCCCCCGTACGGGCACGGAAGGGCGTGGCATCTCGAGATTTGACGTCAAAACTCTCTAGGGGCCCCCCTCGCACGGCCCCGAAGCGTGAAACTCTAGGACCTTCCCAAAAAACCGCCCATCCCCCGCCCCGTGATCATTCACAGGCTTCTCGGTCTTTGTATCAGTGAAAGAGCCTTGAGGTAGAGCTGGTAGATTCTGGAGGTTGAAAACGTCTCGCCTTTGCACTAGGGCCCGGCGGTTTCGGCACGTCGCTCGGGCGGCCGCCGTGCAAAATTCGGGGTCACGGGGACCTTGGCGGGGAAATCCAACTCGCCTGTTATTTAATAGGGGAATGGGAAGTGCAGAAAAAAAGTAGGTTCCCAAGGGTCGATTTGCTAACGGGCGGCGTTTATCTTCTCGCCAGTACCCCACGAGGCGGGCAGAAAAGTTTGGTGGCCCTACGGCCTCTTTCAGGGGTTGAAAGGTCAAAAAAGGGGCCGCGATCCTGCCAGGGTGGCCGGCCCCCCCGTTCGGAGACGGAAGGGCATGGCATCTCGTGATTTGACGTCAAGACTCTCTAGGGGCCCCCCTCGCACAGCCCCGAAGCGTGAAACTCTAGGACCTTCCCGAAAAAACGCCCATCCCCCGCCCCTTGATCATTCACAGGCCTCTCTGTCTGTGTATCAGTGAAAGAGCCTTGAGGTAAAGATATCTGTTCTGGAGGTTGAAAACGTCTCGCCTTTGCACTAGGGCGGCGAAATCCGACTCGCCTGTAATTTAACAGGGGAACGGGAAGTGCCGAAAAAAGTAGGTTCCCAAGGGTCGATCGGCTAGTGGGCAGCATTTATCTTCTCGCCAGTACCCCACGAGGCGGGCCGAAAAGTTTGGTGGCCCTGCGGCCTCTTTCAGGGGTCGAAAGGTCAAAAAAGGGACAGCGATCCCGCCGGGGCGGTGTGGGCGTAAATCTGAAGTCGGACGGCCCCCGTACGGGGACGGAAGGCCGTGGCGTCTCTAGATTTGACGTCAAGACTCTCTGGGGGGCCCTGACGCACGGCCCCGAAACGTGAAACGCCAGGACCTTCCGGACCGTCCACCTTAACCCTAACCCTATCCCTCAAAACCGGTACTCGCGTAATTTTGAAGTGGGACGGCCCCCGTTCGGAGACGGAAGGTCGCGGCATCTCGAGATTTGACGTCAAGACTCCCTGGGGGCCCCCGACTCACGGCCCCGAAGCGTGAAACGCCAGGACCTTCTGAGAAAAAGTTGGTCTAAAAAAACTAAAAACACTCTGAATCTTCTGTGGGTGCAAGAGCGACAGAGGATAGTGTGAGAAATTGGAGTTAAAGGCTCAAATTTTTTCCCCTGGGCCCCACAGCCAGGCGGCGTCAGTATGTCGCTAGGGGGGCCCCCAGGAGCCACTGTGCAAAATTTGGGGCCCGTGGGACCTTTGTAGCAGGATCCACCTCGGCTATTATTTGAATGGGTTTGCCGTAGCGGACTCGTGGACGGCGCTTGGAAAGGGCCGATTGGCTAGGGGGCGCCGTTTTTTCTTCTCGCCGCGGCCCCCCGAGCCGGACGGAAAAATTTGGTGGGCCTTCGGCCTCTTTCAGTGTGAGGTCTCGTTGGAAAGGTCATGCCCTCCCCCGTCGAAGGAGCCCACCCCCGATTCCTTGGGCTCTCGGTTCGGTAGCTAGAGCCCTCGGAAGTTCGAAAGTCGCCATCCGCCAGGGGGCGCCTTGGGGGCCCGCGACTGTCACGTTCAGGTCGTGGTGCAGAGGGGAGTTTTTGACAGGAATTTGAACCCGATTGGGCTTCGCGTTCCCGGGTAATGAGCAAAAGTTGGCAGAGAATTGACATTCCAACGGGTGCCGCCATTTTGAAACGCGCCGTATCGTTTTTGTCGGATTTCTCCGCGGGGACACGGCGGATCGTCCTGAAACTCGTAACGTGTGTTGAGCTCGACTAGACGGTTCCAACGAGACGAGTGCTGCCAGGATAGCTTTATGGCAGGGGTGTCCAAACTTTTTTTAAAGGGGGCTGGATTCGATATTGTGGACATACCCGGGGGCCGGTCCCTTTTCTATTTTTTATATATATATATATATATATATATGACATGTTTTGACAAAACATGACAGATTTGACAAAAGCTTGAGCTGACAGTAGAGTAGCTTGAGATAGGACATAGGAAATTTATAGATATTTAGCAATATCTGTAAAACTTTCATCAACCAAAAAGTTTTAATGGGTGAAATTGTAATATTATTACGGAGTTAGAACTCTATTATTATTTAAATTTAATAAGTGCTCTATTTAGATCACCACAGGTAAAACCACACTACAAAACGTGCTTTTCTGACTTGGTATTTCTGTCTTTTTTCCAGTCCAAATATCTAAAAATTCTTAAATCAAGATGCTTTTATTAAGGAAAATTACATATTTTTTTCTTGATTCCTGGGGAAAAAAATCTTAATGAATTGAGTTTTTGCTTGAAACAAACTAAATTATCTGCCAATGGATTAGAAAAATAATCTTCCAAAATCTTCCTTAAAGATTCCAAACAGAAACATTATTTTTCTTACCCCATTAGCAGATATATTTGCTTGTTTTAAACAAAAACTCACTTCAATTTTATTTTATTTTCCAGAAAACAAGAAAAAATATCTAATGTCATTTAACTTATCTCGTAACATCTTGATTTAAGAATTTTAGATATATTTAGACTAGAAACCAGACAAAAATACTAAATGACAGCATTTTTTGCAGTGCACACAAGGCAAAAAGAAAAAAAAAAAAAAAATTATATATATATATATATATCAAACCCATTTAATCTGCTGCCTGTTACTTATCAAACTAAGATTACTGTGGGGGAAAATTTTTAAATTAATACTGTTAAGTTTGCACTTTTAAACATCCGTTCACTTAAAAACAAATCATTTATAGTCAACGACTTAATATCCACAAACAACCTAGATTTTTTGCTTCTAAATGAAACGTGGCTAGAAGACAGCTGCAGTGCAACAGTCCTCAATGAAACAGCCCCTCCTAACTTTACTTTTATGAGTGTCTGCAGAACAGTCAGAAGGGGTGGGGGGGTCGCTGCTCTATTTAAAGATGTTCATCAATGTAAGCAAGTATCATTTGGTGATTATTTGTCTCTAGAATATCTGGGCATTGTGCTAAAAGGTGCACCACGCATCCTGCTTATCATTATTTATAGGCCTCCAAAATATTCTCCGGCCTTTATTGATGACTTTACAGAGCTGTTATCAGCAATCTCATCTGAGTTTGACTGTTTTGCTATTGCTGGGGATTTTAACATTCACATTGACAATGCTGAATCCATTACAACAAAAGATCTCATGACTGTTCTTAACACTTTTGATTTGACACAACATGTACACGGACCTACACATGATCGTGGACACACTCTAGATTTACTTATCAGTAAGGGGCTAAACATTTCATCGATAGTTATTAAGGATGTGGCACTGTCTGATCATTTCTGTATTTTCTTTGATATATCAATCTCTCCTGCCATTGAAACTAGATCTGTCTCTGTCAAAAAGAGATGCTTAAATGAGAACACTAGTGTGCTGTTTATGGAGGCTATATCTCTAACACCAAGCATATCTGCAGACTCTGTTGATTTTCTCTTTGACTCTTTTAACGCAAAAGTTAAGAGTGTAATTGATGATATTGCTCCTGTAAAAGTCAGAAAAAAGAGTGGCAAACAAAAAGCACCTTGGAGAAACTCAACAGCAGTGCAATTAATGAAAAGACAATGCAGGAAATCTGAACGCATGTGGTGAAAGACAAAACTTGTAGTCCATTACAACATCTATAAAAACAGTCTTCGTGCTTTCAATGTGGAACTAGGCAAAGCTAGACAGACCTTCTTTTCAAATATTATAAACAGAAACATAAACAACACACGCACTCTTTTTGCTACTGTTGAGAGACTAACAAACCCCCCGAGTCACATTCCCAGTGAAATGCTCTCAGACAGCAAATGCAGTGAGTTTGCTTCCTTCTTCTCCAAGAAAATCATTAATATCAGAAATGCGATCAGTACATCCTTGAGTTGCTCTGAGGTGAGTCAGATCAGACCACAACCTCAGAAAGTTATCATGACTGATTTCGAAGCAATTGATGGTAAAATCTTAGAAGAAATGGTACAGCACCTTAAAACATCAACCTGCGCCCTTGACACACTCCCCACTTCTTTTTTCAAAAGTGTGTTTAACTGTTTAGAAGCAGATCTCCTAGAAGTGGTAAACGCCTCACTTCTTTCTGGGACTTTTCCAAACTCCCTTAAAACTGCAGTAGTAAAGCCTCTCCTGAAAAAGAGAAATCTGGATAACTCCATATTGGGCAACTACAGACCAATCTCAAATCTCCCCTTCATAGGCAAGAGCATTGAAAAAGTTGTTTTCAGTCAGCTGAACAAATTCTTGAACTCAAACGGATACTTTGACAATTTTCAATCTGGTTTCCGACCGCATCACAGCACAGAGACAGCGCTCATAAAGATTATAAATGATATTCGCCTCAATACAGATACAGGCAAAACATCAATTCTGGTACTACTCGACCTCAGTACTGCATTCGACACTGTTGACCACAACATACTTCTTGACAGGCTAGAAAATTGGGTTGGGCTTTCTGCTTTCTGGAATGGTCCTCAAATGGTTCAGGTCATACTTAGAAGGGAGAGGTTATTATGTGAGTATAGGTGACCATAAGTCTGAGTGGACATCCATGACATGCGGAGTCCCACAAGGGTCAATTCTTGCACCACTCCTATTCAACCTGGGGCCTGTTTCAGAAAGGAGGTTCAACCAACTCTGAGTTTAAACCTGAACTCTGAGTTGACTTACTCTGAGATGGGAAACTCTGAGTTTTGGGTTTCAGAACAGCAGAATTGAGGTAGTTCAATCAACTCTGAGTAGACTGACTCTGAGTTATTCTAATGCACTCCAACTATGAAAAGCCACGATCAATGGAGCTCTGAAATTACGATTCACCATGGCAACAGCACCCAACAAAAAGACGTTTGCATACTTCCGGGTCAATACACAAGTTTAATTCTTAATTATTTTAATTAAGTTTAATTTTCATGGTATCCAAAAGGCAAACAAAGATTGTGGCAGCAGCTAAAAAAACAAAAAAACAAAACATAATTCAATCAGGAAAAGCTTTAAGCATAAAATGTTCATGGGTGTTGGTTTAATGACTTTACAAACATTTGACATATTAAATAAATATCATTCAGTGTCCAGTGTGCAGCACCTTTTCCCACATAGACCCTTTTCACAGACTGTGATGACGTGTTTTAATGGTCATCAATATCGTAAATCCTGCAACGTTTTTTGTATTTTTTTTAATGTATGTACATTTATAACACTAATACTTTGTATTATATTACTTTTGCATCAAATTACAAAAATCAAGTTACCGCTGCTGTGAGTGTTTCTAATACAGCGTCTATGGGAGTGATAGTTAAAATTAACATCTCTCTCTCTTTTCACTGCCGTTATCAATCTCACTTTAATTTTTCCATCTTTTTGAAAGTTGTGAAATCACTATTGTGGAGTTTTTGTTTTGCTATTTGAGCAAATGGAGACACAAAAATATATATTTAATGTATTCTCTCATTCACCGCTATAAGAGTTAACCCAACTATGACGACTTCAGCTTCTGAAACCCAGAAATGTGAAAAGGGTCTATGCTCTTTTCACATAATGAAATGTTCTCTAATCCCACCTGTTAAATTTATTAATTAGGGTAATGACATTAACATTTGACTTCTACTCAGGCCAGCCAAACTCCAGCACCACTGACAAGAGGAGATGGAGGAAGAATATTAACACCCAACAGGAAAAAGAATAAAGTATTTGTTGGAAATAAAGATGACTATAAAAATGTAAATAAATGTATTTAACAGCTGTGGTGGTGGTTATGCCATATATCTCGTACTACCATCTGGCAGCATCCTTCCATCCCATACAGTAATCCATTTTCAGAAAGTGTGATGATGGGAATATGAGTGTTATAAATGCATCCAACCACTGGAAATCCTAAAGGAAATTCTAATTATCAGGATACTTCTAGAGGATTATCAAGTGAACGTCAGGATCCTGTATAAAAGGACATGCCATTTTTGTCTCTTTGACAGTGTCCTCATGATGAAAATATGACCAATGAATGTTCCTGCAAAGAATGCTTTTCTTACTTTGTATTTTTGTCAAGTGGCAGATAATTTAATTTGTTTTAAGTAAACGTTGCTTACTTTAGATTTAGATTAAATTTATAATTTTTTTTATATTTATACTTGAAATATGACCAAAATACTCAGTAAGAAAAGCATTTGTGGCGTTTGAATGAATGAATAAAGTATTTAAACACTGCTGGTGCTTTAAAAAGGGGGAGGAGAACGAAAGAAACTCTGGGTTTACCAAAGAAAACCTGCTTCTGACCAGGTTAGGTTCACAGAGTAAGTTACCCTGGTTACTGACTCTGAGTATAAGTTACCTCTCTTTCAGAAACGGGCTTGGCTTACCCTGCTTTCTCGGGTTTGACATACCTCTCATTCTGAAACAGAAAACCCAGAGTTTCCCTTATTTTAGGGTTAACCAACTCAGAGTTTTCACTTAACCTCCTTTCTGAAACAGGCCCCTGTATATGCTGCCACTGAGCCAAATAATGAAAAATAACAAAATGGCTTACCACAGCTATGCTGACGACACCCAGATCTACTTAGCCCTATCACCTAAGGACTACAGCCCCATTGACTCTCTATGTAAATGCATTGATGAAGTTAACAGTTGGATGTGCCAAAACTTTCTTCAGTTAAACAAAGACAAAACTGAAATCACTACATTTGGAAACAAAGATGAAATTCTCAAGGGGAACGCATATCTTGAGGCTAAAGGTCTAAAATCAAAAAATCAAGTCAGGAATCTTGGTGTGATTTCGGAGTTAGACCTGAGTTTCAGTAGCCATGTCAAAGCAATAACTAAATCAGCTTACTATCATCTGAAAAATATTGCAAGAATTAGAAGCTTTATTTCCAGGCAAGACTTAGAGAAACTCGTTCATGCTTTTATTACCAGTAGGGTGGATTATTGTAATGGTCTTCTCACTGGCCTTCCCAAAAAGACCATTAGAAAGCTGCAGCTCATACAGAACGCTGCTGCCAGGATCCTGAGCAGAACCAGAAAATATGACCATATCACACCAGTCCTCAGATCTTTACACTGGCTTCCAGTTACATTTAGGATCGATTTTAAAGTACTATTACTTGTATATAAATCACTCAATGACTTAGGACCTCAATACATTGCAGATATGCTGATTAAATACAAACCAAACAGATCACTCAGATCATCAGGATCAAGTCAACTAGAAATACCAAGGGTTCACTCAAAGCAAGGAGAGTCTGCTTTTAGCTATTATGCCAGCCGTTGCTGGAACCAGCTTCCTGAACAGATCAGATGTGCTCCAACAGTAGCCACTTTCAAATCCAGACTCAAAACACATCTGTTCAGCTGTGCATTTACTGAATGAGCTATGTCACTGTACGTCCGACTGATTGCACCTTATCTTATACATTTACTCAATGAGCTCTGTGCTTTGTCCGAACTGCTCGCACTTTAATTATGTGTTTCAATTTAACCCTGTTTTATTTCTAGTTTTTAATTATACTTTTTATTTTTTATTATTTTTTATTTTGTTAAGGCTGTCTGGGTGGAAGAGGTTGAGAGACGGGGTAAATCGAAATCCCTCCGGTGCGAGGACGATCCGTTCAGATCTGCTCTGACGGATAGATCTGTATAGCCTTGGTGGTAAGAGGAAGGACTGTGTAGATCCGCTCTGACGGTCGAACAAAGTAGAGATGGCCCTGGTGTTCCTGTCCAGGAAGATTTGTCTGCAAGGGTAATGTTTAAATGCACAGTTACCTGACAAATATTTTTTGAGTACTCCCTCCGGTGCGAGGAAGACCTGTTTAGATCTGCTCTGGCGGGTAAAACATCTAGAGAACGCCCTCAAGTTAGGCCAAGAAGATTTGTCTGTAAGGGTACTGTCTAAACGCACAGTTACCTGACAAATATTTTTAAAGTAAACCTGACTCTCCATTTTCTTCCACCACAGATAAGGGAATTTCATCTTTATTTTTATTTCCTTTTAATTCCTATTATAACTGTTATACTATATATATTTATATATTTTTTCACTTATGACTATTTTAACTTCATTTCTGTGTAAAGCACTTTGAATTGCCACTGTGTATGAAATGTGCTATACAAATAAACTTGTGTAAAAAAGGCCCCCTTGTGGCCGCTAAGCATCAGACACTTTACTGTGACTCTCTCTCTCCCTCCTACTAGAAGACGCCTCGCTTCACCTGGACTATTAGCCAATCACAAGTGACTCAGGATCGCTGCACGCTGGTAGCATTCTGTCCGAGACTTTGCCAGTAGTTTACACTAACCGCACAGACTTGCAACCCGCCTTGATACAACTGCATTATTCTGTGTGCGTCTTTACAAGTAAGAATCAGTATTTTGTTGATCTTTTACTGTCATTGCTAAGGATAGATTGGTAGTGTTTTGTCTGTTTAGTGTTGCTAACTGTAAGCTCAGGCTTTCCTGCCCGGTTAGTCCTCGTATCGTGATACTTCTTTCTATCAATGTATAGGTTGCCACTCGGGTATTATTCTTTGGTTACACATTGTAGAATACCAGTTAAGCACCCTCTGCGCATAGTTTGCGGTGATATTTGCCTTCAATCTAGTTAATTGGTTATAGGGCACGCACCTCCCGCATGTACGCTGGTCGTCACGTGACACCTCTCTGAGCGGCCTGATGCAGTTATTTATATGACCAGCAGATGGAGCCATTGTATAGCGAATGGTTCATAATTACTCATTGTTATAGTTGTAGCTGCTTAGATCTACAGTACAGCCCTTTTCATTCTTTAATGCTAGTTTTGGCCATGTTAAAATATAATTGTATTTATTTCTGCTACATTATTAGAATAGGATGCAGTTAATACAAATAGAGGTTTGTTGCATGAGAACCATTCATTTGCATCCAACTAATTATGTTTGTTTTATTTCTTTATTTGTTCAGAACCACTCCTCACTGTACATATTCAGCCATGCAGTTGTCCATTCAATAAATACTTCCAATGAAGAAAATCTTGCATGATTCTGACCGATCACCCGCTGTGAGCTCTACTTAACGATCCTCACACTCTCTGAATCAAAGAAGCCAGTCCTCTTCTACAACTTGCCTTGCCTTTTCAGCATTTAGCTTAGATTTCCATCTATTTTCTATTCTTGAGCCCCAGTCTACTATTGATTGGAACGTGTTTTTGACTGGATCGATGCCATTTGACAAAGCCCGTTGGATTGGGATGCCAGCATTATTTTTCACAAGTTGTAATAACGCGTCATGGTCTCGATCTGCATTTTCTAATCCTGAGTGTTCTCTGTAAGTTACCCATAACCGCTCGGCGTATGTCTCAAATGTTTCATTACTCTCCTGTTTGATTTCTAGTATTTTGCTCCAATCTGCGTGTATCGGTCCCCTCATTTCTAATAATGCCTGTTTTAGTCGTTCATTTATGGCTTCGTCCGTTTCGTCACGGATTCTGTCTATTATGCTGCCAGATTTCATGCCTTCGGTTAGTTTTGGTCTGAGCTCTTCAGGGAGAGTGAGAAGTGCTATTTGCCACACGTCCCTAACTTCTAGTTTATACACCGTGGCCTGTAACATCAATGTTTCCCAGTAGGGTTGAAACGGCCCTTTTCTTGGCATTACTCCAACGACTTGTTTGTGTCTAGAGCATTCTTCACAGGTTAACGGACGGCTGATCGTTGTGATGTCGTCGTTCGCATTAGTCATAGTTTTAAGCACGGCGACCTTAACTGATTTCTTCGCTGTGTCGTTAGCTTTTGTGCGAGTCTTTATCAGGCTTCGTTGTTTTGGTTGTTCAGGCATTAACACAGTGGCTCAGTTACGAGTTTCTCTCCGTGGCCTGTATCCTAACGCAGCATCATCGTCATCACTATCATTTGGCTTTGCTAGCTCAAAAGTTTCATTCAGTGCTGCCTGTTTTACTGCGGCCACTGGAAATCCTGCATTATCACAACAATCTTCGAGAGCAGATATGTAATTATTGCCGGTTTGAAGTTTTCCTTGTAACTGATAAATTTTTGTTGTCATTTCTTCACGCTGTCTAGCCCAGTCTAGTTGCTCGTATGAGACCGCTTCGACTTTTGTTCTTAACTTCTGTAATTCGTCAGATCGCAATCTTTCAATTTCTTTGATATTTGCTATCGTTCGTTCGTTCTCGACCATTGTCTGAGATTGTTACGACGAAGCAAATAAACAATTGCAGCGGGGATTTTCTTGTATTTTGATTCAGATTTTAGTTGTGCGCCCTTAGCAGTATACCAAGATATAATTTCGTTGTTACTCCATTTCAGGTTCAATCCTTTATCGCTTAATCGAACGAGGAGATCATGTAATTGTACGCCTAAGATTGCCATAATTTCCTCATCTGCACTGCTGCTGTTCCTTCCCTGAAAAGTCATGTTTCACGTCTAATTCTTACACAATATCGGATTTCTACGGTTCCGATCTATAGTGGGCATACCGACCCGTTCTAGAAATGTGTCTATATGTGTGAGTTGCAAATAAAACTTTCCCTCAACAATTCTAAAAGGCAAAGAAGGTTTACTTACTCATTCTCTGGTCAGATGGTCAGCTTTAATCCATTCACAAGATCAAAAGAACAGCTGAAAAAAGAGAAGCTCAAATCTCTTGTTGATTTTAAATCCAATACTTCGCTGAAAACACGTTGCTCGTCTGAGCCGCAACATCACGTTTTCAGGGTCACCAACTGTAAGAATTCGCATGAATTCGCTCCAAGGATCGGTAGCGAACCGCGGTGAAGGCCGCACGCGTTCAGTGTTTCAGCTGGAAGAATGGATTTGATTATAATATTCTTTATCTGACTCCATTTATCAAAGTTGTCGCATTTAGAAGAGAATCCCAACCGAATGTTTGGTCATCTATATTTGATAGTGGTGCAACGGATCACAAAACTCACGGTTCGGATCGCACTACAGATCATGAGTCATGGATCGGATCAGAATAAAAGGGGGAGGAGACTATTTTTATTTGCTTTCCATTTATTACATGAAAACTTTTGGTGTTAACATAACCTATATGGTTTATAGGTTAACAAGGAACTTTTGGTGTTAACAAAAATAAAATAAATAAATAACCATCTGAATAAATCAAATTTGACTAAAAACAACCTGAGACTTTTTTTTCTTTTCTTTTTAAGATTAGGATGTCAACATTCTCAGGGGAGAGAGTAGACCTCTCACACTTGTCAGCATTGCAATTCTCTTTGTAGGCCTATACACTATTTTATAGATATCATGTTTAAACGCACTACACTTAAACAACATTTTATTGAATTAATTACTTTGTATTTATATAGCCTAGTGCCTACTTTAGATGTATATATTACGTTGCTCATGCAAATTGCAAAACAGACAATAGATTATGTTAAAATAACAAACATTTTAAATTAAAACTACGCTTTTCTTTAGTTTTTAAATCTTTTTACAAGAAATCCTGCAGGTCATAAATAACTTTGTTTTTCCACCTCCAAGAAAGGACAGGTGCTCTCCATTATTTCTCCTTGTTTACTTAAAGGCCGTTTTCCTTGCTTTACTCGAGGCAAAAAGCCATGTGTTGACTTTAAAAGCGAGTAGACATTACATTATATGCATCTGTGGTGGAATTACTAGATTTTCGCATCGATACATGTTTGTTTTAATGCGGATGCGCTGTCACTTTAATTCAGCGCCAGCACATTAAACAATAGGTTGTGCGGAAACGATCGCAGCACATCTGTATGGCCACGCGCTCATAGACCGCACTGACGGACCGAAGCGGCCGCGTGCAGTTAAAGCTGTATCCGTTAACAAGGGTACGGAAAAATACGCACCGCAAACGGAGTGTGAAACGGGCGTCAACAGCAGGTGCCATGCTCGATGTATGCGCCACTTTCATACGGCTTTCTCGTGCCACAGTGCCTACATAGTTACAGTTTTGTCCACCACCCTTCTTCCGTCATCATTATATTTTACGGGGAAGCCAAAATGCTCCCATACATGCAATTTGAATAATGCAGGAGGCTTTTCAAGTTCTTCTACTTCTCCGCCACTGTTGACTGATTAACATGCCCTGTTCACGTGAACACGTGTTTTTCTGAAACTCCGAGTTTAAAGGAACGAGATCACTTAAAAAGCAATATCGGCAGAAAAACTGTATTTCAGTCTGCGATCGCTAAACAATTCAGATTAATCCACAAGTAAAAAAAAAAAAAAAAAGCACAATAAATCCGCGGGTCACGTGCGTGCCGAACCGTGGGTCCATCAACTGCGATCCGTTACACCCCTAATATTTGATAGTTAATCATACATTTAATCCCTTTGTTGCAATTATACCGTTCCACATTGGAGATAGTTAATAATTACAGATTAATTCAGAAAGGATCAAAATGTAACAATTTATTAACAATCAAGTAAATGTAAAATGTCAAATACATAATAGACATAAATCTCTTCTAAAAGGAAACACAAATTCTAGTTATGGTTACACTTAAAATTATTTCAAATAGATGTAAACATAAACCTTTAATTATGCTCAATAGGCCTCTGCCTAGAATGTTACCTGTGAGATAGAGATAGAGAGAGAGCAAGCTCTCTCTAGAGAAAGACAGAGAATCCAAAGAGAGCGAGCTACAGTTTAAATCCTCTTTTATCCTTTTCCCTGATGTCACCAAATTCAAATCTGACTCTTTTAAAACTGACCAATCAGACCAAACCGTAAGACGTTTGAAAGTAACCAATCAGACAAAACTTCCCCCATTGAATCAAAGGTGTAAAAACCTTTTGGCCAGCCAGCCATTCTTTTGTTCTTCTAACTCCAACTGGCCCTTCTGATGGCGTTAAGGGGGAGGGGTTTGAGTCAATTTCAATATCTTGATCACGATGATGGCTGCTAACAGCAAAGCAGATGATTTTGTTCTATTTAAAATATCTTTGATTATTTTCCACCTTACAATTACAAGTCAGAAGTGGCAGGTTAGATGGCAATGTTCAGAATATTAGTCCAGTTCTGGTTGAAGATCAGAGTTATCAGGAGACGGGTTTGTTAAGGAACAGTGCCACTGGCTGTCGTGTCGATGAGGCCTTTACAGGGGAGAGTCTATAACAGGATCTCTGCTGACACTTCAGGGATGCGTTGTGGTCGTGTCTAGGCGCAGGTCCACCATCTGATCTGGATACGGCCCGGATCCGGCTGACTGCAGTAAACCTCGGGATAAACGGAGAGACTAATATTAGCATAGATGCCATTCTTGTTATCATGTAACAGGGTTCATACACATTTCTAACAATACATCTCCATGACTTTTAAGAAAATATTCAGGACCTAACCTTCCATGAAAGTCTGTGTACATGTAAAATAAGAAAAATCCTAATTAACGTAAATCTATATGGTTTAATACAAAATAAATGCTGACACACCAGTAAAACGATTACCTTTGTTGTTGTTTGTCAAATACTTAAATTTAACCAATTACCTAAATCATTCAGAATACTAGACGTTACCAATACAATTATCATGAACAAAAGCCATCTTTACACATAATTTGGGTCTGGCGCGAGTTTAAGCGCTCTCTCACAAACACTCCCGTTAAAATCACAGAAGCTGACGACACTGCGAAATAATTCTCTTACATCTGCACTTTGTTGTTTATGATGAGTTGATGACAGGAGAATTCATGAGTTTCAGTAAGACTGAACAAACATCGCTGAACAAACAAAACTCTGTTTTAGCGATGACTAATCTGAACGCCTCTGATTGACCATGACGCTCCACAGAAACGCGTGTGATTGGTTATAATGCTCAACGATGCAAAAGTATGTTTACGAAATTTCAAAGTTTGTTGAACCAATATTATCACTTAAACATATATTCTATTACATACATTCTTTGAAACAAATTTCCATGACTTTTCCAAAACTTTCTGGTTTATTTATTTTTCCAAAACCTAGATGACTGCTGGAAAGTGCGTCTAGGCATCAAGTGACTCGCTTTTGTGCACTTCTGAGCCTCTGAGAAGCGTTCAACGAATGACTCCACAGCGTCACCAAAGAGGCCTGAGGGAGTGATTGGCGTGTTGAGAAGCGTCTTGCGGTCAGGAACCGGACCAAGAATATTTTTATTTCATTTTCCTCTTTCCCCTCTCGCGTCTCTGCTGCTCCTCATGCTTCTGTCTCCTTTTCTCTCGCCTCGCCTGTCCTAACCCCCGAGTGCTGTGGATGCTGTGACTGGGGGTGTAGAGCATAGTCTCGTGAGAACCTCCTGGTCTGTGAGGGGGTGTGGGGTGTTGTGGGAGTTGGGGGTTCCCCCCACCCCCAAATAATACCAAGGAGAAACGAACCCACCTCCCCCGAACCGTAAATGATACAGAGAAACGAACCCAGCACCCCCCACCTCCCCCGAACCGCAATTAATACAGAGAAACAAACCCAGCACCCCCCACCTCCCCCGAACCGCAATTAATACAGAGAAACGAACCCAGCACCCCCCACCTCCCCCGAACCGCAATTAATACAGAGAAACGAACCCAGCACCCCCCACCTCCCCCGAACCGCAATTAATACAGATAAACATTCCAAGGGGTTTATACCAAGGGGGAACCCCCACACCACCCCCACCCCGAGGAACACAAATTATACCGCAACTCCTCAAACCCCCGTCACTGACGTCGCTCCTCAACCCCCCCGTCACTGACGTCGCTCCTCAACCCCCCGTCACTGACGTCGCTCCTCAAACCCCCGTCACTGACGTCGCACCTCAAACCCCCGTCACTGACGTCGCTCCTCAAACCCCGTCACTGACGCCGCTCCTCAACCCCCCGTCACTGACGCCGCTCCTCAACCCCCCGTCACTGACGTCGCACCTCAACCCCCCGTCACTGACGTCGCACCTCAACCCCCCCGTCACTGACGTCGCACCTCAACCCCCCGTCACTGACGTCGCACCTCAACCCCCCGTCACTGACGTCGCACCTCAACCCCCCGTCACTGACGTCGCACCTCAACCCCCCGTCACTGACGTCGCACCTCAAACCCCGTCACTGACGTCGCACCTCAACCCCCCGTCACTGACGTCGCTCCTCAAACCCCCGTCACTGACGTCGCACCTCAAACCCCGTCACTGACGTCGCACCTCAACCCCCCGTCACTGACGTCGCACCTCAACCCCCCGTCACTGACGTCGCACCTCAACCCCCCCGTCACTGACGTCGCACCTCAACCCCCCGTCACTGACGTCGCACCTCAACCCCCCGTCACTGACGTCGCACCTCAAACCCCGTCACTGACGTCGCACCTCAACCCCCCGTCACTGACGTCGCTCCTCAAACCCCCGTCACTGACGTCGCACCTCAAACCCCGTCACTGACGTCGCTCCTCAACCCCCCGTCACTGACGTCGCTCCTCAACCCCCCGTCACTGACGCCGCTCCTCAACCCCCCGTCACTGACGTCGCTCCTCAAACCCCCGTCACTGACGTCGCACCTCAACCCCCCGTCACTGACGTCGCACCTCAACCCCCCGTCACTGACGTCGCACCTCAAACCCCGTCACTGACGTCGCACCTCAACCCCCCGTCACTGACGTCGCTCCTCAAACCCCCGTCACTGACGTCGCACCTCAAACCCCCGTCACTGACGTCGCAACCCCCCGTCACTGACGTCGCTCCTCAACCCCCCGTCACTGAGGTCGCTCCTCAACCCCCCCGTCACTGACGCCGCTCCTCAACCCCCCCGTCACTGACGCCGCTCCTCAACCCCCCCGTCACTGACGTCGCTCCTCAACCCCCCGTCACTGACGCCGCTCCTCAACCCCCCCGTCACTGAGGTCGCTCCTCAACCCCCCGTCACTGACGCCGCTCCTCAACCCCCCCGTCACTGACGCCGCTCCTCAACCCCCCCGTCACTGACGTCGCTCCTCAACCCCCCGTCACTGACGTCGCTCCTCAACCCCCCGTCACTGACACCGCACCTCAACCCCCCGTCACTGACGCCGCACCTCAACCCCCCGTCACTGACGTCGCACCACAACCCCCCCGTCACTGACGCCGCTCCTCAACCCCCCCGTCACTGACGTCGCTCCTCAACCCCCCGTCACTGACGTCACTCCTCAACCCCCCGTCACTGACACCGCACCTCAACCCCCCGTCACTGACGCCGCACCTCAACCCCCCGTCACTGACGTCGCACCACAACCCCCCCGTCACTGACGCCGCTCCTCAACCCCCCCGTCACTGACGCCGCTCCTCAACCCCCCCGTCACTGACGTCGCTCCTCAACCCCCCGTCACTGAGGTCGCTCCTCAACCCCCCGTCATTGAGGTCGCTCCTCAACCCCCCCGTCACTGAGGTCGCTCCTCAACCCCCCGTCACTGACGCCGCTCCTCAACCCCCCCGTCACTGACGTCGCTCCTCAACCCCCCGTCACTGAGGTCGCTCCTCAACCCCCCCGTCACTGACGCCGCTCCTCAACCCCCCCGTCACTGACGCCGCTCCTCAACCCCCCCGTCACTGACGCCGCTCCTCAACCCCCCCGTCACTGACGTCGCTCCTCAAACCCACCCCCCAAAACACCAATTATACCCCAACGAAACCATTCCAACCCCCACTCCAAACCCCACCCCGCCAAACGAACGTGATTAACTCCGACAACACCCCCCCCCCCCCCACGTCACACCTTAACCCCCCCACCATCACGTCGCTCCCCACCCTCCCAAACACTAATTATACCCCAACGAAACCATTCCAACCCCCACTCGAAACCCCACCCTGCCAAACAAACGTGATTAACTCCGACAACACCCCACACACCCTCGCAGGTCAGGGGTACTCATGAGACGCTCTGCACCCCTTCGGTCACAGCGTCCGTAGCACCTGTGGGTAGGGACAGATGAGGTGAGAGAAAGGAGACGGAAGCATGAGAAGCTACAGAGAAGAGAGAGGGGAGAGAGGAAAAGAAAGAAAATTCTTGGTCCAGTTTCCAAAATGCACTACCATCCGGTCCCCAGTGACGCTTTCATAACTGTTCCCATAAAGAGATGTAAAGGGCTATTTCTCTTTCTCTAGCATTTAAAAAACCCCAATTCTGTGGTTTAGCTTGAAAACTCGTCCTGTTTCGGCAAACATAGAGGAATGAGCAACAAGGTTATTTCAGGATGAGACTGCCTTGATTGGTTGATCCCTCGTAGCTGAAGAGGATCCAGCTTTAACCTGAGGCTCGGCTGCAGGAGTGGAAGGCAGACCGTCGGGAGAGTAAAAGTCACTGATGGAGCTGCTGCTGAACTAGAATGTGTATCCTGTCAAATAATGAGAGCATGAAAGTAAGGTTCTGTTTAACATCGAAAAGGGGTCATTTGATTTAAAAGGCATGAATAGATTAAACAAAATCTTTTTCTTACTATTTTTCCATTCCGGATTTTCTTTGTCGATATAAAACTTCAATTTACTCAAACAATCTCTTGACTCAGATATAGCACGCTCTCTGGACATTTTTCCCTCTTCACCTGCTCTAACAAATACATTTCCAGTGTTTAGTAAAATATCATCAATATCATCATCTTAAACAAGTCAGTGATATGTGTTCAAATAGCCAACTCACGTGTTTCTGCGATGAACGTTGACAAATTAAAACTGTTTATTTTTATCTGCAGGGTGGCTGGGTTTATGTAAATGAAACACTCTACAAGGTCAAGATGAACGCCTTTAACGTAGCAGTGATATACTGCCTCAAGGATCTGGCGCATAATAATATTTCCTTCCTGTTCAGTTAGGTGACCTTTGCGTTGTTTAAGGAACTCTGAAAGATTCATGTAGTCAGGTACAGTCTCCAAAATTAAGATGTCTTTGTTTGTCATGCAACGCCATTCATATAATTTTCTGATTTTGCTGCAAGGTGGGCCTGTTTCCAATTTCTTCCTCAGAAATAGCTCCATACTGACGGACAACTAAAGAAAAGAGATTGACAAAAGTCAATTTTATAATCTCCCAACTAAAGAGTGAGGGAAATTAAAGATGAAAGCAAT
This sequence comes from Gobio occitaniae, assembly GCA_033150135.1. Taxonomy (NCBI): domain Eukaryota; kingdom Metazoa; phylum Chordata; class Actinopteri; order Cypriniformes; family Gobionidae; genus Gobio; species Gobio occitaniae. Next base: position 247,375 of record JARQWZ010001041.1, on the reverse strand, counting down.
GAACTTTACAACGGTGATTCTACACAGAATTTAACAAACCAGTTCTTAATAGTAAATTCTGTTCCAATTCATTTCTTGAAGAATAAAGTCTTGTCAACTTACCGTTTCTGGTTTTAGGATTACTTTCAAATGTTCCCTGAAAGTCAAGGATTTCTTTCGAATAAATTTGAAGACAACCTAAAAAATAAACAAAAGGAATCGGTTTACTGAAAAACTTTTGCAAAAATGTTTTATGAACATGATCATCCATAGTCTTTACATCTTTTAACCCTCTGGTCCTCTTCATTTAAAGGGCATATAGCAGGTTAGAGACTCCAGTGAGTCAATGTATAGAAAAATAATGTAGGAACTAGATTTTCTAAAAAATATAATTATAAATATGCTATTAAGGCTTTTGGAGTCGTTTTTGTGAGAAAATTTGATTTCCGCATCTAAAAATGCCAAAACTAGACATGACGTAACGAGAGGGAGTGCGTGAATTTCAGCGATAGGAAAACAATGGATCGCAATGACAGTTCGGACGCTGAGGACATTATAAATGTTTATTAATACTCATATGGCAGACCACAGCCATACAATTATGACACACAATTAGGGACAGACCAGGATTAGACAGAACAACGATCAGAGGAGATACATTGAGTTGTTGTGTGAGGAGAACAGAGCAGGTGTCTCGGTGAGAGATGTTAGCTTATAGATATATATATGTGCTAGCTAACGATATGAACACTGTGCTCAGATTACAATACTGTACTGATTATTATCATGTATCAGGCAATAGCAAAGCTGGTAACGTTATTGTCATCTAGTATTGATTTACCAATAACAGAAACTAATAGGCTTTGACCATCAGGAAAAGTCACACTCGTTAATATCCGTCCAAACTAAACGGTATGTGATATGACGTTAGCGGTTTCTCATCGCGACTGATTAGGTAATTAGCAAATGTTTAAAAAACAAGACTCACGTCACGGTGCACAGTTCACGTTTTCTCCGAGCTGCATCTCTGACGGACCCGTGACCGTCACATCTCCCGCCGGCGGCGAAACCAAAGACAGCATAGTGTTATTGTGTTTATCCTTTATTCATTAATTCTGTATTATAGGTTTATTTGGTGCCGATTCACAGATAGTGTGAGGATGTATATGACGTTATGAGTATGTATTTGAGTGAACTTGAATGTACAAACATGGCATGAATAAAATATTTACATTATCAGCACAACTTTTTTTCAAAAAAGTGCGAGACTGTATAAATTTGTGTTAATGTACATACTTTGTATTCATCAATGTAAACACGACGGCAAAGAAGCATTGTGTGTGGATGTTTATTAATTTAATATCATCCTTTAGGCAAGGTACACACTGGCTGCGTGACACGCGCGGCTCGAAAGCGCATGCTAGAAATAGAACCACTGATCTATATAAATGATTCAATTGAGGAACTCAAACGCAACTATTAAAAAAGGTTCAAACATTCACTGATGCTCCGGAAGGAAACACAATGCATTAAGAGCCGGGGGTGAAAACTTTTGAACAGGATGAAGATGTCCAAATTTTTCTTATTTTGTTTAAATATAATTTTTTTTTCATTTAGTACTGCCCTTCAGAAGCAACAGAAGATACTTGCATGTTTCCCGGAAGACAATTTACCTTGATTTTCAAATTCAATAGGTTTTCACCCCCGGCTCTTAATGCATTGTGTTTCCTTCTGGAGCATCAGAGAATGTTTCAACCTTTTTTAGTAGTTGTGTTTAAGTCCCTCAAATGTCCTCAGTGTGAAAAGTTGGATCTTAAAATCATACAGTCATTGCTGGAGAGGGATCAAATATGAAAAAGAGGCTGGAAAACTGAAGAATGTGCAGGACCTGGAGGATTTTTCTGAAAGGGATCCCATGGTGTTAAGACTTGTATGGCTTAATATAACATAAATGATGTCTCTTACTGAAATATGTAGAAGAAAACCCATGAAAGATCCACTTTATTTAAAAAAATACATTATATATTTGGACAATGGGCAGCGCCATTTTGTTTGCGTTCTAGGTTGATGACGTTGATTGGTTGCACTCGGCAAACAACTGGCACTACCCGTAGCTATTTTTACCACAACACACCTCGAAAAAATTTTCAGAGTTAAACAAAACCAATCAATTGCTTTGTAGTTGCATTTAAAACACACTCAAACTAACATGTGCACACAAACACTCTCTCACACACACAAATACACCAACAGATCGTGCATCTGACAGGGTCTCAATTGAGATTGCGGGCGCGCACACTCACAAACACACACACACACATCTGACAGACTGCTCTGTCTCAATCGAGATGTATTATGGGCTGCCCTCGTCAGTCTCCACGACAGGGGCTGAATCTGAAATCGCCCCCTAAAACCTCAATCACTATTCCCTACGTCCAGACACCACTACAAATGGCTGTCCCCTCAAACAACGCCCTATTTGAGGGTATATTTCGGATTCAGCCAGGGAGAGTGCTGGCCTGCCGAATCGGAACCAGGTGACAAATTAGGCAAGTCAACTTCATGTAGAACATTACAGCTGATTAAGCGTGTGTGCGCACACAGTGCGTGGATGTGTGTGTGAGCGCACACAGTGCGTGGATGTGTGTGTGAGCGCGCGTGCGCGCGCCAATATATTGGTGTCTCTGTTTGTGAGAGAGAGAGTGAGAGAGTGAGTTTGTGTGCACGTTAGGGCTGAACGATATGGACAAAATTTCATATCTCGATTTTCATGCCAGATATCTCGATATCGATACAAGCATCAGACCAGAATCTGAATTAAAATGTGTTTGATTTAAGCCTACATTTCAAAAATTTGTGTCAGAAAATGTATTGTTTTTAAGCCTTTCGCACGTACGATCACACAGGTGTAATCAGTCTAGGTCCCTGGAGCGTATGATCAAGTGCATCACATGATCAACTACTAAATTCAAATGTTGAATTTAGCCAGAGACAGGCGCGCTCAGAGCTGTCATATATCACAACTTTTCAGTGTTTTCAATCACATATGTATATATGTGTGTGTGTATGTATATATATATATATATATATATATATATATATATATATATATATATATATATATATATATATATATATATACACACTCACCTAAAGGATTATTAGGAACACCTGTTCAATTTCTAATTAATGCAATTATCTAATCAACCAATCACATGGCAGTTGCTTCAATGCATTTAGGGGTGTGGTCCTGGTCAAGACAATCTCCTGAACTCCACACTGAATGTCAGAATGGGAAAGAAAGGTGATTTAAGCAATTTTGAGCGTGGCATGGTTGTAGGTGCCAGACGGGCCGGTCTGAGTATTTCACAATCTGCTCAATTACTGGGATTTTCACGCACAACCATTTCTAGGGTTAACAAAGAATGGAGTGAAAAGGGAAAAACATCCAGTATGCGGCAGTCCTGTGGGCGAAAATGCCTTGTTGATGCTAGAGGTCAGAGGAGAATGGGCCGACTGATTCAAGCTGATAGAAGAGCAACTTTGACTGAAATAACCACTCGTTACAACTGAGGTCTGCAGCAAAGCATTTGTGAAGCCACAACACGCACAACCTTGAGGCGGATGGGCTACAACAGCAGAAGACCCCACCGGGTACCACTCATCTCCACTACAAATAGGAAAAAGAGGCTACAATTTGCACGAGCTCACAAAAATTGGACAGTTGAAGACTGGAAAAACATTTCAAATTGGTTTCTTGAACATGACAATGAGTTCACTGTACTAAAATGGCCCCCACAGTCACCAGATCTCTCTCAATAGAGATCTTTGGGATGTGGTGGAACGGGAGCTTCGTGCCCTGGATGTGCATCCCACAAATCTCCATCAACTGCAAGATGCTCTCCTATCAATATGGGCCAACATTTCTAAAGAATGCTTTCAGCACCTTGTTGAATCAATGCCACGTAGAATTAAGGCAGTTCTGAAGGTGAAAGGGGATCAAACACAGTATTAGTATGTGTTCCTAATAATCCTTTAGGTGAGTGTATATATATATATATGCTGGAACAATTTCTAGGCGAAACACTGTATATTTTTAGGTATATTAACTTTTTTCTGAAGGAAATCGATAAAATCGTACACCTTTTGATGTATACCTGGCGGCGCAACCCCAAACACAAACATGTTTTCGTCATAGTTTAAACTTTGATCACCAACACTAACGGTTTACAGTAGCCAGCTGGATCTCTTCAGTTGGTCAGTAGAAGCAACTTTAGAGTGTCACCCCTACATTGCTGTGCACTTTTTCTGGATCTGTATCACCAAAATATTCCCAGAGTTTTTGTATTTTTGCATATTTACATTTATGCATTTGGCAGACACTTTTATCAAAAGCAACTTACAGTGCCCTTATTAAGGCCAATTTATACTTCTGCGTCGAGTGCACGCAGAAGGTACGGCGTACCATACGCATAGACGCATTGGATATGCCGTACCCTGACGTGCACCTCTCCAAAAATGTAACAACGAGTCAATTCTTAGCGGACCGCAAGCGCTGTGATTGGTCTGCCAGAACCCCTCCCTCAGGTCAATAAATAAATAAAAAATCTGCGATAGGAGTGTGTGTGTGTGTGTGTGTGTGTGTGTCCAGAAATGGGATGATAGTTCCTTACGTCTGCTATAACACAATAGTTAGTTGATTCTTTATGGTAGTAAATAAATACATAGATCCGCGGAGTATAATTTATTTATTTTCTCATTAAAACCAAAGATGTTAATCAGTAATTGTATATCAAGAACAGGGACACATTAGGGTACATTTCGTGAATGAAGTCTCTGCAACAGCAATCGATTGCTCGAGCCAACGCTAGTGAAAACAGCGGCCACAAGCACTCTGCATGATTTTACAAACGCATTCCAGCGCCAGATCACCTTATTTAACTTTACTAATCAACTAGAGATGCTTAATTTGTATTAGATACAACAACTCAAGCTGCAAGAAAACAAGAAAACAAGCTGCTTCTTCTTCGGCTGTTGTCTTGATTACACCATCATGCCCGAGGACACTGCCTGCTAGCATCTGCATGTGTAATTGCACATTGACGCGGACAACAGCGCAGAAGTATAAATGCTCACGACGGCGTCGGCTACGCGCGTACACTACGGCGTACACTCGACGCAGAAGTATAAATTGGCCTTTACAGGGACAACCCCCCTGGAGCAACATGGAGTAAAGTGCCTTGCTCAAGGACACATTGGTGGTGACCGCTGGGATCGAACCAGCAACCTTCAGCAATCAGTTCCATGGTTTAACCCACTGGACCACCATCTCACACGGCCATTTCCTATTCATTTCCTAAGTCTGTCATTTTTGACCGCAAAGGAGACAAGTGTGACTTTTTTTCCGACCCTTTAACATAACTGAATCATCTCCATGATTTTTGGAGTGTCACCAAGTGTCATCTCATTCCGATGAAGCAAAACATTTTACATTTCAAAACGTTTTGATAATTTGACCGAAGAGGACCAGAGGGTTAAACACTTCTTGATTGACTCAAAGTTCACAGAAGGAAACAAGTTTGTAAAAAGTTTGGTCATGGAGAAAGAGCAACATACTTTTTGGCCGTCTGATCTTCTAATGCCTTCGTAGTACAAGCCGTTGTAAAAGCCGAAGTTTGGTTCAAACCTCATTCCTAATATATAACGAAACCTCAAGGATACTAAAAAAAAAAACATGTTAATATACAGCATGAGAATGAACTCCAGCAGCAGCTGCTTGTGACTGGATCAGGTGAGGATTACAACTAAAACCAGAAACGGGTAAGAAATTGACATAAATCAAAAATAATATTACCTGGAAGTTTGCTTGAAAAGACCCCTTTATACCAGGCATTCTGAGTGCCCTGTGTGTGCAGAATCTCTTTGATAAGACAGAAAGATAAGATTATAAACATCTGATTAGATTAAAGCTCAATGATTGTGACTTTAGTGTGCTGATGCTGTACTACACAGAAGTCACACACTAATCGTGTCCTACTGTTATTTCTGTGTACATGTCATGTGTACAGTTTTGATTTGTATTAATGTCATCAGTCACCTGCTAGGTTGTTCTGCTCAGCGTCTGGGCTGCCGCTGGGATTTCTCTCAGGTGGCACAGCAGTGCTAGTTGATGGTTGAACATCATCGAACTTTAGCTTGAGCAGATCTGTGGCTGCTGTCGGCTCTTGTCTGGATGGGTGTGAGGGCTCCCGGGAAGGCACACAAGGACACACTTTGGTTATGAAGTTTGTGATGCAATCTTTCACAGCCTTCCCTGCGGTCCTTAAACAAGCACGGCCTTTCCTCCCTTTTGTGCGTTTTTCTGCAAGCAAAGAATATTGGTTAGAAACATATTTTTTATTAGCACAGATTACAGCTGAATGATTAGCATAACCCAGTCCTGATGTTCATGTCATGTGAGTAATTATCAGGTTTTGCATTGAAGTTCATGTTTCTGGATAAGACTCAGCGCTGATGCTGTGCTACACAGAAGTCGTGTCCTACTATTTATTTCTGTACCACAGGGCTAAAGGCGCACTTGACTATATTCCATTTTAAACCACTAGAAGACACAAATTTGCTTTCCATAACAACTGCTTTTGATGATGGACTTGGGACACCGTTAGATTCAGATGTTGAATATCATTCTATAAGATGAGTGTACACCTTTGAGATATCACCATATTTATAATGAAAACATTCATCATATAGCTCTACAGTAGTAACAAATAAATATGATTTTGATTATATTTAATTATTATTGGATTTTATATTTACTTTAAATAATTGTTTCTGTATTTTTAAAATGAACATTTTAATGACAGTATATTTATTAAACAAAATATAAATTGTATTTATTAAAAATAAAACGAAAATAGTACAAACTTTGCTAAAGTGATTATTTAAACAAGTATTAATTTAGACATTAATGAAAAAATTATTTTAGCTATAGAATTAGTACAAATAATGTGTGTCTTTTGCCCCGTGCTGGTGAGCCTGTGTGTGGGATAAAAGGCCTACCCTGCCAACTCATACATTCATTCATCTGATTTTTAAACAAACACACAACTTTATTTTCCAACAAAACATGTTGCTCCATCTAAGTTCAATAAGCAAGAAATGATTGACTCCGGACCATTGAATTAGTAGAAAAATAATCCACACCCAAGGTGGTAATGTGAACACGGCGCGAAGAGGAGTTACACCTCGGGTGTGCATTTTTTTTCTATGATTCAAAGGCCAGGAGTCAATTATTCCCACATTTTTCTTAAGGTGTGCCTAAGCTGTACCCTACATGTCAGTTTTGATTTGTATTAATGTCATCAGTCACCTGTTGGGTTTTTCTGCGCTTTGAGATAAATCAAAAATAATATTACCTGGAAGTTTCCTTGAAAAGACCCTTTTATACCAGGCAGTCTGAGTGTCCTGTGTGCACGGATTCTCTTTGATAAGACAGAAAGATAGATTACAAACATCTGATTAGATTAAAGCTCAATGATTGTGACTTTAGTGTGCTGATGCTGTACTACACAGAAGTCACACACTAATCGTGTCCTACTGTTATTTCTGTGTACATGTCATGTGTACAGTTTTGATTTGTATTAATGTCATCAGTCACCTGCTAGGTTGTTCTGCTCAGCGTCTGGGCTGCCGCTGGGATTTCTCTCAGGTGGCACAGCAGTGCTAGTTGATGGTTGAACATCATCGAACTTTAGCTTGAGCGGATCTGTGGCTGCTGTCGGCTCTTGTCTGGATGGGTGTGAGGGCTCCCGGGAAGGCACACAAGGACACACTTTGGTTATGAAGTTTGTGATGCAATCTTTCACAGCCTTCCCTGCGGTCCTTAAACAAGCACGGCCTTTCCTCCCTTTTGTGCGTTTTTCTGCAAGCAAAGAATATTGGTTAGAAACATCTTGTTTATTAGCACAGATTACAGCTGAATGATTAGCATAACCCAGTCCTGATGTTCATGTGAATAATTATCAGGTTTTACATTGAAGTTCATGGAAGAGCCAAATTACAAGCACCGTGCTGATGCTGTGCTACATAGACCTCCACACTAATAGGTTTTCGTTTGAAAACACATCTTTTTTCTCTCTGTTTTGGCCTTCCGTCCACACTGAGACAGTGTTTTTGTCCTGCGAAAACTGAGCTTTTTGAAAACGCTCTCCCAAGTGGACAGTAGCGTAGACAGGGGAGGGGTCAAGGGGGCAACCTTGTGTTTTATGATTGTCTTTAGATCCACATTAATTATTAAATCATTAATATCATGTTGTGTAGTTTCAATAATGTGACCTAGTTTATCTAGTTTATGTCCTGACAGTACGGGTGAGTAAAGGGTGACAGATATAACATTTTTATGGCTAAACTAATTCTTTACCATAACAGAGCTGTTTGTTTTTTTGACAGATCTGCCAATCAAACAATAAACTTAACATTTAAACAAATTGTAATTTTCCTCTTTTTTTAGGAAAAATCAAAAACAATTATATATATATTAGTGGTGGGCCGTTATCGGCGTTAACGTGCTGCTCTTATCGGGAGATAAAAAAAATATGGCCGTTAATCTATTCTCAAAGTTGGTTTGGGAGCTGGGTCTATACTACGCAAGCTATGATGACTTTCACCTTGATATGTACACCTAGCCGAGTTGCACTGTAGGGGGCGAGATTTTCTACAGTATCGATATCAGCTGCGCTCTCCTCTCCTCTCCGACCGACAGCGAGTTGACGCGCACCCGCCTCATTCAGTCCGGTTAACCCACTGAACATGGCGAACGGTTGTTCATTTTTCCTCATGACAGCGTGTTAGTATTGGTGTGACCGGTCTGAATTTCGCGCGAGGTTGCACATAACATTAATTCTACTAATTCCCGCAGATTTCGCGCTCGCATCTGAAGCGCACACACACATACCGTAATAAAGCCGCCTCTGACATACAAAAAGTGCTAAATGAGCTCCTTTTCCCAGCTTATTAATGGTCAAATACACATCTCAATGCCCATCTTGGTGAGTTTTAACGTAAACACAGTCGTAACCAGCTCACAGGAAAAGTGTTTGGGATCCATGCGTGCGTCAGGTCTTAAAGGGACAGAAGTTATTTATTATTCAAATTACAAAAAGATAAACGATCACTTACGAGCACACATATTCTGAATGCCTTCGGCAGAATTCAAATGAGCCATTTTAATCTAGATTAATCTAGATTAATTCCAAGATTACAGTGAGATTAATCTAAATTAAAAATATATATTAGTGGTGGGCTAGATAAATTTATATATATATATTTATTTATATTTATTTTTTTATTTTTTTAGGGCTGTCAATAGATTTAAATTTTTAAAACAACAAAGGTGCGATTAATCGCGATTACATTTATTTTTTAGATCGCACCCTTATCGTGAAATTAAGCATACACCATTTATCTTTTTAAACACATTAATTTTGTCATAGTTTGCTATATCCAAAGTAAACAATCAGATTGAAGGCGAGACACGGCAGGTGAAAACATTGTTTTTTCATGCAGTGGTCAATTTTGAGATTTTGGGCCAGTTTGCTCCCTTAACATGTAAGCTTTCATGTCAAAATAAAAAAAATGTCAACATTACACATTAAGGTGGTTATTTCATTATATTTTGTCACCGTGCGCCTTTAGATTTCTACCCGAAATCATCAAACGTTATTCTAGCGCGATCTCTCCTGCCGTCTCCATTCACAGAAACATGTCATGCTTGGTATCTTTATAAAGCTCTCAGTCTCACACACAGCGCTGTCTAATCCAAATATGGACATTTCCTTTGTAGAACTAACCAACCGCAAAAGTTTACAGCCAAAAACCACATCTGATTGGTCGATGTGAATTTCTCACGTGCTGCCGCTTGCTTGTGTATTCTCCACCTGAGAGAAAGTGCAGACAACGCTGAAATCGGCTCATAAACGCTCACAGAAAAGACCAAGTAGCAAGAGCTAGTAAAAAGAAAGTAAACAACAACAGATTAGACGACGAAACCCCGTCAGAATTATATTCAAATAGTTATAGATGGACCAATACAACAAACAAGGACAGTTCATCTGCAGTTTTTGTGACTGGTGTTTGTTAAGGTAGTTCTCTTAATGTAGTTCTCTAATAGCTATTGCTATTAATAATTTATTCATTTATCAATTTCCACGTGTTTTAAATATTATACACTACTGATATTAATTAACTGAATATATATTTTGTTTGTAGGTTGGGGTTTTTATAGAAATGTATGCAGTTATACAGTATAAAACTTTAAAGGCCGTTTTCTCAAAATGAGTTTTTTCTCACACTCAGAGTCAGATATATCCACTTCAGTAGCACCTACAAGCACCAACTTTTGCAGTCTTATACTGAACTATATTCTGAAGGCTTTTACAGAGGGATTTGTTGATATATCATTCCTATCCTGAGTTATAGGTCCCTTAACTCCAAAAAACATGGCGAAAATTGATTTTTTAAGGCTATTGTCAGTATTCTCTAATTTACTAAAGCACAAAATAAGATATCCAGAATCCCTTCAGTAAAAGCCCTCTCCTCTAATATGTCAACAAATAGAACCAAGAATTTCAAACATGGTCCTTTCCAATTTCCAGATTTTGTTTTTGGAAAAGTATGCAAATGAGCGTATATTTAAGTATATAAGGCCTCATTTGCATATTAAAACGTTAATTTACACAAAACGTAATACATTTTTTTCTTATGTTTATGCCACTGTGTATATATATATATTTTTTATTTTATTTATTTTTTTATTGAATGCTTGTATATAATCAATATCATGTTTGCAGTCACGCTCAATTTGTGAAAACAGCTCGTGATATTGCGTTATAATATAAAAATCCAGTAATTTTCTGCAACAATATCTTGAATTTTTGGTGACATTTGATTGACACAATCCCTCCTTATTTTCTGAACCAGCACAACAAATAAGTTAAATCAAATTAGAAAATAAGTTACTGATTGCATCTGAAGCACATTAATAATGTTAATAAATTAATCACATTAATAATGTTAATAAATAAATCAGACAATGCACCAGTAGCCTAATTTAGCAATACCCCAGCAGTTGTGGTCTTGAAACTAAATCCTGAGTTCTCAAAGTCTGATACTGAGGACAAATGTGGTCAAGACGGAGACAAGACCAAGACTTTCACAAAATGGTGTTACGGGTCTCGAGTACTACACCACTACCTAACGCAGTAATCGTGTCGTACTATTGTTTCTGTATGCATGTCAGTTTTGTATTTGTGTACTGTCAATGCCATCAGTTACCTGTTGGGCTGTTCTGCGCTGGTTGAGCGCTGCTGCTCTCAGTCTCCTCGGGTAACGTTAAACTCTCTAAAGCTTCCACAAACACATCGCCGCTGCTGCTCTCAGTCTCCTCAGGTAACGTTAAACTCTCTAAAGCTTCCACAAACACATCGCCGCTGCTGCTCTCAGTCTCCTCAGGTAAACTCTCTAAAGCTTCCACAAACACATCGCCGCTGCTGCTCTCAGTCTCCTCAGGTAACGTTAAACTCTCTAAAGCTTCCACAAACACATCGCCGCTGCTGCTCTCAGTCTCCTCAGGTAAACTCTCTAAAGCTTCCACAAACACATCGCCGCTGCTGCTCTCAGTCTCCTCAGGTAACGTTAAACTCTCTAAAGCTTCCACAAACACATCGCCGCTGCTGCTCTCAGTCTCCTCAGGTAAACTCTCTAAAGCTTCCACAAACACATCGCCGCTGCTGCTCTCAGTCTCCTCAGGTAACGTTAAACTCTCTAAAGCTTCCACAAACACATCGCCGCTGCTGCTCTCAGTCTCCTCAGGACTCTCTATTGTTACCTCCAGGGTGCGTTTGTAAAGTGTATTCCACTACTGTGTCTAAAAACTGCGCGTCTGCTTAGATCGCTGATGATCACGGAACATCAACTGTGATAATCGCCGAACTGAACTCTCGCAACTGCAGCTGGTGTAAGCCCTGTCTGCCTGTGACGTCATAAATAGAACTCGCGTCTGTGGCGTTCCATGACCAGTAGAGCGCGAAGCTACTGCTAGCCATCGAGATCGACACGAGCAGCAATAAACACATTTAAAAAGTGGTATTTTACTCACCCTCGAGTCGATCCGAATACAAAGGAAGATATTTTGAGTGAAATCTTCCTTTGACAGTCAAGAGGAGGAGCTGCAAAGGACACTTTCTGCTTTTCTTGCGCTGTGTTTGCATACTTAATCACAGCTGAAGTGAATAAATGCAATATTTGTCAAATACACAGATGTTTCAGAGATATTTTCATTCAATACTTTATGTACTGCTTTATACAGCGTGTGTTTGTACACAAATAAGGTTCAACATAAGTCTGCCTTCAATGTGGCAAAATAAGGGACACCCAATCACGATTCACGATATTTAAAATCATGACTATATTATTATGTAATTATTTGTCCCATTTTTATCTAAATATTTTTTTTAAATGTCAAACTTTATATGACAGAATTATTTATTATCTATAATATATAGCCAAGCTAAATGATAAATTAATAATATTTATTTGGCTATCATCTATTAATTAACCTGTGTAATGTCTAAAAAAATATAATAATTCTGTCTGCCAAGCTCTAATAATGTATATAATATTGTATTATATTATTTATTAAAAAAAACAAGGTCTATATGAAGAGCACGGGTGCTGCAGACTAGAGCCCTGCATTTTTGCATTTTAATCAACAAGAATTAATTGTTGATATCAAGAATATAATTGTTGATATCAAGAAATAATTGTTGATATCAAGAATTGAATTGTTGAAATCAATGATTCATATCCTGGGAATTAATAAAAGTCAAAACGGCCGGCTACGGCAAGCCGTTTTGACTTTTATTCATTCGCAGGATATGAATTCTTGATAGAGAAATGACGTCATCACTCACATTTCGGATATCATGAATTCCTTTTTGGATATGTGCATAATTTAATGACAAGTACCTACATCGCTTATGGACATTTAAAAATCAGATGACAGTCAGTCGTATAAATTGAAAAAAAATCTGATGACAGCCACTGATTAAAAAAAAAATGCTTGAAACTCATTGATTTCAGTGGCGTAATCAGAAAAGCGCACGGCTTGTAGTTGATTTTTCGAGATCAACAGGGGTTCGAATCTGCCTTTTGCAGAGTTTGCTCCTTTCTTTTCTCATCACAAATCACATAGGAAAGGCATTTATTTTCAATAAAAATAAGAAAATGTTCTAAATGTGGAAATAAAGTGCCTAACGAAATGTTTAATATATTAAAAGACTTTAGTGGGTAGGGTTGGGGGGGGGGGGGCAGTGTAGAGAGTGCTTTTATTGTCCCTTTATTAGTCAGCATCCATTTAATAATTTAAATAAAAACAATAATTTATATTGTTATTTTTGCATCATATTAATGTACAACAATACTGAAGTGCAAATAGTATGTGTCAAAATAAAGTATAAATTACATGTAATTACTATTTACATAGCAAAGAACTGCTACTTTTATATGGTGTAAACTATACTATTTTCACTTAGTAAATAGCATCTACAGCTATTTGCACTTAGTGTAAATACCATCTATCGCTAAGAAAATATGTTATTTTCACTGAGTGTAAATAGAATCTAGTTGCTATTAACGCTTGGTGCAAATATCCGCTGCCTATTATCTCTTTTAACATTACATATTCCTCTGTATTCCATTCTATTACGTGTTTTGCGAGCAAAAGCGTAAAGGGTAAAATACAATGACCAAATTTGCAGTAGCCTAATTAACTGGCAGCAGCTACACCTACAAGGTACTGTTGCTTTGACAGTTTTTTACTGTAAAAAAATGCCCTAATTTATCTGTAAAATGCTGGCAGCACAGTTGCACTAAATTAAAACTCAATTTAATGTGTTTCATTTTCAGAAACGGACTGCCATAAAATGGTCAATTGCCATTTAAGTTAATAAAGTAATATAGCGTGCTAATAATGTAAGCATAATAAAACTGTGAACTTATTTAGTTTCAATTCATTTCAATTTCGTTTTTTTTTTTTTTTTTACTTTTTAATTAACTAATCACTGCATCAGCAACACAGTTACTGCTTTTAGATAAAGCAACATGTGTGTGTGTGTGTGTGTGTGTGTGTGTGTGTGTGTGTGTGTGTGTGTGTGTGTGTGTGTGTGTGTGTGTGTGTGTGTGTGTGTGTGTGTGTGTGTAAAAACACATGAATAAACACGTCAGAATTTACTCTCCTGATTAGTCCTTGAGTTAACATACATTTTTACAGTAATTTTACAGTAAACTACTTGCAGCAGCTTCACCTACAAAGTATTGCTTTCTACAGTATGCTTACTGTAAACTTAATTTACAGTTTATTACTGTTCAAACACATTTTAGCAGAGGATTAAACAACTCCAGTCTACAAACAGCATTACCAGCTTCACTTATTTCTTAGCAGGGGTGCCTTTCCCAAAAGCATCGTTAGCAAACTATGGTTGCAAGTCATTGAATTCCATTAATGACAGAACTTGCGCTCAGTTGGCTCCTGGATACACACCCCCAGTTTGATTTTTTCTTTCATAAACCTTAAAAGCTCTTAGTGAGAAATAACAGACATTTAGATGTTGGTGTTTTATTGAAAATGTCTGGTTATCGTTATAGTGATCAGTATTTGCTTTAGGCAACTGACCTTTTATTTAGTTCTTTTGACAGCTGCAATGTGTTTATAAGACACATTTGCTATAGTAAAAACAAAAAGCCAAGAAAAGATGTGATTGTGATGTGGCTAATCATCACATAGCGGCCTGACACCAGTTTCACACATACTCCGTTTGCAGTGCGTGTTGCGGTGCATAGGCCTATGCGATGCAGGAGCAGCACAAGCTGTTGTGCTTTCACATATGCACGCGTTTGCAGTGCACAACTGATCCGCGTTTTTATACCACAAACACAACATTTATTCATTTAAAATTATTTTTATTTCAAATCCAACAGTTGTTACTGAACATAGCTTGTCAGCATTGTAACTATCTTTGTATATCCTACACTCTTTCATGTCACGTTTAACGCACATTTAAAGTGCTCTCCATTATGTATCCTTGTTTAGCCTATACCTTAAAGTGTCATTTTCCTTGCTTTACCTGAGGAAAAAAGCCATGTGTTGACTTTGAAACAGAGTAGACTTTATATGCATCTGTGGTTAAATTACTAGATTTTCATGTCAATGCATGTTTATTTTAATGCGAGCAATATGCTGTCAGTGACAGCCTGTCACTTTAATTCAGCTCGTCCAGCATAGCAAAAAACGCCTGCTGTATACGCCGCTTCTGGAACGACTGCCGGACCGCAGTGACGTCATAAATAGCAGTGCGCAAACGGAGTATATATGTGAAACGGGCATGAAACTAATCCTGTTTATAAAAATAAACAGGATTAAACTACTTTTTTAAAGAATTAACAGAAAAGGAAAAATCAAGCCATAATATATTTTTTATGTTTCGTTAACTAAACAAATAAAGAAAGAAGGAGCCGTTTCTTTGCGTGGATGTTCTTCCTCCATCTTCAATAGGGGCTGGCTGCAGACTACAGGGCGAGTGGAGCTCCACTCAAGAGCGGAAATACGTCACCTCCACTAGTGGAGCGCCCGAGCGTATACGTCACCCAACCGTCACGCTAACAAGGTAGTAGTTGAAATAATCGTATCAAACCCCTGGAGTATATTGTTCCCTTATGAGAATACTCTCGTATTGCGTTTGCTAAAACGCTTATGGGAGAATTCCTTTCCTCGAGAGTAGCTATATAAGGCACCTTCTGTCACTTTGATTGATTGCGACCTTTGACCTACCACGCCCCTTTGCCCTGGACCACCCACATCGTTCCCCTCCCCCGCGTTTGACCTTGACCACCCACGTTGCAGTCACCTTTGACCTTGTGTATCCTCCGGGGGGGTGATATGACCTTTGAGGTCTCATATTTGAAATAGCGATGTCAGGGTCTGACCTCTAGGCCACCAATGTGAAGAATGATTGTTTTGAACTTTGCCACGACTATTTGAAGGGTGATTTCGGGGGGACATCTGCCGGACACGTGAGGGGTTGGTGCATTCCATAGACGGGGGATTTTTTCACAGAGGAACCGAGAGTTGTCATTATGGTACATCACAATATGTACACACAAACACACACACACACACACACACACACACACACACACACACACACACACGCACGCACTTGGCACACACACACACACACACATACACACTCACTGCCTCACACATACACATTGTGAAATGTGCAATTGGTTTTATAAAATAATGTATTTCTATTTAAATGTGATGAATATAAACAAAATATATAATATTACAATATATAATAACAATTATCATACTAAAATGTACTGAAACTGGCCAGATAAAATATTACAGTTTATTATAGCTTATGTTATATATTTATAACTTTCATTTTCAGGGAGCAGGGAAAAGTAGGGGTTTTACAATCATGTATATACATGGGATGTTTTACAAAAGAAAAATACCCTTTAAAGCAATATAAAATCACTCTCTCTGGTCTCTCTCTGTTTCTCCAGGAATGTCACTTGCACTCGGTCGGGGGTGTGAAATTTGACACAGTCACAGCAGTGACAGGGCAGGAATCAGGGGGACACAATCTATGTAATGCCTTAACTTATTTTCCCCAGAGAAAATGCTTTAGAGACAAAATAAAATCTTTAAAAGTTTTTAATACATTTATTAAGTCTCTATCTTCCTATAAGAGTGATGTATCCAACATCCGACGTCCTATGATTTTTAAATCCAGCATAAAGGATTATTTTACTAAACAGAGAATGTTTCATTACTTTATAATGTTTTAGAGCTTATTTCTACAAAGATAATATTTAAAAGATGATTTTTAATAAAGCAATAGTTGTTTGGCATCGACTCAAACAATGTAGGAGGACATATATATTACACAACCAATAATGTAAATACATTGAATGACTAATTTACAAAAGGAAATGCACGGACCAACTTTATATTAGGTGGCCTTAACTACTATGTACTAACATTGTAATTAATCATTTGATACAATGCACTTATTGTGTACATACATGTTTTTACATTGTACTTACATTTAAAAAAATACCTGCATGTAATTACATCTGTAATTAATTTCTGTAGTTCAACAGTTGACACTTCCCTTACACCTAACCCTACCCTTAAACTTACCCATACCACCACACCTGTCCCTAACCCTACCCTTATCCCACCTCAATATCAGAAATGCACTATATAGAATCTCTCTCACTGTCTCTCTTTCTCACGCATCCAGGGGTGTAAAACCCTGCTGAAATGTGAGACAGTCAGCATTGGGGCAGCAAACGTGGACATGTTGGGTTTCCATGTTTTATGAAGATTTTCCATAGGCATAATGATTCCCGTATCTATCCCAAATGCACCTAAACACAGCCCCTCACAGAAAACTTTTTGCATTTTTACATTTTCAATAAATAAATCAATAAAAAATATATATATATATAATTTATAAGCTGATTTGCACATGGGGTTAATTTTGTTCAGTCGAGGGAAAATGTGATGTATTTCTACCATTAATGCCCCATTTAGTCCCAACAACGTTAGGGGATACCTGAACCACACACACACACACACACACACACACACACACACACACACACACACACACACACACACACACACACACACACACACACACACACACACACACAGGTTCTATAAAATGACCTTTTCTCTATTTTAAATGAATTGATTAAAAATAAAATATAATACACAATGACTATTAACAAATATCTTACTAAAATATTTTTTATACTTTATAATCATAACCACTTTTAGATATAGTTTTAGCTAAATATAATAATAAATATATAAATAAATATGAAAATACCTTCCATTTTTTCAGAGAGATGAAGTAGTAGTTCTTTATGAAATGATAAAAAGCAAATATTTTAACCTGTATCAAACTAAACAACAAGCACAAAGTTAGCAAACACCTCTCCAGAGGCAATGTTGTTCGTACTCATTTTATTTCAAAGCCTAATCTTAAAAGTTTAAATTAGATCTAAATTAAATATTTAAAGTTTTAATAAAATCGTATCTTCTTAATCTTCCCAGAAGACTGATGTATAAAGATAGCATCTGATGCCCAATGAAATTATGATATTGTTACATGTTCTGGGTTGTTGGTACCTGTATGCGGTAAAACTTAGCAGTAAATGAGAGACGTGATTAGGTTGTTACTCAAGCGGTCCTCTGTGACGTCTTTTAATAAAACATTTCAGCGTCATCAAGGCAAACTCATTAACGGTATGCAGTGAAATAAATATAAACATACAAAACTTTATGGTAATGATTAGGCCATAGTGTATATCTTGACGTTATCAACATTTAGGGGTGCTGTACTCGTCCTCATGCGCTTATTATTTTTTGCTTAAAAAGTTTAATTGATTTTGTTCCATTTTTTCTGAAACAGTGTTTTACCACTTTATTTTTTTAAACATCACCATTCTTCTTTGTGTCTAATTGTAATTATGTGCATGTTTGTTATCCCCTTTCCACTAAATTCCAACATTTAGCTGTAATGCTAGCGACCAATTGATGTTCTACACATCTCTTGGTTCGTATACAGCATTTGGTTGATTTAATCAGATGATGCATTAAACCACCGTATTCATCATTTACATAGTATTTATACTACCTTAAATGTTTTTGGAGGGGGAAGAAAACATTTTATTTTGATTGTGTAATACCATTCAAAGAACAGGGGTTAGATGCTGTGACATGATTAATTGCACTGAGTGTGTTAAGGCTGGTGTTTTATAACTATTTAAGGTGTCATATTCTCTCTAACCACCTTGAAGCTACAGGTCCTACCCACTCAATTTGGTATTTAAAGAAGTTAGGAAATGGTCTACAACTCTAGTGTTACAATGGCTACTCCTGAAACTTCTGAAACATCTGTGATGGGTGTAACACTGACAAGAAGTTCTGTTGAAACGGAAGAAAACCTTCCTTACACACGACAGAAAAAACAGAGGATCCATTTGACCAAGTTTCTTCATGAAGATGAAGATTTTGTGGAGCAGGAATTTCTACTAGGGGGTATTTATATTGGCGGATTTGTTTTTGACAAGGCAGCACAGATGGTCAAACTTTACGCTGTGTAATTCTTTGAAGAATTGGAAACATCGGAGACACCTTGTGTGGTTTTCCCCGCTAAAGACTGGTAATTTTTCTACAATCGTGTTTGGAGCGATCTTAATGGGCTTGCTAGTAAAACCTTTTACATCAACGAATGGGATGGAGTGACGCCAATGTGAGGTTCGAGGTGACAAAGGACAGTGAGGAACCAAAGCCTGATGATTGTGTACTCATATCAACCTGCAGGAACAAGACGCTACATGAACAAAACCGACTTAAGCGGCGTAAATGCTATGAGGAGGCCGAAATTCGAAATTCGAAATATTGGCTTCAAAGCAGCAGCGACTCAGACTCTGATAATGACTCCCCAAATTCAAGAGGACTACCCTTTCGAATATTGTACAAAGAGTCTTGTCCTCTTGTGGAGTGACATGCCTATGTTACACACCGTCTTTTCAGCAATTGACATGCTTTTTAAGCGGAGTTGAGTTTAATTAATTTTAAGTCATGGTGATATGCCTTAATAAGTATTGAATAGGAACATGCGTTCTGGTAAAAACACTATTTGTACAATTATATTGTAATATACAATTGTTACAAACTACAATTGTCCTGGACTCAGTTTCCCATGATCCTCCCTGTCCTACAACTGAACTCACTTCGTCATCCTCTCTCCCGCACTCCCCGGATTCCCTGCACTCCCATTATATTGGACTCACTTCCCTGTACTCCTTGTCTATTCTTATTGATATGTTTACTATGGTTGGTATTGTGTGTTTGGTTGCTATGTTATCCCCTCGCTGAATAAACCTGTCTATTGTTGGAAGTCCGATTCTGATTCATCCCAGCTGCACCGCACCAACCATTACAACTATGAATTTGTTTAACTGTGATTGGAAACAATTTCACTCGCCTCTAAAAATCTGTTACCAGGCAACATAATGGCTTATACAGATTGTAGAATATTGTTTAAAAGTGTTTGTATAATTTGGAAAAACATTTAAATTATTATCGATGTGTTAGATACCATATGTACATTGCATTTTAATATTACTTAAGCCAAATTAATATGACAACGTCAATAAAAGTATTTAACTGAACATCTTATCATTATCTTTAGTACATACACGTGACCTTAAAATCTGAACAAAAAATAAAATTCCATCCATTTACTTTTTAAATATGTTAAGAATTCGAATCCAAAATTGCATGTTTTTTTTTCCATTTCATCCATTCTATAGTCACATTTTCCAAAACTCTAATTACAATTAGCACAACATCGTTCTGTTGTTACCAATACAACACAATCCAGGTTGTTTTGACACAATATACAGTCAGTTAACATGATTCTAAAATTGCTTACATTTTTTCATTCGAGCTTACCCAATACCAAAATCAAAGATTCTTCTGGTCGTATTTATAAATGGTTAAACACAGTAAGTCACAAATGAAGACCTAATGCTCCAATCTTTAAATATATAATAAAGCCTCTACTTTTGAAACAACAGCAGCAGCTCAAACGTATTGAAAAATATATAAAACAAAGACTGAAACAACTGATAAGCATTTTAAGTAGCAGATCTCTGAAATATTTGATCTTGTTAAAATAGTGTTAGAATCATTTAAGATGATTATTTTATTATTATTACAGTTTTTTCAATTGTTAACACACTAAAATGACATGCACGGCACACATATTTAAACTGACCTCAATGAGCAAAACCTCACCCCTGATCTGCACAACTATAATCACATTCTCAGCCTCACAGTTTTTGCATAACACTACACACAGTGTTTTGCAAAACCCTAAACACTCAACATTAGACATCAAAATCTAACCTGATGTCACTTCTTTGCCATTTCAAGGCACTGTTTTCCAAAATATCACCCCTATAAACCAATTGATCAAACATCAGGCATGTAGACACTTAGGTGCTTAATTGTAAACTCAACAATCAGGGGTAAGCACTATAAAAGGGCAACAGGTTAGTTACCAAAATAGAAGGCAACGTCGTAGTAAGAGGAAGAGTGAGGATAAGAGGGGGAGCCCGTGGAGGACGAGGGGTAGAGAGGGGAAGAGGGGTATAGTGAGTAGGAAGAGGTAGACGTGGGATGTGGACAAAGAAGACTGGGGACCAAATTTATCAGATGCGATTCGGGCAACCTTGATTGACCATGAGCTCTGAGTACCCATGGGTTGACATTGAGAGAGTTAAAATGCATGAATGAATTGAATGATTTTACAATGTGGAGAGAAATAAATATTTTCATCAATATGCAGTACTGGTCTTATGTGTACTGTTTGTTCAATATATTCATATACTTTACTCTAACAAACCTCTCTGAAAATCAAACCCAGATTATATCATTATAAAATTAGAAATGGTACAGTTGTTTAAGATTGAGAACAGCAGAGTGTAAATAAATGAATCAAAGAGAATCAGATTGTATGAACCATGTGTGTGCCATACAGTGTCAAAATTGGGTTTTGTTAAATTATTGTAAAATTTGAAAGAAGGGTTTCATTTTGCAAAAGACCTGAGGTGTTCTGCTACTTGTGTGTGCGGATGTGTGAATTGTGTGTAGTGTTTTGACAAGTCTTGTTTTTAAAATTGTGCTCATGCAATCGTAAAAATCCGTATTTACCTCCTAAAGAATCAGGGTTGCAAGCGGTGTAATACTGTTTGTAACTATCTCAGACATGCTCATGAAATAATAACAAGTGATTGCACCTTTTATTTTTCAAGAAACTGTTTCTGGCCCTTGATGGACTTAAGCGTTCTCCTAAAGTACGTTCTTTGAAAAACAAGCTGCTTTTGTGTACTGCGGATGTTCATAGGCATGTATCTGCCTTGTTGACCTGCTTTTTTTTTTGCGACTGGAGAAAACTTGTACCCTGTGACATCCAAAAGGTTCATTGTGTGCAACTTTTACGTATACATTTGCGCATCTCTTGTGCTGAATTAAAACAACATAGTTGAACATGATGGATGCCATCATTTTATAACTGTTTTGAAAAATATGTTTACATTCACAAATTTCTTACAAATTTATTTTTGTTAGATTAAAAGGTTTTTCAAATGTTTTGATACTGAGATTAAGCTATCTATGCATAGAGCAGCTAATTTTAGAAATTGTAATATGTGTTTAATATGTCAATGAACGTGGATGTTTATCATTGCTCAAATTGCTTAAACCTTTAAAGTGATTATAAGCATTATAAGTTTCTGTAAATGCTTGTTATTTCTTCTTAATGAGAATTAACTGCACATTGTCACAGTATTATTTTGTCACATTATAAGAGTAACATTTAATTCAATTTAACATAATTACCAGCACTGTAAGTAAAATGTATTTAAAGAGTAAATGATTTTGTGTAATTATATTAATTACATCAGATTTGTAAGTAAAAATTACTCTATATAATTGAACAGGCCAAGTTATATTTACTTGTCCACTTTTTTAATTTTACCTCACATAGTTAAATGGATATTAAGTAAATCTACATGTGTAAAATGTGCTTTTTTTTTGCAAGTTTATGCACAAATATTTTTGGAGAAAATCTAATCTAAACCATTTTTTCATTGTTTTGAAAATATATAAAACAAAGACTGAAACAACTTATTTTAAGTAGCATATCTTTGAAATATTTTATCTTGTAAAACATCTATAGTGTTAAAAATCATTGTTGAAGTTATTTCCATTACTTGAACTTACCGTAAAATAGGACTCTATTGCTTTAAATATTCAAGTACTCTAAAATAAAATTGTTGAATCTAGTGTAATTTATAAAAAGTTGAAAATTGCTTAACTTATTCTGATTAGTTAAAGCAATGTAAAAACATATGCTTTCATAACTTATTGATCATATAAGTTTTACAGTGTACAGTGGAGTGGAGGGAGAGGAGTAGATGGAGGAGAGGAGTAGTAGGATCAGGACAATGGGTGGAAGGAGAGGTAGAGGAGAGAAGGAATGCATATTGTCTGCAGGTAGAACTGAAACTTGACAGTAATGCAGGTTTCATAATAATACAATCAATTGTTAGTATTTGTCATTGTGCACTATGTTCATGTTGGATAGAAATTCGTTCTAGAGTTTGACAGAATGATTCAATTTTGAATTGGGTTGCTCTGTTTTGATTACATTAGTTATATTTTGAAAGGTAGATTTTGTATTTAACAACATATGGTTTTGGGACAGAAGTTTAACTATGATGTAGGTGTGTTGCAGCGTTAAGAGTTTAGAAAAAGTACTTTAAGTATTGGTAAATACTTGTTAGCAGTTTTACTTAGCTTTTATGACTTCCTGACGACAACCCCCATACACCTCACAACGGCAGTCCTGATAAACTCTACACACAGTGCTCAGTTATCGCAAACAATCTGGGTTCCTAACCGAAGGGATCTAGCTCTACTAGCCTAGGTTTGGCGATTACATCAGTACAGATTTCTGTGCTACTGCAACGTCAGAAGTTGAAGGAAGATTGTCTGGCTGTTATATTGACCTCCAAAGTCAACATTCCTGTTTGTCTGAGCCTGACAAATAGCTCGCTTCTTCTACCCACATTTTGAGGGATCAGACCCAAACTTCAGAACGCTAACCCACAAGGCCTGGACAATTGTGGACAAAGGACTCAGTCACTGGAGATTCCAGGAACTATTAGAATCTTTCAGCATCAACTGCACCGTATACAGTTCTGAAGAAGACGTCTTCAACACTGTGGATTTCTGGAATGGCTATGCAAAAGCTGATGGGGAGCGACTGCCTGTTGGGTTCTGGCGATGCTGTGCACAAGCACCTTCCGGCATGCAAATGCACCGTGGGGAAGGAGTGCCATGTTAAAGCCATGTTAGGCGGCATGTTTAAAGATAATTTTAGAGGTCAGATGGTTGGCTTGATGCGTAAAATCATCGATGATGCATGTGGTTCAAATAATGATTGTGCGGGGGGTACCAAACGTGTAACAAATCTCAAAAATGAAATGGACGGCATAAGAGACCTGACAAATTCATTGCCTGATGTGACAAGCTTGTTTAAGAGCAAAGAACCTATCTGTGTAATCCTCAGAAAGGTTCTGGATGTGATGCGATTGTAGCGATGAGTTAGGAGTTACCGAAGTACTCTGTATGTGTACATATGTATCAGATCTATGTGTATCACTGGTGTCAAAAAATGAGAAAACTGACATTACTGAAATGGTTGAAACGCTGGTCAACTACATACTAGAGAAAAACATGATAGTCTGCAGAGATTTTCTTTTCTGGCTAGATCATCTGTAATGTCATTATTAATGTTTTACTTTATGTATGTAATGCCATTCTATCATTTTCTTCAATACTTCAATTAATGTTCATATATTCAACAATACACTGTTGAAATAAAATGCTGACTCACTTAATTTGATGTCATGATTGTGTCTGATCATTCTATACACCCAAACATACATTTAAGGTAGTATAAATACTATGTAAATGATGAATACGGTGGTTTAATGCATCATCTGATTAAATCAACCAAATGCTGTATACGAACCAAGAGATGTGTAGAACATCAATTGGTCGCTAGCATTACAGCTAAATGTTGGAATTTAGTGGAAAGGGGATAACAAACATGCACATAATTACAATTAGACACAAAGAAGAATGGTGATGTTTAAAAAAATAAAGTGGTAAAACACTGTTTTAGAAAAAATGGAACAAAATCAATTAAACTTTTTAAGCAAAAAATAATAAGCGCATGAGGACGAGTACAGCACCCCTAAATGTTGATAACGTCAAGATATACACTATGGCCTAATCATTACCATAAAGTTTTGTATGTTTATATTTATTTCACTGCATACCGTTAATGAGTTTGCCTTGATGACGCTGAAATGTTTTATTAAAAGACGTCACAGAGGACCGCTTGAGTAACAACCTAATCACATCTCTCATTTACTGCTAAGTTTTACCGCATACCAACAACCCAGAACATGTAACAATATCATAATTATATACAAGATATCATGCGGGACACCTTTGTAAATGACTAAAAACTAATATTTAAGTTGAATATTGTAAAAAATTAAGAGATGTTAAACAATTCTACCGGTTATTGAATAATTATTGAGACAACCATGACGACACATTGTAATGTTGTTTTTGTTCTCGTTTCATGGATCAAACCTAAAAGGTAGATGCCTAAAAGATAGTATTGGAGCGTGGGGAAAATAAAACAGCCTGAATCATCTAACTTTTTACTTAGAACTTAGAACTACTTATCAAGGTTATCAAGGTTATTTTATTGAAGATCGCATATTATAAAAAAAGTGGTACCACCACATCATTCTCAAATGTAAAATGTTGTAACTAACTGTAATAGACGGGTGTGTTTTAAGCGCAAAAGTTGTAAATGTAACAGAAATGTGTCTTGGCTTGTGACCACTTCTTAGATATACCAGAAAGACGATCTGAAAGAACATCATAGTTTAATTTTCTTATGTTGTATTTTGTTTGACCGTGCTCAAAGAGTAGTCTTCCTCTAAAGACTGTACAAAGAAGCAAAATGTAAAACTGTCATCTACTGGCGGGGAAAAAATCAACTTTGCAAACTTTTACAATAGAGCAGAAGAGATGATTTCTGTATTATGTTTTAATTATAGCTAAATGTCTCTTTTCTTACCCGCCGTACAGATTTGTATTAAATTGTGCACGGATAATTGTTGCATAAAGATTATGCTTAGAAAAAATCGTCATTTGAAATCTGACTAAATATGATCAATCTAGCAGAGTAGTAAAAACATAATTTACAAACATTGTGATTTTGGTGCATTTAATCTTTTAGTAAATCCTCTAAAATGACACGATACCTACAAAAATAGTTAAACAGTACAAGTTTTGTGTTCTAGGTGAGAAAAATTCACCAAGATTAGGTTTAATGAGTATTACAAAACAATATGTTTTCCCCGTGATTGTGAAACACAGGAGGTAAATCGTTTTGAAATGTAGGTTTGTCAAAAGAAAACAAAAAAATTTAGCCATACAATTAAAAATATGCTTAAAGTGAATTCATCACACAAGTGATGATTTGCATGAACTTGCACTGACAACAACAAGATCGGAATCTTCACCTAAAACCATATACAGTCCGACAAATAAAATGCGATCAGTGATATTGATAATATGACTAAGACTATGGAAGGGGAAAAATAACTATCACAATAAATTGGATTTTCTTTATGCACTATGACATCTTTTCTTAAACAATGTCACTGTTTTCTTACTCTAGGCCTCTTGAATTTACAGAGAGTTTTTGTGCACACATAATTCCTATAAAGAACATGTTTGGATTTTATCTGTAGGGAAATGGGCAATGATGTAAGCTTTAATAAACATCTATTTATTTGTGCCAAAGATAATAAAGACAGTGGTAATAAACAGCTGAATCAACTTAGCTTGATATTATCTGGATTCTAATGCATTAGGCACTAGTAAAGACTATTAAAAATAGCAAGTGTGATACTAGAGTATAAATATTGTATAACTCATGTTGAAACATACTCTGTTTGGTTTCATCTGAATCCTTGTACTGCATGATTGTAACACACCTGAAACTATGAATATATTAAACCAACAGCTAAATCTTTGGTTTTAAGGTAAAACAAATATTCTCAAGAGACCCACTGACCCTGGAAGTCACGACTTCCGAAGACCTTGCATGTGTAAATTCACCAGGTTGACAAAAACAAACAACAACATTGTAGGGTCTTTAACACGCTGCAGAAACATTGGGGCTCTCTCCAAATCATCAGCTCTCTCCAAAGTCTGTTCTGGTCACCAGACAAACTGTCTCATCAACGTAAGGTTACATTTGTAAAATTCACCGTATTTTTGAGTAGATAACCGATAGTATATTTTCAGTAAAGGGTATGTTTCCGCAATGATAAAGGCCAGTTTGGGAGACACAAGAAAAGTAAAATCATATACAACTTGTACATGCAATCCTAGATCATGGCTTCCACAAAATGTCAAATATTATAGTAGTGTAAAATATGACCAGTTAATATTTAAAGTAAGATCATGCTTAGACATAAAACTAGTAAAATAAAATATTCACTCAAGACTTTACTTCTGCTGTGTCATTGACCACAGAGGAACAGCTGGTCTTCAAATCACCCCATCACCCTACCCTGAAGCTATCACTAATGATTGCTGAGGACATTTTCTTAAAGATACGTCTAAACTTCTTTTACTAATAATCTTTTAAAACAAATGAAATTTATTGAAACATATTTTGTTTATTTGTGACAAACTTTGTCAACATGTTTAATTGCATGGGCTTCATACATGGTTAAGGGTTATTAATCAAGACCTGCTTGAATCTTTGTAGAAATAATATTTAACATTATGTACTGGGGTCTGTTTAGTAAAAAAAAATTATGGTTTATGATGGATTTAAGCAAAAATCATTGGGCATCAGATGCTATCTTTATACATCAGTCTTCTGGGAAGATTAAGAAGATACGATTTTATTAAAACTTTAAATATTTAATTTAGATCTAATTTAAACTTTTAAGATTAGGCTTTGAAATAAAATGAGTACGAACAACATTGCCTCTGGAGAGGTGTTTGCTAACTTTGTGCTTGTTGTTTAGTTTGATACAGGTTAAAATATTTGCTTTTTATCATTTCATAAAGAACTACTACTTCATCTCTCTGAAAAAATGGAAGGTGTTTTCATATTTATTTATTATTATTTATATATTTATTATTATATTTAGCTAAAACTATATCTAAAAGTGGTTATGATTATAAAGTATAAAAATATTTTAGTAAGATATTTATTAATAGTCATTGTGTAATATATTTTATTTTTAATCAATTCATTTAAAATAGAGAAAAGGTCATTTTATAGAACCAATTTGTGTGTTTGTGTGTGTGTGTGTGTGTGGTTCAGGTATCCCCTAACGTTGTTGGGACTAAATGGGGCATTAATGGTAGTAATACATCACATTTTCCCTCGACTGAACAAAATTAACCCCATGTGCAAATCAGCTTATAAATTATATATATATATATTATTGATTTATTTATTGAAAATGTAAAAATGCAAAAAGTTTTCTGTGAGGGGCTGTGTTTAGGTGCATTTGGGATAGATACGGGAATCATTATGCCTATGGAAAATCTTCATAAAACATGGAAACCCAACATGTCCACGTTTGCTGCCCCAATGCTGACTGTCTCACATTTCAGCAGGGTTTTACACCCCTGGATGCGTGAGAAAGAGAGACAGTGAGAGAGATTCTATATAGTGCATTTCTGATATTGAGGTGGGATACGGGTAGGTTTAGGGACAGGTGTGGTGGTATGGGTAAGTTTAAGGGTAGGGTTAGGTGTAAGGGAAGTGTCAACTGTGTAACTACAGAAATTAATTACAGATGTAATTACATGCAGGTATTTTTTTAAATGTAAGTACAATGTAAAAACATGTATGTACACAATAAGTGCATTGTATCAAATGATTAATTACAATGTTAGTACATAGTAGTTAAGGCCACCTAATATAAAGTTGGTCCGTGCATTTCCTTTTGTAAATTAGTCATTCAATGTATTTACATTATTGGTTGTGTAATATATATGTCCTCCTACAATGTTTGAGTCGATGCCAAACAACTATTGCTTTATTAAAAATCATCTTTTAAATATTATCTTTGTAGAAATAAGCTCTAAAACATTATAAAGTAATGAAACATTCTCTGTTTAGTAAAATAATCCTTTATGCTGGATTTAAAAATCATAGGACGTCCGATGTTGGATACATCACTCTTATAGGAAGATAGAGACTTAATAAATGTATTAAAAACTTTTAAAGATTTTATTTTGTCTCTAAAGCATTTTCTCTGGGGAAAATGAGTTAAGGCATTACATAGATTGTGTCCCCCTGATTCCTGCCCTGTCACTGCTGTGACTGTGTCAAATTTCACACCCCCGACCGAGTGCAAGTGACATTCCTGGAGAAACAGAGAGAGACCAGAGAGAGTGATTTTATATTGCTTTAAAGGGTATTTTTCTTTTGTAAAACATCCCATGTATATACATGATTGTAAAACCCCTACTTTTCCCTGCTCCCTGAAAATGAAAGTTATAAATATATAACATAAGCTATAATAAACTGTAATATTTTATCTGGCCAGTTTCAGTACATTTTAGTATGATAATTGTTATTATATATTGTAATATTATATATTTTGTTTATATTCATCACATTTAAATAGAAATACATTATTTTATAAAACCAATTGCACATTTCACAATGTGTATGTGTGAGGCAGTGAGTGTGTATATGTGTGTGCCAAGTGCGTGTGTGTGTGTGTGTGTGTATGTGTGTGTGTGTGTGTACATATTGTGATGTACCATAATGACAACTCTCGGTTCCTCTGTGAAAAAATCCCCCGTCTATGGAATGCACCAACCCCTCACGTGTCCGGCAGATGTCCCCCCGAAATCACCCTTCAAATAGTCGTGGCAAAGTTCAAAACAATCATTCTTCACATTGGTGGCCTAGAGGTCAGACCCTGACATCGCTATGAGACCTCAAAGGTCATATCACCCCCCGGAGGATACACAAGGTCAAAGGTGACTGCAACGTGGGTGGTCAAGGTCAAACGCGGGGGAGGGGAACGATGTGGGTGGTCCAGGTCAAAGGGGGCGTGGTAGGTCAAAGGTCGCAATCAATCAAAGTGACAGAAGGTGCCTTATATAGCTACTTGCATATTAGGATATTGGCTGTGTATTATTACTTATAAAGCAAATATTAATGCCTTATTCTGCATGACCATATTGTACATCCCTTAATCATACAATGTAGGCAGGTTTATAATCAGAGATCCCAAACGTGAGGTAGTCAGGGGGGTTCGGGGGCTTGCTCCCCTGAGAAAATTTAGATTTACATGATCTACATATGAGCATTTTTAGATGTTCTGAATGCCAAAAAGTTAAATAACAATAGCTTGAAAACCATGTCAGTGGGCAGATATGACTGATGAAGTTTTTCCATTTTCGTCAGTGAAGACAGTAAAACATATGTCCATCCATCCATCTTCTTCCGCTTTATCCAGGGCCGGGTCGCGGGGGCAGCAGTCTAAGCAGAGATGCCCAGACTTCCCTCTCCCTAGACACTTCCTCCAGCTCTTCCGGGGGGACACCGAGGCGTTCCCAGGCCAGCCGGAAGACATAGTGCCTCCAGTGTGTCCTTGGTCTTCCCCGGGGCCTCCTCCCGGTTGGACATGCCCGAAACACCTTCCCGGGAAGGCGATCAGGAGGCATCCGGAACAGATGCCCGAGCCACCTCAACTGACCCCTCTCGATGTGGAGGAGCAGCGGCTCTACTCCGAGTTCCTCCCGAGTGACTAAGCTCCTCACCCTATCTCTAAGGGAGCGCCCAGCCACCCTGCGGAGAAAGCTCATTTCGGCCGCCTGTATCCGGGATCTTGTCCTTTCGGTCATGACCCAAAGCTTATGACCATAGGTGAGAGTAGGAACGTAGATTGACCGGTAAATCGAGAGCTTCGCCTTACGGCTTAGCTCTTTCTTCACCACAACAGAAGCTGCACCGATCCGTCTGTCAATCTCCCGTTCCATCCTCCCCTCACTCGTGAACAAGACCCCTAGATACTTGAACTCCTCCACTTGAGGCAGGAACTCTCCACCAACCTGAAGAGGGCAAACCACCCTTTTCCGACTGAGGACCATGGCCTCGGATTTGGAGGTGCTGATCCCCATCCCAGCCGCTTCACACTCGGCTGC
Organism: Gobio occitaniae; assembly: GCA_033150135.1. NCBI lineage: Eukaryota > Metazoa > Chordata > Actinopteri > Cypriniformes > Gobionidae > Gobio > Gobio occitaniae. The sequence goes on along the minus strand of JARQWZ010001041.1, from coordinate 216,396 downwards.
AAACCGTCCCAGTGCATGCTGAAGGTCCTGGCTCGAGGAAGCCAACACGACAACGTCATCCGCAAAGAGCAGAGACGAAACCGCGTTGTCCCCAAACCTGACACCCTCCGGCCCCTGGCTGCGCCTAAAAATTCTGTCCATAAAAATTATGAACAGAACCGGCGACAAAGGGCAGCCCTGCCGGAGTCCAACATGCACCGGGAACAAGTCTGACTTACTGCCGGCAATGCGGACCAAACTCCTGCTCTGGTCGTACAGGGACCGGACAGCCCTCAGCAAAGGACCCCGGACCCCATACTCCCCCAGCACCCTCCACAGGATGCCGCGAGGGACACAGTCGAATGCCTTCTCCAAATCCACAAAACAAATGTGGACTGGTTGGGCAAACTCCCATGAACCCTCCAGCACCCTGTAGAGGGTATAGAGCTGGTCCAGTGTTCCACGACCAGGACGAAAACCAGACTGTTCCTCCTGAATCCGAGGTTCTACTCTTGTTGGTTAAAACATATGTTTTATGAATAATTTTCGTAGACATGTTAATTTACTGAAGGCAACCAGGAAAGCTAGGTAACTAAATGTATTAAATTAATTCACAATATGCACACATTCATTAGGCCTACTATGCCCAATACAGGCTGAAAAAAGCTGAGCTTTTTATTTACTGAATGCTACAAATGGAATTATATAAATTTACAATATGCACACATTCATTACTGTTAATCTTATGACTAATCTGAAGAAAACGGCTTTGTTAATATTTCCAGTTTGTTAATTATATTATAAATGACATTACATAGGCCTATTTCAATTCAAAATGGCGAAATTAGACAAAAGTTATTAATTTGCCTGAATATTTTTGTCATTTGTTTAACATTTCTGACTTGAAGCAGCTGTCAAATATGAAATGTTTAATTTCGCTACTTACATGTCTCACACTTGACGTTGAGTCCTGCTGCTAAAATTCGCGCTCAGCCTCAGCAGCATCTGTGAGTACATAAAGGCCGCCTACTCTGATTGGATTGGTTTTCTCAAATATTTTGACATTGACGAGCGGTGACAGACCAATGAGGCTCAGATCAACACACACACCAATGAGGCTCAGATCAACACACACACCAATGAGGCTCAGATCAACACACACACCAATGAGGCTCAGATCAACACACACACCAATGAGGCTCAGATCAACACACACACCAATGAGGCTCAGATCAACACACACACCAATGAGGCTCAGATCAACACACACACCAATGAGGCTCAGATCAACACACACACCAATGAGGCTCAGATCAACACACACACCAATGAGGCTCAGATCAACACACACACCAATGAGGCTCAGATCAACACACACCAATGAGGCTCAGATCAACACACACACCAATGAGGCTCAGATCAACACACACCTCTGCTTCTGAAGCCCCCCTAAAAAGGGCCTAGTGACGCCATTGCCCACTGCCATTCTGTGATTTTGTGTGCAGTTATTCATATAATTGTGGATCTTTTTTGGCACAACTGTTAAAAAACTTTTATTTGATGGAACATACAACTTGAAGAATAATATTATTTGGTATTAATATTTATATTTATTGTTAAATAAATGTATATAACATTTTTTAAAAGAAGCTATTTTCGGCTTCAGTTTCGGTTTTCGGCCAAGTGCATCCTAAATTTTCGGTTTCAGCCCACAATTTTCATTTTGGTGCATCACTAAAAATGACTTAACCAGCAGGTGGCAGCAGAGAATGTATGTTTTTTATTTAAAGGGGTGATGAATTGAGAAATCAACTTTCCCTTGAGCTTTTGATATAGCAGAGGTCTTGGCAAATATAAGAATATCCTGTAAGTTTCAGAGCTGAAAACTTTCTTGTTAGTCAAAGAAAAGCTTTTATAGACACCAGACCCTGAAAACGATCTTGTGCTTCATTCACCCTTACGTCATCGTGCGACGAAACACCACCTCTACAGAATAATAAGCACGTGTAATTCAGTAGCCCCGCCCACCGACTCATGGAGCTGGTCGGATTGCGCAAGCCAGCAGCAATAAACATGCCGAGGATCACGATATTGCACTATTCCTGGTTGTGGAAGAACACAGTCGCTGCATAAGCTTCCTTCGGATCCTTATATTAGGAATATGTGGTTGAACTTGGGGATTTGCAGACATATTGAGATTGAAACACAATGCTTGCATCTATATTGGACCCGACAGGAATGGTGCAGCACACTTATGTGAGTAAAACATGTTTTTTATACGTGATAGTATTGCATTGTTACAGATCGTTTGATATGTGTACGATTGTGTATTGATTATGTGTAGAGAGACTTGTTGTAACATTATGTGTGTCCGCGCGAGTGAGAGTGTGTCCGTGGCCGCGCGAGTGTGTGTGTGTGTGTGTGTGTCTCCGCGCCAGTGTGTGTGATTTAGTGTTTGTTTGATATTTTGCGAGTTCTCTGAGCACTTCCCCCAGACGATTCCTGGGACAGACGGTAGCTGAAGCTCATTAAATATGCAAATATTATCCAATCCTAGCCGTGGGCGTTTACTTCCAAGTCTTCAGTTCGGCACGCCCATCAAATCCTAGTGTTTCTCAGAGAGCCTCAAAACCAAGGCAGAAAATAGCCTATTACTTATTCATTATGATGTTTTTGAATGTAAAAACCAAATAAACGCCATAAGTTGACTTCAGACAACAGTATAAAAAAATAAAAGCCAGTTCATGACCCCTTTATTTAATGGGCACATTTTCCAAGTTAATGCCTTCAAACATGCTCCCACACACACACCCACAAAAACATGTTTTTCAGGTCGTATTGTAAATATATTGAAATATTTTTACAAAAACATACCTCAAATGAACAAAAGAAGTGGTAAATCTTGACAAAATGTGATTTGTGGCTCACAAAAGTCATATCCATGTGATCGGCCTCTTACAACAAACACACAGCTGAAGTTTCATCCAAATCAGTCAATGTTTGCAGAAGTTATAACACACTTCCTGTTTCCCTTTTCTCGCCATAAATTTGTTTCTTCACCACGGCAGAACGGTTTGAGATATCAAAAAGCTGCTCGCAATTTAGCATCCTCAATACTTTTACTTCATGCTGACCAAGTTTGGTGCTGATCGGAACAATGGCCTGGGACGAGTATATCAAATTCCAGAGCATGCGTTTTCCAAACAACCCATAATAGCTCACTTCCAGTTGGGCTGACGCATAACTTAGAGCACGAAAGTTGTTCGGCCCAATGAGCTCTATATGTGTACCGAGTTTCATACATGTACGTGCAAGCGTTTTTGATTTATGGACCAAGTTTCAGAACGCAATCTAGGGGGCGCTGTCGAGCCCCCCTGCCACGCCCGGGTACCAGCAAGTCGAGAAAAAAATAATATTAATAATAATAGTTAAAGCTGCGAGCAGCGATTTGGTTATTTTTAAGCCTGGTACTGTACGATTTTAGATTAATTTGTGTGCCCGCACTTGTCTTCTTGTTTTCAGAAGCCATTGCCTTTTAAGTTAAGCAGTAAAATCGCTCGGATTAGAAAATAAGACCTGAGACGGAGCTCTCGACTACACGTGCATCTCGGCCATAGGGCTACCTGGAAATCACCTCTCTCTGTTTTTGAGTACAGGCCCTAGAGAAGAACCACCACTGGGTTCTTTATGACCAGCAGCGGGAGGCCTATTTAAAACAACAACAAAGGAAGCTAAAGGAAATGGAGGAGAAATTGTGTTTCCTCCAAAAACAAAATAAACTTCTGGGGGAGCTAGGGGAGAAAAGGAGGAGGTGGTCGGAGTTGTTACTACAGGTACACCTGCAGATTTTGTTGTTATAAAACATTAACCTCACTTTGGGTGTTAGATTAATATGGATAATTGGCAGTGTGTGGAGAGCAGGCTGGCCAAAGTCCTTCTAATGCCAATATAATGCATTTCTGTCATGTACATGTAACGTAAAATATATAACACTGCTTGTAAATAATCTTAAAGCTTAAGATTAAATTTCATATTTGAAATCACCAATGAAATCTGACAACAGATTTTGATGACTTTTAGGATTTTTAGTCAACGATTGGCTCTTTCATTTAGTAGGCAGGGCTTATTCGCCATATCGGCCGTTGCACTTTCTCTCATTCATTAGTAATTGGAGTCTAGTAACATTATGTTTACCTCCGAAAGCCATTCAGTGCCCAGAGCTCGCTTGGTGGCTAGAGAAATGAACACTTCAACGAATCGATATTAAATGGAATTGAATCAAATTGCAAGCTTATGAATCAAATGGTGAAATGTTTGTCAATGCCCAGCTCCAGGCGGCTTTTCCCAGAAGCATTGAGACTATTGGTGCCAGTGGTTTCTACTTTCTATTTTGCCTTACAATGCTTTTGGGAAACACATCCTTGGTTGATATATTGGTATATATCTACTAATTTCTTTTGACAGACATATTTACTGTATTTGCTAGATTAAAAAGAGCAATTTTTTTCTGTTTGGAAAGGTGAACCAATTGGAAAAATCCCTGAGGAATCAGAAAAAAAGGAAGTACAAGTAGTGGGTTCGTGGAAAACACCCCCAGCTACACCCACCCCCACAGCTGCACCCACAGCTACACCCACCATCCTTGGTTGATATATATCTACTCATTTCTTTTGACAGACATATTAACTGTATTTGCTAGATAAAAAGAGCATTTTTTTCTGTTTGGAAAGGGAAACAAACTGGAGAAATCCCTGCGGGAAATCCGGGATCCGAAAAGAATAGAAACTCTGGAACAGCAGGTATTCAGATCAGCCTTCAACACTAGCTTTCATCGTAGCAGTGTTATGAATATGTGCCCTTGTAATTATAATACAGGGAGCCGGAGTTGTCTGGGGCCTGGATGACCACGTGCTTCCCATCCACCAAACCAAGACAGTTGGGGAAGTTCCAGCGATGGCTGAACACATGAATGGAGGCCAGTCCTCCATTCATGGTGCAGGCAGGAACTCAGGCAGCAGGGCATCCCAGATGGCAGCTGACACCTTTCACCACTCTTCCCACAGTGCAGCGGCCCACCCTGTAGTGGCTTGCAATTGTCCTGAACGAATCCCCTGTTGAGAGGTATCTGTGAAGATATATTAAAGGGTTAGTTCACCCAAAAATGAAAATTCTGTCATTAATTACTCACCCTCATGTCGTTCGACACCCGTAAGACCTCCGTTCATCTTCAGACACAAATGAAGATATTTTTGTTGAAGGCTTCAGATAGGCCTCCATTGGCATTCAGTACATTTACACTCCCAAGACCCATAAAAGGCACTTAAAACGTCGTTACAAAGTCCATCTCACCACAGTGGCTCTACAATAATTTTACGATGCGACGACAATAGTTTTTGTGCGCAAAAAAAAAATCTAAATAACGACTATTCAACCTCTTCTTGTCTTCCGTGTGTGCCTCCATGACGCATGCGCGAGAATATGACGTAGCGCCGGCGTTCGGGAATCCATGAAATGCACACTTTAGTCCCATTTGAGCACTACGCCGAGACCTAAAGCACGAGCAATGTAGAATTCAACAGCTTAGACACGCGAGTCTTCCTCTGCTTGTAAACAAATCGCTTCTGGGTCATGTGTCCGAACGCCGGATCTGCGTCATATTCTCGCGCATGCGTCGTGGAGGCACACACGGAAGACAAGAACAAGTTGGATAAAGGTGTTATTTTGATTTTTTTTTTGCGCACAAACTATTGTCGTCGCATCGTAAAATTATTGTAGAGTCACTGTGGTGAGATGGACTTTGTAACGATGGTATGGGAAACACTGCTAACCCCTAACAATTACACTTGCAACCAATACATGTGCAGAATACATATACAGGGTTTTTCCTGGGTCAAAAATGGTCTTCGGTGGTGGCTGACAGACATGGTCATCCATACACACACGCACGCACGCACAGTAAAAAAGTACCCTAACCCACGTGATCTGCAAGCGCAATACTGACAATACATTTTAAATAAATTCAAAGAATGCTTATCTTATTTTGATCCCACATGAAAAAATACTGTAGTATATTATAGTAAAATTACTCTAGTAAATACTATAGTGTTTTTGAACCGTACTATTGTAAATATACTACAGTAAATTAACAAAGTGTAGTAAATACTATCATATACTGTAGTATTTTTTCATGTGGGATACCTTGATGTTTGTTTTTGTTCCTCATTTTTACACTATACTGATAACTGTTTTGGTATATAATCATATCAATATTAAAAAGTAGTAATAAAAAAATTAACAAATAGCCTAATTTTCTGCCATATACAATTTCATAAAATGATCAGCTAGCTAAAAACAACTTTGTTCTGGGTTCACCTCACTCCAGTCTAAACTAAGTGATTTACAGGCTATTTATTTTACTACACATTATGAACATAAATAAGCTGAAAGACTGTGAATAATTACAACTAACTCTTACACCCACTCTTGCTAAATTGGGTAAGCACACTTGTTCTCTTCAGATGTGTTCGGAGTAAACGATTCAACTGATTCGTGACTTCAGTGTTGGACAGATCAGTTGTTCTAACCAGTCGTTAAAATGATTCGGTTCAAAGGAGTCATTAGGTGGCGAATCGGACATTAGCAGACGCTTTGTGTGCGAATCCCGTCTGTTAGAACATCGCGAAAGATTTGTCAACACACAGAAAACACTTCATAACCGGATATGATTTGTTTCCCGTTTATTGAAAGTATGGTTTATGTCAGCTGGTCAGAGAATCAGTCAATGTTTTTTGAGCGCATTTCACACCCAGCAACTTGGATTCGGTCTTCCGACCTTTTGATTTTGATTAACGTAATATGTGAAATATTAGAAAGCTAAGAATGCTTATTTTGAAGACAGAGAGAGTGCGAGCAGGGGAAGAGCTCTGATCGTTCTCTCTGTCACTCAGTTACAAACGCAGCATCTATTCTACATCATTCATAAATCACAATAACTCATCACATAAAGCTTTGGCGGGACAACTTTGTTTTGGCGGCCGCCAAAAAAATTTCAATGTAGGAAAAACCCTGATATACTTTCTGCTTAAAATAATCCTAAAATGCTTAATAACAAGACCAATTAAGGACAGTAAGAATAATTTTCAAGCATAGGCCTAAACGTAAAACTTTTGAAGTAAAAAAAAGTTATTTATATAGTATAAACTTAAATACAATTATAAAAAGTTACAATATTTGTTGAATAGTTTGATCATATTTATGTTTTATTTTTGTAATGTGTTTTTGTTAAGTCATGTTACAATAGTTTTGAACTGCTTATTTACAATGGTTAGCTTACCAATAACTGTTTTCATTGTTTGTTTGTTTTTTGTGGGGTTTTTTTTTATTGTATTAAATCCAGACCAAAAATCCTAATAATCTAACTAAATCATAATACTTATTAATGTTAATAATAATATACTAATATAATAGGACTCCACAACAACAACATTCAAAAATGTATTGTCCCTGTTTTTTAATTAAAATATAATAAATTAGATTTGAGTGATATTTTGACCACTCAAATAGGAAATGTCCCCGGTTTCCATTTCAGAAATATGGTCACTGTTTTCACTACATTAGTTTGAATCACTACATTTTAGTGATGAGAAATATTTGCAATAAATTTAGTCATGGATTATTATAGGGCCCTATGATTTCCGCCATCACCGAATCGCGGAATTGGCATATTAACGCGGAATCTATTGTTAACGCGGAATTTCCCGGAATTTGACATATTTGGAATGAAATGCGGTTTTGTGTGGGAGAAGAACGTATGTCTGGGGAAAATGCAGACCGGGGGAAGCAATTCTGGGCAACACAACCCCTCCTGTCATTTCAGCTCCCCCTTCAAAACAATGAAAGTATGGCGAAGCGGCTCCACGGCTCTGCTTTCGTCCACGGAAACGTTAAGAAACTCCACGCTAAGCCCTCAGTATCAAGCCGAGCAGTTCCCTCGCGGGGAGTGCTTAATGTATTTTGCCTTGTTTTTAATGCACTTTAATGTACTGTATGGAAAATAATGCCTTTAATGAACTTGAGAGAAAATGAGATGCGCGGGTCAGCGCGTCTTATCCACATCATGTTTGGCTGAGGTAGATCTTAAAGTGACAGTAGCACTGATAATGTCTGTCATTAATGTTCAAAGAACAACGGGAACAGAAGATTGTAGCTTTAATGATGATTCATCTATATTTCACTTATTATTTATGCAGCTAAGAAAGTGTTGATAACTTTATTCAATTTCTGTGTAGACTGTCTGACAGGGAAGGCCACAGGTAAATATAACATTTATTATAATGGGTTTATGTAAAGATTGTTTAAAGTTCAATTAAATTAAAAGTTGTTTTTTTAAAGCCTAATAAATGTTGAAATTGGTAGCTCTAATGTAACGTCATCAATGTTTCATATAGACATTAATATCAGTGATACTGGCCTTCATTCATAAAAAGATGCCATTACAACACACATTTAAAATATGCTGTCTTTAAATTGTTTCTAAATTAATTTGGAGAGTAACTGAAATTACTACAATATCAAAATATAAAAAAATCCAATGTTTTTAATTGCAATTAATCATGATTAATTACAGAAAAAATGTGATTAGTTTTTTTTTTAATTATCAATTCACAGCACTAATATTTAGTTGTGACTTGAAGTGCTTAAAGTGCAGTGTTATGTTGCAGTGTTTGTCCTGAAAAGTAAATGTAATGTTTGTTACCTCAAGTAATTTAAGGTCATTCCTATTTTATGTTCTATTATATTAACATTAAAAACACTCTTTTTACGACCAAAATAACAGTTAAGGGTAAAAAAAAAAACTGAATTCCCAAAAATTAAAACGGACAAAAAAGGAATTAGCAAAAATTAAAACTGAAAAAACGGAATTTGGGAAAAAATAGACACTGATGGCACAGTGCTCTGTTTTAAGTCTTTTTTTTTTTCAAACCAAAAATGCTTTGCGCTGGTTAGGGGGTACTTGGCTGAAAAAATATTTCACAGGGGGTACATCACTGAAAAAAGGTTGCGAACCACTGCTATAAACCATCAGGAAACAGCGGCGAGAAGAGCATACGCGACAATGTTTACTTTAGTAATCTTGACCAAAACCACACTATTAAAAGCCTTAAACAAGGCTTCAGATGGCACTGATGTCCCGGGAATACAGAGATAACGTCTCGCTAGAGTGGCCAGCCTCGGGAAGCGCCGTTCATTTGCTTTCCACCAGTCAGGAGCTTGTTCTGCTGCTGTATTTTTCGGTCGAAATGGTCCCACACAGTTAGCTTTTCCATTGCTTCATTTTGCGAGATATATCTGGTTTGTGGTTGCACATTTCGACGCGCTCCGTGAGTGAACAAATAACGCTATACAGCATATTTCTTAACCATGCATCAAAAAAAACAAAAAAGCGTTAAAAACATTTAGGGCGTTTTCACACCTGAAAGTCCGCACCAAGGTCCGAACCGAAGTTCATGTTTTGATAAATTTTATACATTCGGTTAGTTTTGGTTTGGTTTCCCATTGCAATTATGCGAGCGCACTAAAGCACTTTACATGACACACTTGCGTCCTGTCATCATCATCTATGTGGGTGGCATCTGGACATTGATTGGTTTGTAAACGGACGTGCGTCTGACGTCAGTGTCTTTGACAAGAGTGAATGAACGGACGCATATCGTTGGCACTATTAACAGTGCATTACTTGACTATTTTTTATTCGTTATGTTTAAAAGTGGACATTTCAAGCTTTATATACACATATATCTCATGTTTGTGAGACAAGTAGCCTGGTTTATTTGAGACACGCTCCAGTTCATGTGTAAAGCATGTGATCGCTCCCGCGATTATTTTCTGCTATAGACTATTTGCTTCTTATTTATTCAATCCAGGCAATTATCAGATTAAACGTTGATTAAAATTAAAGATATAATTTATACAAAACGAAATTCACATTAAAGAAAGGCTTTCTAAGCAAAATCATACAAAATTTCGTTCAAAATCATTTCTGACCTTCTGTCTTCTGACAGATTGCGCATCTTTTCACTTTTCATAATCAATGTAGCCTATATTGAATTTTAAAATAACATTATATTTAAACATAAACAGGAACTTCCTGCAAATGGTCTGAAAGTACGAACCATACAGAAAATGCTTTCACACTAGAAACGAACCGAACCTTTGTTCAGTTTGATCCGGACCGAGACGACCTCTTTTCGTTGGGCCAAATTTCGTCTGTTTGGTCCGGGCCGTGGTCAGGAGAGGTTTCACACCTGTAATTTTGATTTGGACCAAACTGAAAAGTCAGAAAATCCGGACCAAACAAGGTAGGTGTGAAAACGCCCTTAAACCGTTTAACTGATAGTATTAATCTGTCGAAGTTCTTACTTTCGGTTAACGGTTTAATGGTCAATAGCATCCCTACACTGCTGTGGACGTTGTTTACTTCATTAATGTGTTTACTGTGGTAATGGACTGAAGATGGGAGAAGGATTCGGTATTCGGTTTCGGATTCGGCCAAATCTTAACCAGTGGATTCGGTATTCGGCTGAACCCCAAAAATCTGGATTCGGTGCATCCCTATTATAAAGCGTTTATTAATATTTGTTAATTTCAACATTTACTAATGCACTATTAAAATCTTGTTAACATTAGTTAATGCACTGTGAACTAACATGAACAAACCATGAACAGCTGGATTTATATTAACTAACGTTAACAAAGATGAACAAATACAGTAACAAATGTACTGCTCATGGTTAGTTCATGTTAGTTAATACATTAACTAATGACCTTTATTCTAAAGTGTTACCAGATTTTCTTTTTAAAGAAATTCATATTTTATTTAGCAAGGATGCATTAAATTGATCAAAACAAAGTGACAGTAAAGACGTTTGTAAAAGACATAGACATTTATAATCTCTACAAAAGTTTATATCTCAAATAAATGCTGCTCTTTTGAACTTTCTATTCATCAAAGAATCCTGAAAAATAAAATGTATCACAGCTTCTACAAAATGAAGCTGTTTTCAACACTGATAATACTCATAATAATGTGTGTTGATCATCAGATCCTCATATGAGAATGATTAGTGAAGGATCATGTGACTCTGAAGACTGGAGAAATGATAAATTCAGCTTTGACACTTTACTATATATTCACATAGAGAACAGCTGATTTACATTGTAACAATATTACTGTTTTTAATGTATTTTTAATCAAATAAATGCAGCATTGGTAAGCACAAAAGAGGCATCTTTCAAAAACATAAAAAGCTGTACCAACCCCACACTTTTGAACATTAGAGTAGGTTAGAGATTGTACTTACTAGTCGTTTGAGTATTGGAGATTTTCTTTGACAGGAGATCCGCTCCAACTCTGCTGTGGAGCAGAACATCAGCATGGAAGAATCTAGGAACATAAGCACCAAGCCAACAATATTTAGTATATAATACCAGTTTATTAGAAGGGAAAAAAGCTAAAGAAGAGGAGAAAAGCAAAAAAGGGAAATAAGAATATACAGAAAATAATTTATTTTCTAGGTTTACTTGTTAATTATTGCTCATACAGTGTCACTTACGTTTGGATGTCAAAGCCTTCTTTAAATGTATAATTTTGGAAAGTAAAATCATGGTGATATTACGTGAAATATACTGTACAATAAATGCATATTGAGTTATTTAATTAACTTCCTCAGTTCACCTTTTTCCTACTTCTCTGTCAGGAGTGTAACCGGTCCTCTGCTGACCTCCGTTACGTTCTCTCTCTGCGTTGGGTATAAGGAAAACCAGGACACTTTCGCTGCAGTTCACCAAAGGGGATTTATTGACAGCCACACCAGCACTGAAACAGGTTTCGTCTGTGGATTGACATGAATAAAGTTCATTTCTCACACTGCGGGCGTTTCATGAGACATTCCTCTCCACAGCATATGCAATGCAGACTCCATTTTGTGTAACAGTTGGAAAAGTTAACATTGGAACATAGTATTAACACAGTACAAGAATATAAAAGGACATAAGACAATAACCCAGACAACAAATTAGCTCTTGCCGACGTCGGGGCACGTGTGCCTGCCCGACATAAAGTGCCTCGGTGAGATGTCTTATGGAGATCGGTAGATAATCGGCAAGATATCGGGAAGATGGTGGCATTAGAATGATCGCCGACCGTGAGCCAATGTTAACCCGAGATAATTATGACCTATGCGGCGCGATCCCACTAGAGCTGCGAAAAGCATTCAGACGCCTCGCTCCCATTGACTGAACTGGAACAGCTGATTTTCGGCTACATCGCTGGAAACGTCACAGCATGCTTGAAAATCAGCTGTTCAGTGTTAAGTCAAAGGGAGCGAGGCGTCTGAATGCTTTTCGCAGCTCTAGTGGGATCCCACCGTTATATAGGTCTTATTGATTTGTTTAGGCTAACTGCTGTCAGATTGTGTGGACACAAGTTTCCTATTGTGTATCAACAACACTCAATAACAGTTTGTGATGTGTTACTCATTACACTCCTTCCCTAACAATTTGACAAGAGCTAGTTGAGAAGTAGGCAACTAGCCCACTTGCATGAGACTGTCTGCAGCCGCTTCCTTTTTAGTTGCCAGGTTTTATGACAAAAAAAAAGTTTAAATTGAAAGTGATTATGTGTATTTCATTCACAACCTGGGAAATGTCAGTCTAACAGAAAAATAATGGATAAGTGATTTTAAAATTAAGTTTGATTGTCATGAAAATTAGGCTACAGGAGTTTAGCGGGACAAATAAACAGGAGGGCACCGGGAGATGACCTTGAAAATGTATTTCTTACTTTGTTTTTGCAAAAGCAGTATCATTTATTTTAACACTCCACAAATCACACATAGAAAACTACAACAAATATAAGAAATTCCCTCCAAAATAGTTAGTCAGTTTAAAAGAAAAAAAAAAATCAGTCTAATCAATTATTTCACGTATGCTTGCCTTTGCCGCGCCCCATTCCTGTCCCTGCTCAGCCGCAGCCAGTTTCTCACGGTCATCTCTACCTCAGCGGGATTTTGTTGGGCAGGATTTCTTAACACAGCACCTAAAACAAAACAAAAAAAAAGCAACAGGGGGAAAAATAAAACAGTGGCACAAAAGTCTATATCTTCGTTTGATTGTTTCTATAAAGACAATTCAGAAAAGTCAGAGCATTTTACAAAAAAACCTTGAGAACTCTGGTTGAGAATAGTGTGAGGACAGTATAAACACAGACCTGCATTTTAATATGCAAATGACACATTTCTGAGCGTGACTTAAAGAGAATGACACATTTATTATTTTTAAAATGATTTTATTTACAACACGGAAATGCCTGGAACTTGAGGAAGTGTTGTGACGCATGACACAAAAAATAAAAGACTGACAGTAGGGGTGTAACGGTACACAAAACTGACGGTTCGGTACATAGAGAGAGAGAGAGAGAGAGAGAGAGAGAGAGAGAGAGAGAGAGAGAGAGAGAGAGAGAGAGAGAGAGAGAGAGAGAGAGAGAGAGAGAGAGAGAGAGAGAGAGAGTCTTTTCTTCCTACCCTTAAAACCGAAACAGGCAGCCAGCTACTCTAGTGACTACCAAGTGCAATCTCTGTCTCAGCCTAGTAGTAGAAACATTGTCTTTAATCTAAAGATACCTGCAAGCTAGCCACCATGCTCTCGGGTCAAACTAACTTGACTGTATTTGGTTTTAGACTAAGACAGCTAGTCTGATTGCATGAGACCAGACTAGATGATTAGACTGGACTGGTCATGTAACCGCACTGAGTGTCTGTGTGTGACACAGCTTTAATTGCTTACAAAGTTTACAGACTCTGTTCTGTGTCTGCGTGTTAATTAACTTACATTCAGGAGAGCACATACCTTGATCACTGGGTGTGTCTTGCTGCCAATCATCTTGTGGCACTAGGAAATACAGAAAAAGGCCCGTTACACAAAGAACAGCATCACCCAGGTCCAACTAACAGAGCTAAACGAGTGACCCCACAGCAGTGGTTCTCAAACTTTTTCTGTCATTTTTGTCATTCCCCATTTTGTATAGGACTGTGCTGTGTGTGCTGTGTATTTTGTGTGAGTGTGTGTGCGCCTGTCTCAGTGTGTTCTCCATCTGCATGCTAAATAGCTTACGTTCAGGAGAGCCCAGCCCTTCATATTCGACTTCCTGCTGCCAATTAACGGTCGTCACTATGAAATTATAAAATTAGATGGTGAAACTGCCGAACAGGAAGTACGTTTTTTGCTCTCAAACTTTTCAAGTGCGCTTACAGCCACAAGTTTAAAGGCACAATGCATCACATATTTAACGGAAACTTAAATTCAGTAAGAAGAAGGTCCTCATTCACTGATGTAATCACTTAAATGGAAAAACACATTAATGCTGGTTACACACAGTTCGGTTTCTGCTTTCCTTGCATATTGGTGTAGGTTTCCTCCTGCTGACTGGCCTCAAATGGCCCAGATCCAGCTTGATTTTAAAATCTGGCCCCAATTCATTTGCTATTGAATAACTCTGAAATGTATTCTTTTACTACCTCAGTCTGATGTTCTGAGTAAGAAGTGCAGTATCATACATTACATGTAAAATATCTTACTATCGTTAGTCCTGAAGGAGCCCTGGAAGAGGGTGGCGTGGAGGCTGCTGCCAAGCACACAGGTCTTCGTTATTATCCGGCGTCACTAGAAAATACAGAAAAACTAAATTATTGGAGTGAACAGTAAGTCAAGTTTATCACAATTATATATATATATATATATATATATATATATATATATATATATATATATATATATATATATATATATATATATATATATATATATATATATATATGTATATATAGTATATAATATTTATGTTTTACAAAGATTAGTTTTCATATTGATCACATCAAACAGAGAGAAATATGACATGGGTGACATACTCTATGGCTGCGTTTACACTTGGCATTAACATGCGACCTGTCTCCAGATGTTGTCCACATACACATTGAAAAGACAAGTGTAAACGTGCTTCTGATCAGAATGTTATCCTATCCGTGTGTCCCGGTTCGGAGGTAGTCGAGGACGCATGTGATCGGATCTCAGTGTAATATAAACACAATCCAGCCATCGTGTCTGCCTTCAGTTGGACGCCTTATAAATCTCCGCCCAGTCTCCCCAAGTGGCTGTCAGAAAATAATGGCCAGACAGTTTAGACAAGAAATGAAACTTATTTGAACCTTACAATAAACATCAATCTTTAAATTAGTATATTTAGACTTACATTATACTGTGTGTCATTTTTCATTTTAATTGTGCAACATTATCTGAACAAGATCGCCTGTACAGGGAGTGCAGAATTATTAGGCACGTTGATTTTCTGATCATATTTTTTTTCCAGGCACATTTGACCAATTCCAAACCACAGTAATCCTAATAACTACTATTGATTTAGTATTTAATAATGTATAAGTGATATATAATTGTTCATGAAGGCTGGAAATGAAAAACACCTTATATTCAGGTGTGCAGAATTATTAGGCATGTTTTCTTTTACAGATAAATTGAGCCAAAAAAGAGATTTAACTCAGACTGAAAAGTCAAAAATTATTTAATGCCCATGAGAAGGATGCAATACTAATGCAATACTAGACATTGCAGTTAAGGCATGACCATTGGACAGTGAAATGCTCGTTGGGTCAGCAGGGTCAGACAAAAACAGGTGGTGAAGAAAAGACACCTGTTAACTGCAAAAGAATTAAGAATTAAGGTGAAGAATTAAGGGTGAAACCATCAGGAACCCTTTAGTCTCCAGCGCCACCATTTTCCAGAGCTGCAACCTACCTGGAGTCTCCAGAAGTGAAGGTGTCAGGATCTCAGAGACTTCAGTTAGGTAAAGAATCCTAAAAAATGACCCCCACTAAATAAGAATCACAAGCTGAAGTGTTGTAAAATACATGAAGAAGGTTTTTTTATAGGCTTTATGGACAGATAGGTTGAGAGTGACTCTTGAAGGACCAGCACCACATCCTCTAGTACCACTGTTTGAAGAATTCATCTTCCAGAATCTGGCAGTACGTTTTGGGAGTTCATTTTTAGTCCATCTCTGCAAAACGGACTTAAGGATGGACTAAAATGAACTCCCAAAACGTACTGCCAGATTCTGGAAGATGAATTCTTCAAACAGTGGTACTAGAGGATGTGGTGCTGGTCCTTCAAGAGTCATTCTCAACCTATAAAACCTATAAAGCCTATAAAAAAGCAGGCTTCATGTATTCTACAACACTTCAGCTTGTGATTCTTATCTAGTGGGGGTCATTTTTTAGGATTCTTTACCTAACTGAAGTCTCTGAGATCCTGACACCTTCACTTCTGGAGACTCCAGGTAGGTTGCAGCTCTGGAAAATGGTGGCGCTGGAGACTAAAGGGTTCCTGATGGTTTCACCCTTAATTCTTCACCTTAATTCTTAATTCTTTTGCAGTTAACAGGTGTCTTTTCTTCACCACCTGTTTTTGTCTGACCCTGCTGACCCAACGAGCATTTCACTGTCCAATGGTCATGCCTTAACTGCAATGTCTAGTATTGCATTAGTATTGCATCCTTCTCATGGGCATTTAATACTTTTTGACTTTTCAGTCTGAGTTAAATCTCTTTTTTGGCTCAATTTATCTGTAAAAGAAAACATGCCTAATAATTCTGCACACCTGAATATAAGGTGTTTTTCATTTCCAGCCTTCATGAACAATTATATATCACTTATACATTATTAAATACTAAATCAATAGTAGTTATTAGGATTACTGTGGTTTGGAATTGGTCAAATGTGCCTGGAAAAAAAATATGATCAGAAAATCAACGTGCCTAATAATTCTGCACTCCCTATACAATCACAGTCAGTCATGAGCTCTTCATGAAGAGCTGATAATCGGAATACACAATACCCGTTTTGTGTGTATGCACGCTTTATAAATGAGGCCCCAGCTGATTTAATGTGGTTATCTGTGTTTAGAGGGAAATACAATGAAAATCTAAAGCGTTACCAAAGCCTTTTACAAACATCATGTTATTTAAGCAATATCGCTCAAGTAGGAGTGTGATAGAGCTCTATATCATCACGGCTGTGATTAGACCAGAGGCACGAAATGACTAACCTTAAAACAAGAGATGCCAGGAAACAACTCTGGAGGCAGTGGAGGACGAAGAAAAATCTAATAAATTAAAGAAAGAACATTAATATGTTACTCGCAATTGTTGACACACAATATTACAGTACAGTCATTGACAAATGTTGAGCTATGAATATCTAAGACAGATCAAAAGTCAAACTCCAAGAATGTGCCAGTCAGTTAAAAAAAAGAATCTTAGGATGCCAATAATCAAGACAAGCAAACAGGAGCAAGTGTGTATCGATATATATGTGCAAAATAACTTTAACTAGATTAATTAAAGATAGTGTTTCCCATTTAGGGGTGGGCGATAACGATATCTATCATTGATACATCTTTATCAATAACGATTGAAAAATGTCTGATAGAGTGCTCAAAAGTTGACAATTGGGAATTTACATAATTAAAAGAAGTCTCTGAGGTTAATTAAAACACATTCTTACTTACTGTACAAAGGCAAATACGCTGAGTAAAATGGCTCTGAAAAGAGCCTTTGGGGTGTATGTAGATCCTGTTGAAAAAAAAGAAACATGAAAAGGAGTCAAATATATTGCAAATGCCTTTGTGAATTAATATGCACTCAGTTTTAATTTATCTTTATTGACTAAAACAGTATGTTAAGAACATGGCAAATCAGAACTGTAGGATGACTTCTAGATTGATCACTTACAAAAATCAGATGAAAATCAATCACTGAAAAAAACAGAAAAGACAATTATTCTATTTCGTTTAAATTTGAATGACAAAGGTTAATAAAGGCTCTATTTTATGAATAGGTGTGTGTCCAAAAAACACTTAACTTCTTCATAACCACTTGTCTGACTGTCTACAGTGGCTGCACGCTTGTACTAAACTGAGCTCTTTGATCGACAGGTCTACTTTTAACGTTACCATAGAAACGCACAAAAAAAGAGCAGCCTTTCATTTTAAGCATATCACTTAGACAAAATCATTAAAAATGCCTTCAGAGTGTAAGGGGTTAATATTATAAAAGGACAGATGTAATTTTTGTGTGGACAAAAGACAGTCCGTCAGTGTATGACCGTTTAGTTTAACCTGGCTGTTTACCAAACAATTCTCCTCAGACTGAAAGAGAAAAACGAGTTCCCCTCATGTCTAAAAATACTAAATAACTCATTGAAAATATTGAATACGTGAATATAAACCAGTTAATACCAAGTCAACAGTTAGTTAACAACTAACAAAGTCTAAAAACACGTAACGTTACGCCTGGCGCCAATTTCTGTCACCCGTTTAACGAAAACATTTCTCAGAAAACTCGACGTTTTTCTAACAAAATCATATTTTTCAATAAAAAAATAAGTACACAAAACAAAATAAACACATACTGGCCTGAAAATTGTGTGTCTGAAATGGATAAACATACCACAGGAGAGTCCAGTACAACCGAGGCGAGATGCTTCTGTGTAGATCACGCGCATATAAACGTGCACGCGAAACGCCCCCTTGGTTAAAAAATGACAATATTTAGATTTGCAAATTCTACTCAACTTCAAAAGAGATGCAGTAGATTTTGGCCCGCTTAAAAATTCATTTATAAAAAGATAACAAACCTAAACAAAATGTCTCACAAAAAATATGTGATGTTTACGTTTAGAACTAATTTTGTCGTTTTGATTGCATAAGTTTTTATATATTTTTTTCTGAACCTGTTTTGGACGTCTCATGTTTGTTGGGTATTATAATCATATGTAAATTGTGGTATACGGACAAGCTCAACATACCTTCGCGCTTATGCTGCGTTCACACCAAACGCGAATTGAGCGTCAAAATCGCGTCTACCGCGTCTAGTTTCACGCGCGAACATTTTGAATGCATTCGCGTGTCCGCAGAGAATTGGACGCGCGTAGAAATCGAGCGCAGGAAGCGAAATTGACGCGTGTTCAAGGCACTCCAGGAGAAATATGTCATAAAACACCACTCTGCCTCTTTTCATTTTCATTAAAAATATATATTAAGCATTAATAGCCACACAAATGTGGTCCAGGCAACTCCTACATTATCTTCACTGCATGTATGTTTAAATATCCTTAAAATATAAAGTTATGAAACTTCTCTTTGCCCTCAGTCAAAACGATTTGGCAGACAACATATAGATTCATAAGAGCAAAGCTCGGCCGTTAGATCTACACAAAACGAACCACTACAGGACATCAGAGCCAGCGGCAGACGCCAGAAGGACTGGCCGAGGAAAGGCTGCCTTCACCTGGGATATGAGCAGTGATTGCCCTGTGATCGCCTGGATCTCACAACTCCAAAAACACAAGATTATTTTTTTTAAATAGGCGCTCTCTTTATAAATAAACCACAGATTTGAGCTTTAAACAACTACATTCCCATCTGAAAAAGTCTTAAAACTACATTTTGTGACACAATAGTACAATTTTTAATTTATGCAGGGTTTCTCATACAAGTCACTTTACCACGTGACAGCAGCAAGCAGGCTCCTGATTGGTTAACGCGGCGCGAATTGACGCCAAAGTTCAAATTTTTCAACTCGGGCGTCAGACGCGAATTCGCTTCAAACACGTGAATGCACAAAAGCACCATTCGCGTGTAACGCGCGTTTCGCGCAAGACGCTCAATTCGCGCGAACTGGACGCGCGAATGAGGCGGATTCGAGTCCTTCGCGCCGCGCGAAACGCGCCTTCCGCGCTGCGAGACCTCCAGACGCACGTCAACGCGCCTTTCCATTGACTTTACATTGAAATCACTTGCGCCAGACGCTCTATTCGCGTTTGGTGTGAACGCAGCATTACACCGCCAAACTTGATGTGGACCGGTTGCATAGATGTTAGGCAGCAGCATTCGTGGAAATGAGAAAAAAGCGGGATCGGCAAAATGGTTCCTCACGGTTCCTCCGCCGATCTCTGGAGTGTGCATGGATTGGAGTGGCTGTAGACTCATCCCGCCGATGGTTTAACTTACCCACCTAAGTTTTTTTGGTGTGCAGGGGAAAAACCCCTTCCCGCTGGTGCCCTCCAATTGCCAACGTTGGTAAGACTGAACGTGCTGTCTGGAAAACGGTAAAATACCTGTGGATTGACATGAATAAAGTTCATATCTCACACTGCGGGCATTTCATGAGACATTCCTGTATGATATAATAGTTATAAGTTTATTGAAGACTCAAAGCCATGTCAATAGCACATACGGCCCACTCGATATAACTTCATAATCTTAATCCACTCACGCATAAAACATACATCAGAACACTGCAAATAGTCTCAGTACTACTTACAATAAAATATTTAATCGATTTATGCACTTTATAAACTTAATTTACCCATAAAATGAAGAGCTCAGAAAAACGCTTAACGTTACCTCTCCCCAGCATATTCAAGGCAGACTGGCAAGAGGCGCGCGCGCACTCTGAAATGGCGCCAGTAGGACGACAGAAGAAAATGTCAAAATAAAAGTCTCCAAAACGTTTACAGCTAATATTGGTAAAAGAAAACCAGGAATAAAACGGTAAAATAATAAAAAGGATTTTAGTGAAAAAGCAATGTATTACATACTTATATAATTCACTTTAACTCGTTACATTAGCTTCCTTCAGGAATGTTGGGATCTTGGGAGCTTCAACTCTGTTGTAGAGGGGTTATTTTGTCCTCCTGAAATCACAGATTTTTTTTTATTTTTATTTTTTTACAATTTTTGTTTACCAATTTGCAGCTAATTTTCGCGGTCCATGTAATTGACGTCACTGATTAACAGTAACATTACGGTTTATACTTTTAGGTTTTTGACACACAACCATTGACAAATTACCAGCAAAACCTTTACAAAACGACCAAAACCTCTCATTTTCACATAAATATTTGATTAAAAGCTCAAACTTTCATAAACAAGAGCTCAATCGATAGATAAGTTAGCCGAGATGCTAACGGTCTTTTTACGAAGACACTAAACCATTTCTACAAAGTAAATATTCAACAGAAGTGTGGCAATTACACGTAAGAAAGGTGTCAGGAACAGTTGAGTGTATTATTTGTGTGATTTTAGAGACTAAACTCACCTGAAAGTAGTGAAAACAACAGCGACAGAAGGAGTTGTGCTGCTTGTCAGTTGTGTCGGTTCTCCGTTTCATGGCAACTCACCGCCTCCAGTGATTCAATGTTCAACGCGCACGCATCATTTACATAAATAAACTAGAATTAAAACATTACATACATAAAAACCTCATTAATATTAAATCATGAATTTAAAATTAATTTTGTAGTTATATGTAGTTCATATGTGCAAAATGCCACCCCTGCACTTGATAGTGAGACAAAGTGGCACTTTTATATTAGGTTTATATTATATTAGTTAAATATTTTGCATTATTTTGTTTAGGAACACTCAACCTAATTATTTCATTTTAAAGTGTGATTGCATGAAGACAGTATTTTTCTATACAAACGCTTTGCTTTGGTTATATGCCTCGCAATATTGAGCCAGTCTACCTATTTTTATTAAGTGCTTTCAGATTCTTTTTAACTGTAAAAATAAATTAAATAAATATACATATAAAATAAAGGTGTCACAACAGACAGTGACCGACAATCGGCTTGCCACTGGTGTACCGACAGAAGTATAAAAATATGCAGCAGAAATATGACCAGCGTTCACAACTAGAGTACATTCTGAATAACAGATCTTGGGGACAATTTATATTTGATTATTAAATAAGTAATTTAATTAAATGATCATTCAAGTCCTCCAGGAGTTCTTCACAGGTGATGGTCATCTGAAGTCCTGCAGGAGTTGAGTCGTCTCTTCACAGGTGATGGTCATCTGAAGTCCTGCAGGAGTTGAGTCGTCTCTTCACAGGTGATGGTCATCTGAAGTCCTCCAGGAGTTGAGTCGTCTCTACACAGGTGTTGGTCATCTGAAGTCCTGCAGGAGTTCACAGGTGATGGTCATCTGAAGTCCTGCAGGAGTTCACAGGTGATGGTCATCTGAAGTCCTGCAGGAGTTGAGTCGTCTCTTCACAGGTGTTGGTCATCTGAAGTCCTGCAGGAGTTCACAGGTGTTGGTCATCTGAAGTCCTGCAGGAGTTCACAGGTGATGGTCATCTGAAGTCCTGCAGGAGTTGAGTCGTCTCTTCACAGGTGTTGGTCATCTGAAGTCCTGCAGGAGTTAAGTCGTCTCTTCACAGGTGTTGGTCATCTGAAGTCCTGCAGGAGTTCACAGGTGTTGGTCATCTGAAGTCCTGCAGGAGTTGAGTCGTCTCTTCACAGGTGTTGGTCATCTGAAGTCCTGCAGGAGTTAAGTCGTCTCTTCACAGGTGTTGGTCATCTGAAGTCCTGCAGGAGTTCAGTCGTCTCTTCACAGGTGATGGTCATCTGAAGTCCTCCAGGAGTTCACAGGTGATGGTCATCTGAAGTCCTGCAGGAGTTGAGTCGTCTCTTCACAGGTGATGGTCATCTGAAGTCCTGCAGGAGTTGAGTCGTCTCTTCACAGGTGATGGTCATCTGAAATCCTGCAGGAGTTGAGTCGTCTCTTCACAGGTGATGGTCATCTGAAATCCTGCAGGAGTTGAGTCGTCTCTTCACAGGTGATGGTCATCTGAAATCCTGCAGGAGTTGAGTCGTCTCTTCACAGGTGATGGTCATCTGAAATCCTGCAGGAGTTGAGTCGTCTCTTCACAGGTGTTGGTCATCTGAAATCCTGCAGGAGTTGAGTCGTCTCTTCACAGGTGTTGGTCATCTGAAGTCCTGCAGGAGTTAAGTCGTCTCTTCACAGGTGTTGGTCATCTGAAGTCCTCCAGGAGTTAAGTCGTCTCTTCACAGGTGATGGTCATCTGAAGTCCTCCAGGAGTTCACAGGTGATGGTCATCTGAAGTCCTCCAGGAGTTAAGTTGTCTCTTCACAGGTGATGGTCATCTGAAGTCCTCCAGGAGTTGAGTCGTCTCTTCACAGGTGATGGTCATCTGAAGTCCTCCAGGAGTTCAGTCGTCTCTTCACAGGTGATGGTCATCTGAAGTCCTCCAGGAGTTCACAGGTGATGGTCATCTGAAGTCCTCCAGGAGTTCACAGGTGATGGTCATCTGAAGTCCTCCAGGAGTTGAGTCGTCTCTTCACAGGTGATGGTCATCTGAAGTCGTCCAGGAGTTGAGTCGTCTCTTCACAGGTGATGGTCATCTGAAGTCCTCCAGGAGTTCACAGGTGATGGTCATCTGAAGTCCTCCAGGAGTTCACAGGTGATGGTCATCTGAAGTCCTCCAGGAGTTAAGTCGTCTCTTCACAGGTGATGGTCATCTGAAGTCCTCCAGGAGTTGAGTCGTCTCTTCACAGGTGATGGTCATCTGAAGTCCTCCAGGAGTTCAGTCGTTTCTTCACAGGTGATGGTCATCTGAAGTCCTCCAGGAGTTCACAGGTGATGGTCATCTGAAGTCCTCCAGGAGTTCACAGGTGATGGTCATCTGAAGTCCTCCAGGAGTTGAGTCGTCTCTTCACAGGTGATGGTCATCTGAAGTCGTCCAGGAGTTGAGTCGTCTCTTCACAGGTGTTGGTCATCTGAAGTCCTGCAGGAGTTGAGTCGTCTCTTCACAGGTGATGGTCATCTGAAGTCCTGCAGGAGTTGAGTCGTCTCTTCACAGGTGATGGTCATCTGAAGTCCTCCAGGAGTTAAGTCGTCTCTTCACAGGTGTTGGTCATCTGAAGTCCTGCAGGAGTTGAGTCGTCTCTTCACAGGTGATGGTCATCTGAAGTCGTCCAGGAGTTGAGTCGTCTCTTCACAGGTGTTGGTCATCTGAAGTCCTGCAGGAGTTGAGTCGTCTCTTCACAGGTGATGGTCATCTGAAGTCCTGCAGGAGTTGAGTCGTCTCTTCACAGGTGATGGTCATCTGAAGTCCTGCAGGAGTTGAGTCGTCTCTTCACAGGTGATGGTCATCTGAAGTCCTCCAGGAGTTGAGTCGTCTCTTCACAGGTGATGGTCATCTGAAGTCCTGCAGGAGTTGAGTCGTCTCTTCACAGGTGATGGTCATCTGAAGTCCTCCAGGAGTTGAGTCGTCTCTTCACAGGTGATGGTCATCTGAAGTCCTGCAGGAGTTGAGTCGTCTCTTCACAGGTGATGGTCATCTGAAGTCCTCCAGGAGTTGAGTCGTCTCTTCACAGGTGATGGTCATCTGAAGTCCTCCAGGAGTTGAGTCGTCTCTTCACAGGTGATGGTCATCTGAAGTCCTGCAGGAGTTGAGTCGTCTCTTCACAGGTGATGGTCATCTGAAGTCCTCCAGGAGTTGAGTCGTCTCTTCACAGGTGTTGGTCATCTGAAGTCCTGCAGGAGTTGAGTCGTCTCTTCACAGGTGATGGTCATCTGAAGTCCTGCAGGAGTTGAGTCGTCTCTTCACAGGTGATGGTCATCTGAAGTCCTGCAGGAGTTGAGTCGTCTCTTCACAGGTGATGGTCATCTGAAGTCCTGCAGGAGTTGAGTCGTCTCTTCACAGGTGATGGTCATCTGAAGTCCTGCAGGAGTTGAGTCGTCTCTTCACAGGTGATGGTCATCTGAAGTCCTCCAGGAGTTCCCAGGTGATGGTCATCTGAAGTCCTCCAGGAGTTGAGTCGTCTCTTCACAGGTGATGGTCATCTGAAGTCCTGCAGGAGTTGAGTCGTCTCTTCACAAGTGATGGTCATCTGAAGTCCTCCAGGAGTTAAGTCGTCTCTTCACAGGTGATGGTCATCTGAAGTCCTGCAGGAGTTGACAGACAAACAGAGAGACGTTCTGAACAGACGCAATAGTTATGAGCTCCTGATAATTTACAAAAAGTACTGCTTTTAATTGAGGTAAAAACGCAAAAACCTGTGTTTACCCGGTGTTTAACACTTAAAGAAGTATATGACTACAGAAACGACGTGAGAAAACGCGGAAAAACTTCAGTCGCTTCATTGAAAGAGCCGCAACTGCGAGTTACAGTATCAGCAGCTGCCGTGAGAGAGAGAGAGAGAGCGCCGCAGACACACAGCTGACCGCGATCACCAGCGCGAATACAAGAACAAGAGAGAAACACATCAGCACAAGACAATACATTCAAGAGAAGATCATCACAGGATTACCATAATGGATATTCATAATGAAAAGGATAGCGTCAAGCAACAAACAACATAACTATGAAGAAAACTTAAACGAAAAAAGAGAGGTAAAGACATTTTGAACAAACAGTGTCATTTCATATCTCTCTGAGTTTTATGCTTAACGTTAGAAGAACAGCACAAAAAAAAAAAACCCACATTGGACAGAACTGAAAACTTGAACTTTAAAGATTCATTTATTTATTTATTTTATTATTATTATTTTTTTTCACAATATAAAAGTCCTATTTTTTGCCTGCTTTTTTGGCTTTTTTTATTTTATTTTTTTATTTTTATTAATTTGTATCCCTCTATATTGTCACTGAGAGAAAATAAACAAAAAACTGGCAGTTATTTCAGTTGATTGTTGACATTCTAAATGGACTATGGCCAGTGCATCATCATCATCCTGGCCCCGCCCCCAGAAGAGCTCTGAACACTCCAACCACAGCGCCAGGCCTAAACAACCCACATATGTGGATGCCATCCCATTACACTATCCTAAAGATGTCACAAATGAATCGTCACGGAAAGTCTACAAAAACAAAAGACTGACAGACAACCCAGAAACACTTTTTGCAGACCTACATAAAGATGGCAGCATAAGTAACCTAATATTCTATACCAACAAGCCCTATGCATGGCATAAGGCCATCATTGCACACTACCCCTCTGCTGAAAGAAAAGGCATCTGTGGGGGTTTCCAGCTAAAAATAAGAAACGAAGACAACATAACCACCACCAACGTAAATATCTACAAAACAACGGGTATAGTGGTGGTAAAAAGCATAAATGGGCTCTTTGAACAAGACTTCCTCTGCATCAAAGACAGAGCACAGAAAGAGACCACTACCAGCGACCAACTAATCCCTCCTGAGGAGTCCGTCTCCCACACCAGCACAGAACAGACCGGAGAACCCCATCCACACTGCTATTGCACTGACATGAGGGAGAGATTCACAGAGCTAGAGGGAGAAATTGTCCAGCTCAAGGAGATGATCTTCTCCATGCAAACAGTTCAGACAACAAAGCAGACCAGCAACAGCCCCACAGCCACGCATAGAGAAAGGGACAGCCTCAGGAGAGAGCTGAAGGAGCTCTGGCAGGAGAGAGAGGGCTTCAGGGCTCAGCTGGAGACACTAGAAACACAGTTATTACAACAGACTGAGTTACACAAGGCACAACTAACGGCAATGAGGGAAGAAATAAGTGAACTGAGACAGAACAGAGGAGCACAGCACAGCGAGTTCAGCTCATCAGAGGAACCAGTGGAGCAGGACACACCTGATCAACCTGATCACAGCTCTCAAACAACAGAGATTCAGCACAGTCAGAATCCTCCTCTCCCATCAGACCCTTCCCTCACCCCACAACCAGCCTCACACTCAGACGACCCCTCCACATCATCAGAAGGAACACTACGACCGGAAGTCGCTCTTTTAATTGATTCAAACGGGAAATTTATTGATGAAAAGAAGCTTTTTCCTAAACACAGAGTGGCCAAACTCTGGTGTCCGAACACTCAGAGTGCACTCAAATGGCTGAGTGTTGACAAACTGGGATACCCAAGCCATGTAATAATCCACACCGGCACAAATGATCTGAGAGCCCAACAGGAGAGGGTGGCTACATCACTACAAACAGTGATTGAAAAAGACCAAGATGGCGGCGCGAGTAGATCGCGAGGCTCAGCGTCTCTCCAGATTCTGCAATTTTGCTGTATTTTTCTTGCTCATCTCGGGTCTGTTCGTACAGAACAGTTGTGCTTTTACATCGTACACCCGTTGTGAGCTTTTGGATATTGGTTTGCGAATTTCCGACAGTTTTATGGACAATCTTCAACTCCTTCCTGAGATCGCTAGGACGCCCGAGGCGATGCGCTCTGCCCGGCCGGGCGGAAGTGCTAGAAGGCGGCGCTGTGATCGTAAACAAAGGCGGGGTAAGCGTGGAGGTCTAAGAGCTAAGCTAAGGCTAACTCCTTACCGGCTCTCTTTACCCAGCATTTTCCTTGCCAATGTACGATCGCTAGTGAACAAAATGGAGGAGATTCGACTCAGCATTACACACAGTAAGAAACTTTTGAACTGTAACGTCCTAATCTTCACTGAAACCTGGTTAAACAGCGGAATACCGGACACCGCTATTGAGCTAGCGGGACGCCACACACTCCGGGCGGATAGAACACTAGATGGCTCCGGGAAGAGCAGAGGGGGTGGATTGTGCATTTATATTAACAAAGCTTGGTGCACAAACTCTGCTATTGTTGGGAGTCATTGTTCAGCTAACCTGGAGTTTCTCATGGTTAAATGTAGACCGTTTTATCTACCGCGGGAGTTCACCTCCACTATTATCACTGCAGCCTATATTCCTCCGGATGCTGATGCCAAGCTTGCTATGAAAGAACTTCACGCAGCCATCAGTAAACAACAGACTGATCACCCGGAAGCTGCGTTTATTGTTGCAGGTGACTTTAATCACACAAACTTAAAGTCAGTGCTACCCAAGTTTCACCAGCATGTTTCCTGCCACACCAGAGGAAACAAAACCTTAGACCATGTTTACACAAACATGGCTGGCGCTTACGTTGCGACACCCCTCCCCCACCTGGGACAGTCAGACCATATCTCTTTGTTTCTCACCCCCAAATATTCACCCCTCATCAACCGTGTGAAGCCATCAATAAAGACCATCAAGGTGTGGCCTGCGGGGGCAGACTCCACACTCCAGGAAAGGTTTCTAAACACAGACTGGAGTATGTTTGCTTCTCAAGCCACCAGTGGCGCTCACACGGACATTGACTCATTCACTTCCTCTGTATTGGATCATATCAATACCACCATCGACAGTGTTACAACCCAGAAACAGATCACCACATACCCTAATCAGAAGCCTTGGATGAACAGGGAAGTTCGACTCCTGCTGAAGTCACGCAATACTGCCTTCAGATCAGGAGATGCACAAGCCTACAGCACATCCAGAGCAAACCTGAAGAGGGGCATCAAAAAGGCCAAGCACTGCTACAAGCTAAAGATAGAGGGTCACTTTTCCAACTCTGACCCTCGACGCATGTGGCAGGGCATTCAGGCCATCAGCGACTACAAACCCCCCCACTCCACCCCCGCAGCCACTGATGTCAACTTCCTGAACGAGCTAAATTACTTTTATGCTCGTTTTGAAAGAGACAACAGAGAAACTGCCACCAAGCTCAAACCCTCAGCTGACCACCCACCAATCACACTCTCCACCACAGATGTCTGCAAGGCACTGAGCCGGATCAGCGCACACAAGGCTGCTGGACCAGACAACATCCCTGGACGTGTGCTCAGGGCATGTGCGGAGCAGCTCGCTGGGGTTTTTACAGACATTTTCAACCTGTCTCTTGCCCAAGCAGCTGTACCGACATGCTTTAAACGCACTTCCATTGTGCCAGTGCCGAAAAGCTCAAGCCCGAGGTGCCCTAATGACTACCGCCCTGTAGCACTCACACCCATCGTTATGAAGTGCTTTGAGCGGCTGGTCCTGGAGCACCTAAAAGACTCTCTACCATCCACATTGGACTCACACCAGTTTGCCTATCGTAGCAATAGGAGCACAGAGGATGCCGTTTCCATGGCACTGCACTCTGTGCTCACTCACCTGGACAATAAAAACACTTACGCACGTATGCTGTTTGTTGACTTCAGCTCAGCATTCAACACTGTCATCCCATCCAAGTTGATTGCCAAACTTGGAGACCTGGGCATCAACACTTCAATGTGTAACTGGATTTTGGACTTCCTAACTGACAGACCCCAGAATGTTCGATCAGGATCCACCTGCTCCACGTCCATCACACTCAACACTGGCGTACCACAGGGCTGTGTGCTAAGTCCGTTTCTCTACTCCCTCTTCACCTCCGACTGCAAGCCTGTGTATGGATCTAATTCCATCGTCAAGTTTGCGGACGACACTACGGTGATTGGGCTCATCAGCAACAACGATGAGACTGCCTACAGGGAGGAGATCCAGCACCTGGCCACATGGTGCGCTGATAATAACCTGCTCCTCAACACCACCAAAACGAAGGAGCTCATCGTGGACTTCAGGAAGGAGTCAAGAGGCACACACGACACCATCCACATCAATGGAATGGCTGTTGAGCGTGTCTCCAGTTTCAAGTTCCTGGGGACCCACATCTCGGCGGACATGTCGTGGGCGACCAACACCTCCAGCCTGGTCAAGAAGGCTCACCAGCGCCTCTTCTTCCTGAGGACACTGAGGAAGAATCAGCTCTCCTCGGCTATCCTGGTGAACTTCTATCGCTGCGCAATAGAAAGCATCCTGACCAACTGTGTCGCAGTATGGTATGGGAGCTGCTCTGTTGCGGAGCGCAAGGCACTGCAGCGGGTGGTGAAAACTGCCCAGCGCATCACAGGGACTCCACTGCCTGCCATCGAGCACATCCAGAGGAAACGCTGCCTGCATCGAGCTCGCAGCATCCTCAAGGACTCCTCTCACCCAGCCCACAGACTGTTTTCTCTCCTGCCCTCCGGCAGGCATTTCAGGATTCTCCGGACCAGAACCAGCAGACTTAAGAACAGTTTTTTCCCCAGAGCTGTCTCTTTATTGAACTCAAACCCCCGTTGATCCACTTCCCTCATAAACTGCTAACTCTCCTACCTCACATCCACCTTCACTTTGTTATTTGCACTACCGACTGTTTATCACAGTAACAACTGTTTACATATGCATCTTGCACTGCCATATCTTAACTGGATTATGCTCATTTGCACTGCCGACTGTATTTATAGTACCAATGTTTACATTTGCATTTTGCACCGTACTTCTAACTGTAATATGCAACCACTTTCCACTGCACTTTACACTTTTTTTTTTTTCCGGATAGCTCTGTCCATAATTTATTGCACTACCCTAATCCACTGCTATATTCCTCATATTAGCCTAACATATTATTGTATACCTCTATCTGTAAAATTCTGTTTATAGTAATAGCCATCTGTATATTATATTCATAGTACATATTCACCTGTAAATTCTGTTTATAGTAATAGCCATCTGTATATTTATTCACTGTACATATTCACCTGTAAATTCAGTTCTGTTTATAGTAAGACAACTCTCTATTTATACATATTTATATATATTCAGTACATATCCATGTCCTGCACTTACGCATCCATTGTATATCCTGCACTTGCTGCTATTGCACTTCTGGTTAGACCTAAACTGCATTTCGTTGCCTTGTACTTGTACTTGTGTAATGACAATAAAGTTGAATCTAATCTAATCTAATCTAAAAAGGCCTCAATCACCTTCCCAAGAGCTAAAATTATCATCTCCACACTGCTGCCCCGAAAAGACTTCCACCCTGACACTATCCAGCGGGTGAATGCCCACCTCTCCCGCACCTGTGCACTTAAACCCAATGTGCACCTGGCACACCACCCTACCCTGGACCCCACATGCCTCTACGACCATGTCCATCTGTACAAGACAGCTGTTCCTGTCTTCGCCAGGACCCTAAAAGATGTGGCCCTGAGTCGGAACCACAACAGAGTCCAACAACCTTCACCCAGACCTGTAAGAAAGCCCAGTATACCCCCAGAGAGAAGACAACAGCACTTACACATGCTGAGACCATCTCAGTCAGCACCTGAGCATCTCCTCCCAGCCTTCACACCCTCCTATCCAGCACATCAAGCCAGACCAAAGCCCCTCCTGCCAACCCCCTGCCCTCCTCCTATCCCACAGGCCCCGGGCAGACACAGCTACGCTCAGATAGTGAGCAGAACATCCACAACAGCACCAGGGCAAGCCACATCAACAGAGCTAAGAGATATCCGCCAGATGCTCAACCTCATCTGCTCACACCTACTGTCATAGGTCAAAACTTATCACCAACACTAAGACCCCATGGACAACAACGCATTTATCATAGCATGTTGGAACATTCAAGGCCTGAGATAATCTACCTTTGGCCTCAAGAGCAGAAACCCAGATTTCAACTCAGAAATCAAAAATTCAGACATCATCATCCTGCAGGAGACATGGAGCCGAGGAGATGGACCCACCGGCTGCCCCAAAGGCTACAGAGAACTCATCATCCCATCCATTAAACTGCCTGGAGTGACACAAGGAAGAGACTCTGGAGGCATGCTTATTTGGTACAGATCAAACCTTGCCCATGCCATCAAAGTAGCTAAAACAGGACAATTCTACACCTGGTTAGAAATTAATAAGGCAGTCACCGCAACAGAGAAAAACATCTTTCTGTGTGCCACTTATATCCCTCCAGCAGAGTCTCCCTATTTTAATGAAAACAGTTTCTCCATTCTTGAAGAAGACATTAATTACTTCCAGTCACAGGGAAGCGTGCTGCTCTGTGGAGACCTGAATGCCAGAACAGGTGAAGAACTGGACACACTCAACTCTCAGGGGGACAAACACCTGCCTGGAGGAGACGTCCTCCACACACCTATACACACACAGAGACACAATTATGACAAAACAACAAACAAAAGCGGAACGCATCTTCTTCATCTGTGTCGCACACTAGGTCTGTTCCTAGTCAACGGCAGACTTCGAGGAGATTCCTACGGTAGATACACCTACAGCTCATCTCTCGGTAGCAGTACAGTCGACTATTTTCTGACAGACCTTAACCCAAACTCCCTCAGAGCATTCACAGTCAGCCCACTAAGCCCACTATCAGACCACAGTAAAATAACCCTCTACTTAAACAGAGCAATGCCCAACCAAGAAGCATCTAAACAAACCCAGCTCCACTCATTTAGGAACACGTATAGATGGAAACAAAACAGTAAAGATACATATCTAAGTACAATTAGTCAACCGAAAATACAAGTCCTATTAGATCAATTCCTTGCCACTCCTTTCCCACACAATAGTGAAGGTACAAACCTAGCAGTAGACAAGCTGAACAGAATATTTGAGGTATCAGCAACATTATCCAACCTAAAACCCATCAAAAGAAAACCAAAAAGACCACATGCCACTGAGAAATGGTTTGACAATGACTGCAAAAAACGTAGGAAAGAATTAAGAATCCTATCCAATCAGAAACACAGAGATGCTGACAACGAGAACATCCGTCACCTCTATCACGAAAAACTTAAACAATATAGAAATACTTTAAGAAAGAAAAAAGAACAAAACACAAAAATTCAACTCAGGGAAATTGAAGAATCCTTAGAATCCAACCACTTCTGGAAACATTGGAACACACTAAACAAATCTTCCCATCAAGAACTAGCCATTCAGAATGGAGATGTTTGGATAAACCACTTCTCCAACCTTTTTAGTAATGTCAACAAAAATCAGGAACAAAATGCCCTGTCTGACAAAGTAAAGGTTTTAGAATCAACCATCAAAGACTACCAGAACCCCTTAGACTCTCCAATAACACTAGCCGAACTATTAGACAAAATACAAACCCTCAAATCGCAAAAAGCCTGTGGTGTCGATGGCATCCTAAATGAAATGATTAAATACACAGACCACAAATTCAAATTAGCCATTCTCAAGCTCTTCAACTTCATCCTGAGTTTAGGTATATTTCCCAACATTTGGAACAGAGGTCTTATTACACCAATACATAAAAACGGAGACAGATTTGACCCTAGTAACTACCGTGGTATATGTGTAAACAGCAACCTAGGCAAACTCTTCTGCAACATCCTAAACGGCAGACTAGCCCATTTTCTCAGAGACAGAAATGTTCTCAGCAAATCTCAAATTGGCTTCCAACCAAAATATCGCACATCAGACCATATATACACTCTCCATACCTTAATCGACAAGCAAATCAACCAAAACAAAAGTAAAATTTTCTCATGTTTTGTTGACTTCAACAAAGCTTTTGACTCCATTTGGCACGAAGGCCTTTTTCTTCAATTAATCCACTGCGGCATCGGAGGAAAAACATATGACATAATCAAATCAATGTACACCAACAACAAATTTGCAGTTAAAATTGGTAACAAACACACAGAATTCCTCTCTCAGAGTCGTGGAGTGAGACAGGGCTGCAGTTTAAGTCCGGCACTGTTCAATATCTACATAAATGAGCTAGCGCAGGCCCTGGATCAGTCTGTGGCCCCTGGCCTTACTCTACTGGACACTGAGGTCAAGTGCCTTCTGTTTGCTTATGATCTGGTGCTGCTGTCTCTCACTAAAGAGGGTCTGCAGCAGCATCTAGACCTCCTAAACAACTTCTGTCAGTCATGGGCTCTGTCAGTTAACCCCAAAAAGACTAAAATAATGATTTTCCAAAAAAGACCCAGACGCCAAGACCAACATCATAGTTTTAAATTAGGCCACATGCCCCTCGAACACACACAGGATTACACATACCTTGGCATAAATATTAGCAACACAGGAAATTTTAAAAAAGCGGTTAAAGACTTGAGAGAAAAGGCACGGAGAGCTTTTTATGCAATTAAGAGAAATATTCAAATTGACATCCCTATCAGAATCTGGCTAAAAATAATGAAAACCGTAATAGAGCCCATCGCGCTGTACGGGAGTGAAGTCTGGGGTCCACTCACAGACCAAGAGTTCTCCACATGGGACAAACACCCAATAGAGACTCTGCAGACCGAGCTGTGCAAAATCTTGCTGCGAGTTCAGCGCAAAACCCCAAATAATGCCTGTAGAGCAGAATTAGGACTATACCCCCTTGTGATAACCATTCAAAAAAGAGCCATTAAATTCCATGCCCACTTAAAAAATAGCGATGAACAGACCCTCCATCACAAAGCCCTGACCTACCAACAGCTGAAGCCAGAGAACAACGCCCTCGGCCGATTGGTCTTAGAGCTGACGTCACAAACAGACAATAAAAACACAGCCAGACCAAACCAAATCATTCAAACACAAAAAGAAAAATACCTGAAACATTGGACAGACGCAACAGACAAACAGAGTAAACTGGAATGCTATTTGGCCCTGAACAGAAAATATGAATTGGCAGGATACCTGAGTAAAGTGAGTGACCCTAAACTGAGGAAAGTCCTGAGCATGTACAGACTCAGTGAACACAGTCTGAGCATAGAGACAGGCAGACACAGACAGACCTGGCTGCCCAAGGAGGAGCGACTGTGTCCTCACTGCACAGAGAATCAGCTGGAAACAGAGCTACACTTCTTGACATTCTGCCCCAATTATAAAAATATTAGAGACACTTTCTATCCCCTTTTCACAACCCACCAGACAGACTTCCTTCAAAAATCAAACATGGACAAACTCCCACTCCTGCTAGGAGAAAGCCCAGCGAACGCACACCTGGCTGCCCGATACGTGAGGTCCTGCCACGACAAAAGAGCCTCCAGCAGGACACAGCTACCAACTGTGGAAATACTAGAAGATTAGACTTTTTACTGCTGTTTATTTTCATGTCATTTCTATTTTATTTTTATTATTTATTCATTTTTATCATATAGTGTTATGAATGCTTTGGCAATGTAAAGATTTCTTTCACCATGCCAATAAAGCTATTTGAATCTTGAATCTTGAATCTTGGTCATCTGAAGTCCTGCAGGAGTTGAGTCGTCTCTTCACAGGTGTTGGTCATCTGAAGTCCTGCAGGAGTTCAGTCGTCTCTTCACAGGTGATGGTCATCTGAAGTCCTCCAGGAGTTCACAGGTGATGGTCATCTGAAGTCCTCCAGGAGTTAAGTCGTCTCTTCACAGGTGATGGTCATCTGAAGTCCTCCAGGAGTTGAGTCGTCTCTTCACAGGTGTTGGTCATCTGAAGTCCTGCAGGAGTTCAGTCGTCTCTTCACAGGTGATGGTCATCTGAAGTCCTCCAGGAGTTCACAGGTGATGGTCATCTGAAGTCCTCCAGGAGTTGAGTCGTCTCTTCACAGGTGATGGTCATCTGAAGTCGTCCAGGAGTTGAGTCGTCTCTTCACAGGTGTTGGTCATCTGAAGTCCTGCAGGAGTTGAGTCGTCTCTTCACAGGTGATGGTCATCTGAAGTCCTGCAGGAGTTGAGTCGTCTCTTCACAGGTGATGGTCATCTGAAGTCCTCCAGGAGTTCCCAGGTGATGGTCATCTGAAGTCCTCCAGGAGTTGAGTCGTCTCTTCACAGGTGATGGTCATCTGAAGTCCTGCAGGAGTTGAGTCGTCTCTTCACAGGTGATGGTCATCTGAAGTTCTCCAGGAGTTAAGTCGTCTCTTCACAGGTGATGGTCATCTGAAGTCCTCCAGGAGTTCACAGGTGATGGTCATCTGAAGTCCTCCAGGAGTTCACAGGTGATGGTCATCTGAAGTCCTCCAGGAGTTCACAGGTGATGGTCATCTGAAGTCCTGCAGGAGTTGAGTCGTCTCTTCACAGGTGATGGTCATCTGAAGTCCTGCAGGAGTTGAGTCGTCTCTTCACAGGTGATGGTCATCTGAAGTCCTCCAGGAGTTCACAGGTGATGGTCATCTGAAGTCCTGCAGGAGTTGAGTCGTCTCTTCACAGGTGTTGGTCATCTGAAGTCCTGCAGGAGTTGAGTCGTCTCTTCACAGGTGATGGTCATCTGAAGTCCTCCAGGAGTTCACAGGTGATGGTCATCTGAAGTCCTCCAGGAGTTCACAGGTGATGGTCATCTGAAGTCCTCCAGGAGTTCACAGGTGATGGTCATCTGAAGTCCTGCAGGAGTTGAGTCGTCTCTTCACAGGTGTTGGTCATCTGAAGTCCTCCAGGAGTTCACAGGTGATGGTCATCTGAAGTCCTCCAGGAGTTCACAGGTGATGGTCATCTGAAGTCCTCCAGGAGTTCACAGGTGATGGTCATCTGAAGTCCTGCAGGAGTTGAGTCGTCTCTTCACAGGTGTTGGTCATCTGAAGTCCTGCAGGAGTTGAGTCGTCTCTTCACAGGTGATGGTCATCTGAAGTCCTCCAGGAGTTCACAGGTGATGGTCATCTGAAGTCCTTCAGGAGTTCACAGGTGATGGTCATCTGAAGTCCTCCAGGAGTTCACAGGTGATGGTCATCTGAAGTCCTCCAGGAGTTGAGTCGTCTCTTCACAGGTGATGGTCATCTGAAGTCCTGCAGGAGTTGAGTCGTCTCTTCACAGGTGATGGTCATCTGAAGTCCTCCAGGAGTTGAGTCGTCTCTTCACAAGTGTTGGTCATCTGAAGTCCTCCAGGAGTTAAGTCGTCTCTTCACAGGTGATGGTCATCTGAAGTCCTCCAGGAGTTCACAGGTGATGGTCATCTGAAGTCCTGCAGGAGTTGAGTCGTCTCTTCACAGGTGATGGTCATCTGAAGTCCTGCAGGAGTTGAGTCGTCTCTTCACAGGTGATGGTCATCTGAAGTCCTGCAGGAGTTCACAGGTGATGGTCATCTGAAGTCCTGCAGGAGTTGAGTCGTCTCTTCACAGGTGTTGGTCATCTGAAGTCCTGCAGGAGTTGAGTCGTCTCTTCACAGGTGTTGGTCATCTGAAGTCCTCCAGGAGTTAAGTAGTCTCTTCACAGGTGATGGTCATCTGAAGTCCTCCAGGAGTTCACAGGTGATGGTCATCTGACGTCCTGCAGGAGTTGAGTCGTCTCTTCACAGGTGTTGGTCATCTGAAGTCCTCCAGGAGTTCACAGGTGATGGTCATCTGAACTCCTGCAGGAGTTGAGTCGCCTCTTCACAGGTGTTGGTCATCTGAAGTCCTCCAGGAGTTAAGTCGTCTCTTCACAGGTGATGGTCATCTGAAGTCCTCCAGGAGTTCATAGGTGATGGTCATCTGAAGTCCTGCAGGAGTTGAGTCGTCTCTTCACAGGTGTTGGTCATCTGAAGTCCTCCAGGAGTTAAGTCGTCTCTTCACAGGTGATGGTCATCTGAAGTCCTCCAGGAGTTCACAGGTGATGGTCATTTGAAGTCCTCCAGGAGTTCACAGGTGATGGTCATCTGAAGTCCTCCAGGAGTTCACAGGTGATGGTCATCTGAAGTCCTCCAGGAGTTCACAGGTGATGGTCATCTGAAGTCCTGCAGGAGTTCACAGGTGATGGTCATCTGAAGTCCTCCAGGAGTTCACAGGTGATGGTCATCTGAAGTCCTGTAGGAGTTGAGTCGTCTCTTCACATTTGATGGTCATCTGAAGTCCTGCAGGAGTTGAGTCGTCTCTTCACAGGTGATGGTCATCTGAAGTCCTCCAGGAGTTCACAGGTGATGGTCATTTGAAGTCCTCCAGGAGTTCACAGGTGATGGTCATCTGAAGTCCTCCAGGAGTTCACAGGTGATGGTCATCTGAAGTCCTCCAGGAGTTCACAGGTGATGGTCATCTGAAGTCCTCCAGGAGTTCACAGGTGATGGTCATCTGAAGTCCTCCAGGAGTTCACAGGTGATGGTCATCTGAAGTCCTCCAGGAGTTCACAGGTGTTGGTCATCTGAAGTCCTGCAGGAGTTGAGTCGTCTCTTCACAGGTGATGGTCATCTGAAGTCCTCCAGGAGTTAAGTCGTCTCTTCACAGGTGATGGTCATCTGACGTCCTGCAGGAGTTGAGTCGTCTCTTCACAGGTGTTGGTCATCTGAAGTCCTCCAGGAGTTCACAGGTGATGGTCATCTGAAGTCCTGCAGGAGTTGAGTCGCCTCTTCACAGGTGTTGGTCATCTGAAGTCCTCCAGGAGTTAAGTCGTCTCTTCACAGGTGATGGTCATCTGAAGTCCTCCAGGAGTTCATAGGTGATGGTGATCTGAAGTCCTGCAGGAGTTGAGTCGTCTCTTCACAGGTGTTGGTCATCTGAAGTCCTCCAGGAGTTAAGTCATCTCTTCACAGGTGATGGTC
Source organism: Gobio occitaniae (assembly GCA_033150135.1). Lineage (NCBI taxonomy): Eukaryota > Metazoa > Chordata > Actinopteri > Cypriniformes > Gobionidae > Gobio > Gobio occitaniae. The sequence goes on along the minus strand of JARQWZ010001041.1, from coordinate 178,378 downwards.
ATCTGAAGTCCTCCAGGAGTTCACAGGTGATGGTCATTTGAAGTCCTCCAGGAGTTCACAGGTGATGGTCATCTGAAGTCCTCCAGGAGTTCACAGGTGATGGTCATCTGAAGTCCTCCAGGAGTTCACAGGTGATGGTCATCTGAAGTCCTGCAGGAGTTCACAGGTGATGGTCATCTGAAGTCCTCCAGGAGTTCACAGGTGATGGTCATCTGAAGTCCTGCAGGAGTTGAGTCGTCTCTTCACAGGTGATGGTCATCTGAAGTCCTGCAGGAGTTGAGTCGTCTCTTCACAGGTGATGGTCATCTGAAGTCCTCCAGGAGTTCACAGGTGATGGTCATTTGAAGTCCTCCAGGAGTTCACAGGTGATGGTCATCTGAAGTCCTCCAGGAGTTCACAGGTGATGGTCATCTGAAGTCCTCCAGGAGTTCACAGGTGTTGGTCATCTGAAGTCCTGCAGGAGTTGAGTCGTCTCTTCACAGGTGATGGTCATCTGAAGTCCTGCAGGAGTTGAGTCGTCTCTTCACAGGTGATGGTCATCTGAAGTCCTGCAGGAGTTGAGTCATCTCTTCACAGGTGATGGTCATCTGAAGTCCTCCAGGAGTTGAGTCGTCTCTTCACAGGTGATGGTCATCTGAAGTCCTCCAGGAGTTGAGTCATCTCTTCACAGGTGATGGTCATCTGAAGTCCTCCAGGAGTTGAGTCGTCATTGGATTTTCCCATCCAATACAATGCATCTATACACTGCATCTACTTTGCATATTAATGTGTTCTTGGTGCAACATGTAAGGAAAATAGAAGTGTAACAATGGGAGAAATAATTGGTAACATTTTCATAATAATATCTAATATTTCCTAGGAATATTGATATGTAATTTCTTTCCCTATTCACTTGTTATGTCTCCAGAATGCCTGATAAACATGACTTAGGTCCTGGCGACCACTACAGTGGACATTTATGAAATCAATGCCCTGTTTTGTAACAGAAAGTCATATTTTGATTAGAAACCCTATAACATTTTCCTGAGATGTTGATTTATAACAAACAATTTGAAAATTATAATTACAAAATATTATCATATTTCCATAAGAGTGCTAAACATTAATGTCAGCCGTTTTTAAAGACCAAGAAGAAGTTGTTGTCCTGGTGAAACCTCCAAACATTTGCAAAGCCCCGAATGTGCTCTTTACAGGATATCCAGACTGTGACATGTGACATGTATGATGTCAGAGAAATTCACTAAAATATAATGTCCACTACAGTGGACAAAAGTATATTCCTGGGTCCCAGGAGGATATGTGTGTAATATGATAAATAACCCTGCGTTACCCCACACACATGAGCGGAAGAAGCAGAAGTGCTAGTCTGCGGAAGAATAAAAGCTTTGCGAAATCCAGGCGTCATCAAGCCACGCCTTTGTTTTAAATAAGCAACATCTAGCAGCGAAAAATTACATATTGTGCCTTTAATTGCGATTAGATTATTTTATTAAATAATATTGTTTTTATTTACATTTTATAGCTGGATATTATCCGTTTAAATATTTAATCGTTCTTAAATAGTGTTATTTTGATTTCAGTGTATATATAAGTGTATATATAATTTTGTCTTTTTAAGCCTGCCACAGACTATGAAATGTCCTATATAAATACGTTTTCCTTCCGTAAACATGTCATGAGAATGGGCACTGTTTTGTTTAAAGCATGATTAAACATAAATGATTAAATTATCTAATTATCTAAGTATTTAATCAGTTAATCATGGGTCTCCGCCGTTTTCCGTGATTGCCCAATCATGACTGAAAGTGCTGCGTCAGCGCTGAGAAAAACAACATCATCTGCTCCGTCACATGACGCCCAGGCTATGACGTAACGACAAACGAGGAAAAAGTCAGTCAGTTAGAAAACATGGATCGACTGTTCCTGCAGTTTGGAGAGTTCACTATTTTATTATGATTTATAGATCAGTAAACAGCGACGGCTCCTGGACAAGCTGCACATTTTGAAGATCGCCTCCTTTCTGGGCCACATAAACAAAAATAAATCACACTAGATTGTCGTTTTATGGAAAGACTGAGGAGATTTAACTGGGGTCGAGATGGCCAAAGCAGCAGAACAAGGTAAATTAATCGCTTCACACTGGTTTCAGGATGTTTGTGAATTTAGTGCCATTTAAATGAGCTCTCAGTTTGTAAACAGAAGCAGATGTGATTGATTTGACTAAGTTTCATGTGTTAAAAATATTAAATATAATGATTCATTAGAGATTCATAGCTCACAATGTTTTCTCTGTTAGCATAGATGTATCCTGATACATGGTGATGGTGACTAACTCTCTCTCTCTCTGTCTGTGAATGTATGTGTGTCTTGGTGTGTTTATGTGTGTATTTACAGCCTACTACCGGTTCGTGGTCCTGTTTTTTAACTGTATGCTGACTTTCGGCTCTTATTTCTGCTTTGACATTCCCAGTGTCCTCCAGGATCAGTTTCAGGGGGTGAGGAGTAACTTACTGACCTCTGACTTCACTTTCACATCGCTTAATCCTAGTTTAGGCTAGTTTTAGCAGTTTTAAAGGGGTCATATTATGAGAAATCAAATTTGCATTGATATTTTGATATATATACGCAACAAACTGTGATGCACTGTGTATTCTGACACCTTTCTATCAGAACCAGCATTAACTTCTTGAGCAATTTGAGCTCCAGTAGCTCGTCTGTTTGATCGGACCACACGGGCCAGCCTTCGCTCCACACGTGCATCAATGAGCCTTGGCCGCCCATGACCCTGTCGCCGGTTCTCCACTGTTCCTTCCTTGGAGCACTTTTGATAGAGACTGACCACTGCAGACCGGGAACAGCCCACAAGAGCTGCAGTTTTGGAGATGCTCTGACCCAGTCGTCTAGCCATCACAATTTGGCCCTTATCAAACTCGCTCAAATCCTTACGCTTGTCCATTTTTCCTGCTTCTAACACATCAACTCTGAGGACAAAATGTTCACTTGCTGCCTAATATATCCCACCCACTAACAGGGGCCGTGATGAAGAGATAATCAGTGATATTCACTTCTCCAGTCATAATGTTATACCTGATCGGTGTATATGCGACAATGTATACAACAGAGCATTTATTAAAAATGAGCTGCATAAACTTCTGCAAATTGCCAGTGGCTGCCAGATGAATACATGTGAACATTTGGCCGCCTACATTAAGTGAAACCTATTGAGTGACCAGAAACTTGGCCCGTCCAGTCACACTGAGGTAATGAGAAGCGAGCAGGATCGATAAAATTGTTCCAAACCGCAGAAGAACTAACAATAAGAGTAAAATGGCACGAAGCCTGTTGAAGCCCTGTCATAAATGGCCAAATTACCATGAAAAACTGAATTATGACAGTTTTACAGAAAAAAGTCTTTACTAACATAATAAAATAATGTATGATATGACCCTTTTAACATCATGAGAGTAACAAATATCACATTTAAACCTGGTTTAGGCTCTAGGTCAGTTAAGTAAGGCCTTGAATGCACAGACTGTGTTGTTTCCTACAGAATTTGACATGTCCAAACGGGACGGCGAGTAACAGCACTGGTAATGGCACAGGAACGTGTGTGGAAGGTTTGGGAATGACGCCACAGGAGTATAACCTGCTCTACGCCATCTACGCCTGGACGTGAGACACACACCACTGTTATTTTAGTATCACTGACATACTATCATATTTCAGTTCATGTTTATCTAATACTCATACCCATCCAGAATTTAATTAATCAGCCTCTTATTTTGTTTTCCCAGGAATGCTGTGGTGGTCATCATGGCGGGATTCCTCATTGATAAGTTGGGAAACCGCTGTAAGTTTAAATGGATTTTCTTTTTCTTTAAAGGGGCTATATGCAACTTTTTCCCCAAAATAAACGTAACAATAGCCTTTTTATTTTACCATTTATGACTCAAACATCTCCTGATGAGCATACTGACACCTTGTCCGCTCACAGTGGGTGCACCTATAAGCCTGTATCCTATTTTTCCTATTTTCTGGCGGGTCGTTTTTTCCCGCGCTGTCTGCGGATGTGACGTCACCACCGCTGCGAGAGCGAGCAGAAAATAAGAGCAGTTCTGTTTTTTGGCCACAGGTGTCAGTCGCGAGTTTAAATTTCTGAAAAACGCATATGGCCCCTTTAATAAGCTGTTTTTAAAAATCTGAATTTTGTCAATATTCACTATCTTGAATCATGTGTGTGTGTTCTCTCCTGCAGTTGGCGTTTTTCTGTTCTCTTTCCTGACTGTGTTGGGCTCAGCGATCTTTGCATTAGGGTCTCATTTTAAGGGCACGACGTACCTGTTGCCCCTCATGTTGACCGGACGACTTCTGTTTGGATCTGGAAACGGATCCCTGACCAGTATGACTTCAGATATTCACCTGTTACACCACTGACATTGTGCATGTTTAACTCTAGAAACGACACATCTTTAGTTCTAGATTCAGATGAGTGTAATTCTCCAAGTGTTCATAGGAATTTGTTGTGGCTTTCAGGAACTACAAAAGAAAGAATACAAATTCATAAATTAAATTAAAGGTGCACAATGTAAAAATTGAGTAAAATATCCAAAAACCACTAGGCCAGTGTTGTATATTTTGTTCAGTTGAGTACTTACAATATCCCAAATGTTTCCAACTATTTGTTAATCGTGAGAAATTTCTATTTTCGCCAAGGAACCGGGACATGTAAGGGAGTCGCTTGTCGATGGCGTCATATCTGCGTTCCCCTCATTTTCCGGTTTTATTTAGCAGAAGCACTTTACTCTCACTGCAGTGTGAACAAGTGTCATAGGAGCCGCCGAGAGAACGCACAGAGTAACCTCATAACATAATTTTCAACACATTCAGATGTGTCTAATATGATAAACTGAGCTGCTTTACCGCATACTCATGACCGGAAAAGCGGAAGTGGTGCCGGTGACTGTGGCATAATAAAAGTCCCACTGCTCTTCTCAATAACAGTCACTCCAGCGGATTTGCTCAGCTCCACAACTCTCGGTCCTGCTCTGCTTCAGACTACAGTAACGTTAATAATCACATCCATGAACATGATTTCTGCCCGAGTTCTATCCCGAGTCTTTTCCACCGGTTGAGGTGAAGACCACATGTCCCGAGATTCTGCGCTCAAACGTGGCGTCATCAAACTACGCCTTTGTTTTGAACAGGCGACCTCTAGCGGACGGAAAAGTTACATAGTGCAGCTTTAACTCTAAATACAGTAAATTATTGAAAAGCAAATTAACTTCAAAGTCATCACTGCACCACCAGTGCCACCAAAATTAATTGCAAAAATGACTATAAATTACTTATTTTATTTTTAATTACTAATTTAATTACTGGCCTTTTTTTCCCCACCCGTTGTTGCGTAACTGCTCAGAGACTTTGGGTGGGAGATCCAAATGCAGCTTTTATTAGAGGGCCAATCCAGACACGTAATCCAAAATACAGGCAATAGCTCAATATCCAGGCAGCCAATCCAAACAAGTAATCAAGGCTGGGGACAGAGGCAAAAGGGTAATCCAAAAAACAGGCAAGAAATCCAAAAACCAAGAGACAAGAACCAGGGAAACGCTCAGTGTAACACATACAAAACCTTGCAGTTCATGACCGGGGCTGTGTCCGAAACCTGGAAAATGCTGCCTTCAGAGGACTCATTTCAAGGCAGGAGGGCACCAAGGCATGTCAGAATATAATGTTAGCTTCACTTCCTGTCTCCTGAGACACCTCCTGTTTACTGGTCAGTTTGTGTGTAAATGTAGGTTTTTTTTCCCCCAACATTTTCCACTTCTGATGTAATTTCTTGCGAGAAATTACTAATGTAGTAGTTAAATATTTGTTTAGTTCTCACCAAAGCTCTCTCTATTTTGCTGTAGATCCTTAAACGGTTACACTGCCTAAGAAGTCTGTCCGAAATCAGTTTCGTGAGGTGCCTTCATGCACAAACGCTGCCTTACAAGCCATTGTTTGATAAGACGAGTCAGCTGCTTAAGTTTTCGGACGCCACCAGGGTGAACAGGCTAGATATAGGCAGAGGTAAATTAGACACAGGTGTAAACAATGAGTGCTGAAGAGTCCGGGCAAAGGATTATGGGTAATGTAGTCCTAGATGGAGTGACAGTCCGGGATGGAGCGCCCTCTGGTGGTAATCACAGGCACTCTCACTGGTGAATCGTGACCCCCCGTTTTACATACGAATGGTGGCTTCTGCACGTTAGGGTTAATGCGAGTCAAAAGTGACCATATTTAATTTCATAATACATGTTTCTGATCTTATTGTGCATGATTCATATGTGCTTGCTGTTCCAAAGAAAAAGAAAACATTTTTTTCAATCTTTACTGGGAATTAAAAAGCTTGCTCTCTCTAAATATTACTTTCCTTTTCCACTGATGTCACTGCTGGGTTATTAAATTGGAAACTGATTTAGTCTATTGGTTATTTAGTCAAATGTTTTAAAGGGAGAGTACACCCAAAAATGAAAATGTTGTCATCATTTACTCACCCTCATGTTGTTCCAAACCTGTAGGAGTTGATAAGAAGATTTTAAAGAATGTGTGTAACTAAACAGTTGACGGTATGTTGTAAAAAATAGAATATATATATTGTAACAAAAGAATATATTGTAAAAAAAAAAAAGACAATTGACGGCACCCATTGACTTCCATAATAGGACATTTTACAATATATTCTTTTGTGTTCAACCGAAGGAAGAAACTCATACAGGCATGAGGGTGAGTAAATGATGACAACATTTACATTTTTGGGTGTACTATCTCTTTAACAAACTCTCCTTCTATCTAGTTCAGAAATGTCACAAAATATAGAACATTTCAAAATTAATTTTCAAGTACCTAAACTATCCAACAACACACAAATGCACTTTTTCTTTCTCATTCTCATTCTCATTTTCATTGCCAAACCCTTTTCAAACACACCCATTAAAAAAAAGCACCATTGAGAAAGCTACACTGTCTCTGTTTATTTCTCAGTTGTCCAAAACCGCATCACGGCGTTCTGGTTCCGCGGGAAGGAGCTGGCTCTGGCGTTCGGACTGACCCTGGCCTTCTCCCGATTGGGCTCGGTTCTGAACTTCTTCTTAACGCAGAGGTTTGAGTCTCAGTACGGTATGCAGTGGACGCTGTGGGGAGGTAAGAAACACAACATACAACAACTAAACCGTTGATTTGGCATCCTCTGAATATTGGAAATACACATGGATCTGTTTTATGTGTACAGGCACGTTCCTGTGTGTTCTTGGGTTCGTGTCGGCTGTAATGGTCAGTGTTCTGGATAAGATGGGCATGAAGCAGTTGGGATTGGATGGAGTGATTCAGGAGGCGTCACGCAAAGTGGTGAGACACAGATATAGATGGCAAAGGTCATGTTTAGACTGGCACTACTACAGTATACTCGTTTTTCTATTGCTGCAGGATAATATAATAATGATGATCATTATAATCAGGGCTTAACATTAACTGTGGCTAGTGGTTTTACAAAGTTACTAGCAACTCAGCATTTTCACTGGCCACAATTTTGACATCGATACCATGGGGAAAAACTGCCGTATAGATATTTTTAATATTATCTCATAATTTGGCTGCAGGAATATTAGGCTGCTGTCACTTTAAAGGACAACTCCGGTGAAAAATGAACCTAGGGGTAATTAAAACATGGTTACCGAGTAGATCGTTCTCTGGGATGCGTTTTCATGAAAATTGAATGTAAAGAGTTTTATCTCTAAAAACAGATTAGCTTATAACGCTAGTATATGGGGCATTGAATAAGTAAAATTAAATCGCTAGTTAATACCACTAGCAAGGCTCAAAATAGCCTCACACTAACACGGTAGCATAATGAGGGTCCCTACATGCAAACTGAAGCATTGAGAAGTTTAATACAGTTTAATAAGAAGATACTTTATAAAGACAGAACATTACGCGTATACAGACAGGAGCCATCTTGGAAAACATTCTCGACGAGTCGAGCCACGGTTGAATAATCCGCCATCTCTTTAGTGTGTATCCTTTGGAAGCACTAGTCTCTGTTTTAAAAAAAATATTTGTATTTATTTATTTTCTCTGTTGCGTTCAGTGCTTTCTTCCGGAAACAACGGACCATATGAGATTCCAAGTCACAGTTCATCACTTAGCACAGCGTTCGTGGCTCGACTTGTCGAGACTGTTTTCCAAGATGGCTCCTGTCTGTATACGTGTAATATACTGTCTTTATAAAGTATCTTCTTATTAAACTGTTTGTACACTTACAAAGTTCTCAATGCTTCGGTTTGCATGTAGGGACCCTCATTATGCTACAATGTTAGTGTGAGACTATTTTGAGCCTT
>JARQWZ010001041.1:77500-165000 GCA_033150135.1 Gobio occitaniae | reverse complement strand
GTGAGTATCAAACATGAACACACACACACACACACACACACACACACACACACACTATGGATGGACGCCAACTATACAATGTAACTGGAGTATTGCAGCATGCTCAATTGTGTGGACAGCAAACACTGTAAGAGAGCTTGTGATTGGTTCAAGTATTCATCATTCTCCAATTACTGAAGACGATGCTGACATTTTGAAGAAATTTGAGATGTTCATGCAGGATTAGCTCAATAGGGCAGAGTGGGGTAAGCTGTGCCACCTTTTGCATAGGTTTTCCTCTAGGTAACTAGAACAGAGAATTAGACCAAATTATATTTCAGAGTGTTTCATCTTATTTTCTTTGAAAATATAGTGCCAGTATTCTGAATGCAGGTTAATGTACATGTTTGATTCTTGACTGGCATGTTTTCTATTACTTTTGTGTGCTGTAGGCGAGCATGTGGCCTTCTATCCCTCTGGTGGTTCCTCAAGCCACTCTGGGCACAGCGATGGGATTGGCCACATCCATACAGATGATTGGCATCGGTATTTCCAACCTGGTGGTGGGACAGATACTGGGCACCAAGTCCAGGTGACATTTATAGCCACTTTATGGACATTTATGTTCATTGCACATTGCATTTCAGTTCATGTTAACATTGCATTATACTAACAAAAATGACCATGTAAGTAACATGTATATGGGGAGCACTATATTTTACAGTCCTGTTCCCATGTACTACTTATAGTAATTGTTATAACTAGGTACTTACACCTAAACCTAACCTTAATCCTTGTAGTTACCTTATATTACCCAGTACTTTCTTAGGTAAGGTACTTTCTTACACATACACAAAGTGCAACCTGAATGTGACAACAACAAAAAAACACACAATGTCCTTCAAATCTTCAAAAGTCTTTATTCAGAGGCCATAAAAATACAAAAGAGAAAAAATACAAGTTTTCTATATCAACTATATCGTTAGTGTCTAGGTATATATTACATAGCTGATCTCATTTAAAGATCTTTTACCGCACCACTCCTATTATTTTAAAATATGTATATTGAAGTCTTTAGGAAAGATGTATACTTGTTTATACTAAAATATGTATATGTATAGTACCATGTCTATACCATAGTATGTGTTTTGTGTGTCAGTGATGTTAAGATCCCACTGTGGAGATGGCAATATATGATGATCTTCATGCTGGCCAATACCATCAGCTGCATAATCACCTCTACAATACTCAACATCGTTGACTACAGACAGGTAACACACACACACACACACACACACATATCCACCCACTATCGCCACATCTCTCTGAATCACCCATAGATGGGTAACCTCAGGTAACCATAGCAACAGTATGAACAGACGAGAACTGAAGAGTTTGTCGAACACGGAGCGAGGAGGAGCAGGACGAGTCGAGTGACACCTCACATTGGTCTAATGTTCAAGAACGTATGATTTCACGCAACCTTGACCGGCGTGATTACAGGGTTTTCTCAGAGCCTGAAAAGCTTGATTTGCCCCTTATTGTGTAGTTAAGTCTGACAAGAGACGCTTGCACACATAATCATGGAACATTTCTTACAAAACAATTCTTAAAGTTTTAATGTTAAAAGTGTATATAATATATATATATATATATATATATATATATTTAATATTTGTTTATTTAATACATACTTATTTATTTAATACATATTTAGTTGTTTATTTAATAAATACTTATTTATTTAATAAATACTTATTTATTTAATATTTTTATTTAATACATATTTAGTTGTTTATTTTATAAATATTTATTTAATTAATAAATATTTAATAAACATTTGTTTGTTTATCTATTTAATACATATTTATTTAATAAATACTTATTTATTTAATACATACTTATTTATTTAATACTTATTTAGTTGTTTATTTAATAAATACTTATTTATTTATTTAATATTTATTTATTTAATACATATTTAGTTGTTTATTTTATAAAATTTTATTTAATCAATAAATTTTTAATAAACATTTGTTTGTTTGTTTATTTATTTAATACATATTTAATACATATTTAGCTGTTTATTTAATACATATTTTGTTGTTTATTTATTAAATATTTGGTTGTTTATTTGATGAATATTTATTTATTTAATAAATACTTATTTATTTAATAAATATTTAATACACATTTATTTATTTAATATTTATTTAATAAATACTTATTTATTTAATAACTATTTAGTTGTTTATTTAATAAATATGTATTTAATTAATAAATATTTAATAAACATTGATTTATTTAATATTTATTTAATAAATACTTATTTATTTAATATTTATTTATTTAATAAATATTTAGTTGTTTAGTTCATAAATATTTATTTAATTAATACTTCTTTATTGAATAAATATTTAATTTATTTATTTAATTAAAATAATAATTTAAATATATTATTGTATATCTTAATTTTTAAATATTTAAATATATATTTTAAAATAAATTGTAATAAAATATCAATTTATAATTTCATAATACTATATTAAAATAAAAGTTTCATTTTTTGCTTATGTATATACAGTAATTTTTCAATGAAATTTCGAAAAGGAACAATATTCCTAATCTCTTGGTGGTATAAAACTATTTTTGATTTGTAAAATAGCCTAAAAATTCACTTTAAGAAGTGTTTAGTAAGAAATGTTCTATGATCATGTGTGCAACCGTCTCTTGTCGGACTTCACTACACATAATATATATATGAAATAGCATTTAAAAATAAATGCTTATAAAACCATTCTACTTTTAAGAAATGGTATGCTTATGTGTACAAGCTTCTTCTCTTGTTGGACTTGGTTTTATAACTTTTTGAGCTTACGCACCAAAGCGTTTTCCATTTACAAACTTCTTCAGTATTTGCCACGGACATTTTACAGCTTTTTTTATCTGTCTTCTACTACATCATTACTTAGAAATGAGCAACACTGATAGAGAAACTGATATCGGCGTCTTATAGTCCGATCGTGGCGCGTGACACATGAACTGTGAGTTTTGAGTCAACAGTACTTTGGAATAGCAGAGGTTATTTTTGGCTTTGAAAACATATCAGTCCATTTTAATAGAGGTGGATTGGATTGTTCTGCTGTGACAGTGTTGTTCATGACCTAATGCAGTGAAAATGAACTGAAAATGAACCCTGTTTACTTGTGTAATATGCATTCCTGATCTTATTGTGCATGTTGTACAGTACATATGAAGCATTTTTTTGTTGATTTTAAGATATTCAGGTTATGTGACTTGTGTGTGTGTTTACAGGGAAGCATTCTCAATAAGACAACGAAGAGATCCACGGCTCCGAGTCCCGATCAGACGGACAGAGAGCCGCTGATGAATGAAGAGGACAATGAGGAGATCAGAAACGCTCCCTCCATCAACAGGACCTAGAAGACCTCCTGTCGCTATTCTCCCTTATTCTGGGACTAAAGGGAAAACACATGAGCTCTCAGATCTAAGCGTGTCATATACTGTTCAGTATTAATGCTTACATAAGTTTAGGCCATTCCTAAACTATTCTTGACTGCCAGGTTTATTGAAATACTTTAAGAAATGAGAGATAAATAATCTTTTTATTGAGGAAGCTCATCTGTTTTATAATGTCAAACAAACATCTGCTCTGTCACATGAACAATGTTATTGTTTGACTAATTTGAGGAGGGTTTCATCTGAACATTTACTGTTGGTCATTTTAAAAACATGATGAAATGGGTCAGATTCAGTTGTTAATACTGCCTGTGAACTTCTATTAATGTCTGATTACAAAATGATTGAATGATATGCATTTTGCAAATTTTTGAGTTTTAATTTTTTTTTTTACAAAACAAAAATAAAGTCTTGTGCCAGTTTATGTATATTGTTACTTTTTAAAAATTTCATCACACAATTACTATTTACACAAGCAAAAATTGATATATATATATATATATATATATTTTAAATATAATAAAATAATAATAATCTATTTATAATTCAATTATGAATAGGTATTTTGTAAAAATATATTTTTAAATATTTAAGGTATACAATAATATAATTAAATAATTATTTAAATATATTATAATTAGAATAATATTCATGTAATGCTATATATATATATATATATATATATCATTAAAATAATAATTATTAAGTAATATATATATATATATATATATAATATATATTTAAAAACTAAATTATTAATTAAAATATTTTAAATGCCATTTCATTGTATAATAAAATAAAACTAATTTTATGCTATATATATAGCATAAAATTAGTATTATATAATATATAGTTGTGTTTTTTATTATATGATAATAAAACTTAATTTTAATGATGTATATATATAGCATTATATATAGCATTAAAATTGACATATATAGCATTAAAATAGACATTATATATATAGCATTAAAATAGACATTATATATATATATAGCATTAAAATCAGTATTATCAAAACACAACTGTATATTATATAATACTAATTGTAATGATATATATATATAATGTCTATTTTAATGCTATATATATTGTCTATTTTAATGCTATATATATAATGCCTATTTTAATGCTATATATATATAATGTCTATTTTAATGCTAAATATAATGTCTATTTTAATGCTATATATAATGTCTATTTTAATGCTATATATATAATGTCTATTTTAATGCTATATATATTGTCTATTTTAATGCTATATATAGCATTAAAATAGAAATATATAGCATTAAAATCAGTATAATATAATAAACAGTTTTGTTTTGTATTATATGATAATACTGATTTTAATGATATATATATATATATATATATATATATATATATATATATATATATATATATAGCATTAAAATCAGTATTAATCAGTATTATATAATATATACTTTGGTTTTGTATTATATTATATGATAATAACACTGATTTGAATGCTATATATATGTATATATCACAGCATTAAAATAGACATTATATATATAGCATTAAAATCAGTATTATTTTATTATACAATGAAATGGCATTTCAAATATTTTAATAAATAATGTATTTTTTTAATATATACTACATTAAAGCCAAACGGGGGCACTGGAGAGCCGCTCAGGTGGGATTGGTCACTATCTGGGGGCGTTACAAGGGTAGTTATCAAATATCTTAACGCATGCATTATTTAGTGTAGTCATTTTTCACTGTACAACCACACGAAACTCACTAAAACAGTTTAAATGCATATAAGATCCAGTCTGTAAGTTTAAATAACTTCAGTTTACACCGTGCACAGTCCACCGACCTTGATTCTTGTTATTCCCCATAAAAATCAGTGTGATTGAACGATCTGATTGGACACGGGCGTCCTCTGACTACAAATAGTAGGCGTGTCCCTTCTTGTGATTGGTTTACGCCGCATGTCAGTTAACTCGTGCCCCGCCTCCTTCATTCCTGCGTGTGTATTGAGTGTGTAGTATGTGTGGAGCGCGCAGCCGGACCCGTGTGATCAGCTGTGACCGTGGGAAACGGACCCACTGTGCCCATCCAGACCTGCAGAAATCCGTCTTCGGAGCGGAAACTCTCTAGAGAATCCACATTGTTCCACATCATGGAGTCTCGGGACAGTTGTCTCCTCGTATCGCTGAAAGGTTCGTCGGAAGCTGTGAGCTAGTGGAAAGTAAACACCTCCTGTCCATCACCATTTACTTTGAGTGTTTGTACAAGTTTGCCACATTATTTTGGAACTCGCACTGTAACGCATCAGCGCGCGTCCGTGTGCCTGCGGGGGAGCGGGGACGCGCATGGATCGAGAGCGCGGAAGGTCCCGGACTGAATCCCTTCAGAAATCAATCCAAGAGAGCTTGGCTAAATTAAAACTTTTAATTATTATTATTGTTATTATTTTTAATTGTTGTTGATGTTATTATTATTATAGTCCCCTCAGTGTGGGTCCTGTCAGATGATTATTGTGCATAAATAAATCATTATCGCAGTGAGTTTGTGATGAGGCGGACCGGAGGTCGGACTGCATCGCGCGGGGGAGGACTCTCCGGTGAAATTATTGCGCAGTTTTTAAAATAACGGGAACACAAACACACACTCATGGCACAGAGTATGTCAGCAAAAGATAACGCCTGCCGAAAATTTCAGGCCAATATTTTCAACAAGAGTAAATGCCAGAACTGCTTCAAGGCTCGAGACGCGCACCTGCTGAGTGATGAAGACTTCTCACAGGTAATATATCCACTAAACTACATACTCATTTCTGCTTATTAGCTCTGTCTGATAACTTAAGGTGTCAATGACCAGCAAACTACTGACCACTAAAGTATCATGGTAATACTACATTTCTATTCTAGAGAATGACATTTAGCACAATTTGAGTAATATTACCATGTTTTTTGGACATGTAAGTTACCGTGGTAATGCCATGGTATTGTTGGAGATAATTGGAGTATCATGGAAAAATCATACTATATTGTGTGTATATATAGTGCATTAAAGCCGATCTGGGACTCTGGATAAACCACCAAACTGCACTAACAATAAAGTACCATGGTATTACTATGGTCTTTTAGACATGGTTTACATAGTCCAAGCCAAGGTTGACTACCCATTTGGTTAGATTCTAGAGGATTGCAGTTGGCTTTAACATAATACCGTTTTTTTTTTTACATTTACCGTGGTAATGCCATGGTATTGTTGGAGATAAATGGAGTATCATGGAAAAACAATACTATATTGTGTGTATATATAGACTAGTGCATTTAAGCCAATCTGGTACACTGGATAAACCACCAAACTGCTTTAAAACTACACTACCAATGAAGTACCATGGTAATACTACATTTCTGTTCTAGAGAATGACATTTAGCACAATATGAGTAATAATACCTTGTTTTTTTGCACATGTACCGTGGTAATGCCATGTTATTGTTGGAGATAATTGGAGTATCATGGAAAAATCGAACTATATTGTGTATATATAGTGCTTTAAAGCCAATCTAGGACACTGGATAAACCACCAAACTGCTTCAAAACTGCACTACCAATAAAGTACCATGGTAATACTATGGTCTTTAGACATGGTTTCATAGTCCAAGCCAAGGTTGACGACCCATTTGGTTAGATTCTAGAGGATTGCAGTTGGCGTTATCATAATACTGTGTTTTTTTGGACATGTACCGTGGTAATGCCATGTTATTGTTGGAGATAATTGGAGTATCATGGAAAAACAATAATATATTGTGTATCTGTAGTGCTTTAAAGCCTATCTGGGACACTGGATAAACCACCAAACTGCTTCAAAATTACACTACCAATAAAATACCATGGTAATATGGTGTATGCACTTTCAAAATGAGACAATTTCATTGTACAGCAATACAATGACAATAACGTTTTCTATTCTATTCTAATACTACTTTTCTTTTCTAGAGAATGACATTTAGCACAATATGAGTAATAATACATGTTTTTTTTTTGGACATGTACTATGGTAATGTCATGGTATTGTTGGAGATAAATGGAGTATCATGGAAAAACAATACTATATTGTGTATATATAGTGCTTTAAAGCCAATCTGGGGCACTGGATAAACCACCAAACTGCTTCAAAACAGCACTACCAATAAAGTACCATGGTAATACTATGGTCTTTAGACATGGTTTCATGGTCCAAGCCAAGGTTGGCTACCCATTATGTTTTGAGCACAGCCTATACAGAGGATTGCAGTTGGCCTTAACATAATACCATATTTTTTGGCATGTCATTGTCAACCATGGTAATGCCATGATATTGCTGGAGGTAAATTGATTATGCATATTGATCATTACCACGGTATATAAGGTGAAATTGAAAATGACTCAAAAAGGGGCCAAATTAATCAGTTCCCCCTTTTTTTTAACTTTCGTTTGTAAATCAAGACCACAGGTTTGTAATAATAACACGCAATAGCATGTGCTTTGGTGTAGTGGTTAAAAATCAGGGCTGCTTGAAAGGCTGTAGGTTCAAACCCCAGAGAGGTTAATCCATACTAATTACCATTACTGCTTTGATTGAGACACTTAACCTCAGGTTACCCCCTTGAGGACTGACCCATTTCTGATGAACTGATGCTTGGGTAAAGGTGTCAGGCAGATGACTAATTAGTGATTAGTAGTAATTAATGATGCAGTTTACCAGATGCACGGGGTAGATAAGCCACCTGCCTCAAGCAAGTAGTAGTATTTTGTCGGTATTCATTGTTTATTAAAAATCCGTGCTGTTAACGGAAAGATTGTGGGTTCAAACCCATCACCAGTGAGCAAGTTCAAGACGACTGACCCTTTTAATTTGGCTAAAATTGTCTGCTAATTTACTAATCAGTGCAACCGTTTGGTGTCGTTTCACCAGTTGTAGACCCAAGATGCGTCTAATATCGGAGCTATTTCGAGCCCTGATTCCAGCTCCAGAACGGTTTTACTGTAAGGCCACACACACACACAGATACAGGGGGTTTCCAGACTGTATCCTTAAAAATTACCACAGCTGGGTCTCGACTATATTACTGAGGTGACGTGGCCTCCGTTTGCCATCTGTCTCACTGTATAGGTTGGATTGTTATCAAAGAATGAAGTGATGAAGCAAAGAAAGACTGAATATTTGGACGCGCAAGTGAGCGCTTCCAGAGAAATGAGCCTCAAAGCAGCACTGAAGTCTTTTTTTAGAAAGCACTTTGGAAATTGAGTTGACACAGTGAAATGAATCGGGTCTTTAGTACCTGTTAAGTCATATATCGAGTTGTATCCTCTTATTTTGTTTGAGTTTTAGATTTGTGGTCATAACATTTGTCATTAATGGCTTAATTCTATCCCTCAAGAACTGATTAGATGGGGAAAATCACTACATTACAGGTGTTTAAAAAGTAAAAGGACTTGGTGACATCAGCCGAAAAGAAAAATCATTATGTTTTTGTTTTTTTGTAGAATAATGTGAAGGTAAAAATGTACGACAGTGTTTTAGTGTCGCATAAAAAATAGCAATACAAGCAAGAATAATGTAAAAATGATAGTCATAGCATTACGAGAATAAAGTCAAAGCAGTACAATATTGAAGTCAATATTTTGAGAATAAAAGTATATTATGTGAATAAAATGTATTATTTTGAGAAAAAATAGTAGGGGTGTAACGATATATTGCGATATAAAAATATGACAATATGTACCGTTGATGGAAACGATATGATTTGCGATATTGTTTTATTGTTTTACTATATTGATAGTTGTTTTAGTAGGCCTATTTATAAGGTATAATTCACCCAAACACAAATTTACAAATGTAGGCTACCACAAATGTAAACTCTGTCATCATACCCTCACCATCATGTCGTTTTTCGTTTAACTTCCAAACACAAATGAAGATATTCTTTATGAAACCGGAGGGATTTCTGTCCCTCCATTTAAAGTCATTCCTCTCAAACTTAAAAGATCCAATAAATGTCATAAAGGCATCGTAAAAGAACTAATCGAGTGGTCTAATCCAAATCCAAGTCTTCTGAAGAGACCCGAACGATGGTTTATGATGAACAGATTCACAACGGTAGTAAACACGGACGCGAAAACATCATGAGAGTGAGTAAACGCAGAATTAAAATTCTTGGATGAGCTAAACATTTACAGTTTGGTCATTTTGTCACGCTTTTTTGCGATTAGAACTGTGATTGATTGCATTGATCATCTGAAGTGCGCGCGCAAAATCGTGTCCTCCTGTGAAATAGTGTCTGCTTAGGACCTAACGTGGTAATGCCTGATCAGAATGGGAGCAATAACATATTGTAAATTATTTCAATTGATAAACTAAGTAATAATACGAATACAATATCATAACATAGTAATGTATCTATAATATAAATAATAAAGAATAACAATAATATACAGAACAGGTGCACAAAATAAATACAACAGGATTTTTTTTTAATTGTATAAACATTAAAGCGGGGCTATGGCTTTTAAAATGAAGTGTAAGTGCAACCGTGGTGTATAAACTAAGCTAATCGGGTAGCTGTACGCTAACTAAAAAAACATTAAGAACGAGATATGCTTGATTTCACAACTTATAGCTTTGGTTATATACTCCCATATGATTTGATGATTTGAACACAATTTAAACGACAAAAATCAAAACGTGATTTTGTAATCACGATTGTGATTTTGTGATTTTGTAATCAGGCTCTGAACAGATTACCCATTAAAAGTTCTTTCAGCCAATAGAATCGCTCTGGGGTCCTAAGCGGACACTATTTCACAGGGGGACAGGATTTCTCATGACACCCGAACGGCACTCTTCAAAGTGAGAACGCAAACATAATTTAAAACATCAGATCTCATTTAGTTTTAGTAGTATGATTATTCAAAGCATTTTAGATGGTTTATATATGTGTAGTGCATTAATAGTGGGAGAGGCGGGTCATAGCGAGCACTGGGAGAGATGCTGCCTGCATTGAAAGCGCGAGTAATGCGTGAAGGGAAAAAAATTATGTTTACGGAGTTTCAGTGACATTATTACATTAAACGACTATATATAATGTTGAATATAATGTAAAATAATGCAATGGGGGAATATTTGTGGGTGCTGATAATAATACACCAATAATAATTATATTATTTTGTGAATAATAAAAAAGTAATAAATAAAAAAAACTTTATTTTGGCTTAAAATATCGGGATACATATCGTATCGTGAGTTCAGTATCGCGATTCATATCGAATCGTGACACGAGTGTATCATTACACCCCTAAAAAATTGTATTGCTAGAAATAGCATGAATCTGAAATTATTATTTTCATCTCAATAAAACTTCAATACTGTTTTGCTAAAACTATTTGTGTAATATTAGGACTTTATTCTTGTAATTTTGACTTCATTCTCAAAGGATTACAGCTTTAATCCTGTTATTTCTACGACTTCATTCTCCCATTGCTACAGCTTTGTTCTTATAATCTTATTTTTTATTGATTTATTTATTTTACTTGGCACTATAACGCAGTTGTAACGTGTGTGGTTTTGATTTTATCGTGGCATAAATATTCTGGGTCAAGTTATACATGACGATAAACAGCAATATTATTTTATATTGAAAGCGCGAGTAATGCGTGAGGGGAAAAAATGTACGTTTACGGAGTTTCAGTGACATTACATATTAAACGACTATATATAATGTTGAATATAATGTATAATAATGCAATGGGGGAATATTTGTGGGTCCTGATAATAATACACTAATAATAATAATATTATTTTGATAATAATAAAAAAGTATAGAAAAAAAACCCTCTTTATTTTGGCTTAAAATATCGGGATACATATCGTATCGTGAGTTCAGTATCGCGATTCATATCGAATCGTGACACGAGTGTATCGTTACACCCCTAAAAAATTGTATTGCTAGAAATAGCATGAATCTGAAATTATTATTTTCATCTCAATAAAACTTCAATACTGTTTTGCTAAAACTATTTGTGTAATATTAGGACTTTATTCTTGTAATTTTGACTTCATTCTCAAAGGATTACAGCTTTAATCCTGTTATTTCTACGACTTCATTCTCGCATTGCTACAGCTTTGTTCTTATAATCTTATTTTTTATTGATTTATTTATTTTACCTGGCACTATAACGCAGTTGTAATGTGTGTGGTTTTGATTTTATCGTGGCATAAATATTCTGAGTCAAGTTATACATGACGATAAACAGCAATATTATTTTACTTCATATTTTTTACTTAAACATTTAAATACTTGGGGGAAAAAAGCCACGCGAAGACTTCAGTGAACGTTTTGAGTGTTGCCATAATTATCAGAGTTATGAATCAATTCACTTAAATAGACAGTTTGATTCAGATGGAAATAATTGTGAATAGCCTGTTAGCCAACAACAACATGCTAGCATCATGGAGGTGAGTTTTGCATGACAAACATCGTTGACATTGTCATCAGAAAATGCAAAAATCTAGTTGTTGTTCAGGTGTATGGCGGATGTCGTAATGACTCAGGGCCGTCGTTCGGTCAGACGTCAATATACCCATCTCTCTCTCTCTCTCTCTCTCTCTCGCTCTCTCTCTCTATCTCTCGCTGCAGTTGGTCAGGTTTTTCGGAGTTGTTCATTCGACACATATTTATGTCCATGCTTTTTGTCATGCTATTAGAATCCACCCTCCCCCTTGACACACACACACACACACACTCTGTGAGACAGTCGGCGTTCAGTTCCGCTGTTATGAGAGAAAAAGGGGGGCTGTAAAAATAAACAGAACAAACTTTAACCATTGAAGAGGAAAATCTGGCCTACATTAGCCCCTCTCTCTGCGTCCCTGTCCGCTCCTCATCACTGATTTCCCAGAGCACAGAGTCTCCCATTAGCAGAAGATCAGGAGAAACTAGATTTTCCTAAAGGAAAAAAGTTCGGCAAAAGAATAGTGTTAAACTTAATGCAATTCAGTATGCAAATATGACGGTGTCATTGATATAGGACGGGATGAGTTTACCGAATGAAGACCCTAACCAGGTGCAAGAACTAGAGGAATTAGTTTGCATTTGTTTTTTTGTTTTCATCCTGCGCTTGAACTGGGCAAACGTTTTTCTTTTGCTCAGACTTTTTCACGGGCCATCGTTCAAGTTGTCAAAGCGACATTCCTTTAACCAGACGATAAACTGGCATTCATTCGCACACTCTTGTACCTTAACGGAGAAAAATCAATGAGATTCTCAGCATGTGTCTCCTAGACAGCAAGAGATGAAATGGAGACGTTTGCTGAAGTCTCCTGCTTCTCAGATGTTTCTTCTATGAGAAAAAGACGGCTGTAATCTCCCCCAGTCCTCTGGAGTTTCAGAAGAGATCTCAAGTAACTGGGCTCACATTTGCCAGAATACTAAAGTCTGCGATCAAAAGTCACATCTCAGTGTGAACTCAAACATTTCTCCAAGAGCAAATCACATAATTTGATATCACCACATGCGATACAAGACTTTTGCTCGCGTTTCGGGACAAAATTGTCACTTGCCCAAGCGGGCTAGTGTTGCATCGTTACTAAAGTTTATCATATGCACAACTTGTCAATTTAAACATTCAACGATTTTAAACAGTCTAGTGTGCAAAACTAGACTGGGTAAACCCGTACATTCATTTTTACTGCTTCTGTTACACTTTTGTGGGAACCAATCACAGACTGGCTTATCCACCTAGCACGCTATTGGCGGGTTTAACACGATGACGGATAGAGAAGCGATGGATCGTTGCCCGTTGATCACGCCTCTTGTGGTCTGATTGGTTGAAGGACTATCCAATTGCGTACAGAGTCATTTGAATTATGCTCGTTGATCACGCCTCTTGTGGTCTGATTGGTTAAAGGACTATCCAATTGCGTACAAAGTCATTTGAATTATGCTCATTGATCACGCCTCTTGTGGTCTGATTGGTTAAAGGACTATCCAATTGCGTACAGAGTCATTTGAATTAAGCTCGTTGATCACGCCTCTTGTGCAGGAGAAAATACAGAGCAGACTCCCTAGACCAATGTTCAATCTTAAACTGAGCTTGGTCTGGTGATAGCCTGACAAGTGCAAAACAGCTTGTGAGTACCTAACTGGGTGCTTTTTCGCAGCTTGTTGCACTTAAACGGTCAGAAACGCACAAAATTGTCAAAATGACGAGACTGGATTTGCAGACAAATTCTGATAAAAACGCAATATTGTGCCTTCTAAATTGGATTCGACAGGAACGGTGCAACACACACTTATGTGAGTAAAACATGTTTTTTATATGTGTTAGTATTGCATTGTTACAGATCGTTTGAAATCTATTGATTACATACCTTAGCACGCAGTCACAGGCTGGAGAATCCGCTATTTGAAGAGTTATTGCTTCATTCGTGATCAGACTCGGTTATGGGCCAGGGCTCGGACTTGACTTTTTTAAAGCCCAACGTCCCCAGGGCTATGTGTTTTTCAGCCTGTCGACGGGCTATCTTAAATAGTGAAATGACATTCCCTTCTTGCGCGCGCACGTGTGTGTGTGTGTGTACGGTTCGCGGTTATATTCACTGATCGGGCGACAACATTCCAATCAATCGCGAGTGGATGAGAAATTAATCTTTGTGTTTGTTTGATAAAGATATTTTGCGAGTCCTGTGAGCGATTCCCCAGACGCTTTCAAAACAATCCCCACATGTACTGAGAGGAGCTGAAGCTCATTAAATATGCAAATCTTATCCAATCCTAGCCGTGGGCGTTTACTTCCAAGTCTTCAGTGCGGCACGCCCATCAAATCCTAGTGTTTCTCAGAGAGCCTCGAAACCAAGGCAGAAAATAGAAGTGTAATAATGGGAGGAATAATTGGCAACATTTTCATAATAATATTTAATATTTCATAGGAATATTGATATGTAATTTCTTTCCCTATTCACTTGTTATGTCTCCAGAATGCCTGATAAACATGACTTAAGTCCTGGCGTCCTCTACAGTGGACATTTATGAAATCAATGCCCTGTTGTGTAACAGAAAGTCATATTTTGATTAGAAACCCCATAACATTTTCCTGAGATATTGATTTATAACAAACAATTTGAAAATTAAAATGACAAAATATTATCATATTTCCATAAGAGTGCTAAACATTAACATCAGCCGTTTTGTAAAGACCAAGAAGAAGTTGTTGTCCTGGTGAAACCTCCAAACATTTGGTATCTCTTTACAGGACATCCAGACTGTGACATGTATGATGTTAGTGTAATTCGCTAAAATATAACAAAAGTCTATTCCTGGGTCCCAGGAGGATATTGGATCCGTGCATTAGCTCTTAAAGTGACCGCAGCATAATGTTCCTGCTGCTGCCTGTCATTCATGTTAATCAAAGAACAAAAGATAAGCGAGAAGAATTAATCTGAATTTAAACTATACAATGCAACATTTAATTTCTGCAGTATTCCTGAACACTTTTAGACCTACACTCTAAAAAATGCTGGGTTAAAAATAACCCAAGTTGGGTTTGAAAATGGACTAACCCAGCGATTGGGTTGTTTTAACCCAGCAATTGGGTTGTTTTAAGCAAATATTTAACCCAACCGCTGGGTTAAAACAACCAAATTGATGGGTTAGTCCATTTTCAACCCAACTTGGGTTATTTTTAACCCAGCATTTTTTAGAGTGTATATGAAAACCTTAAAGCACTCTTTATTTAATTTGTATTTTTATTATATTGTATTTATTTGTGCTTCTGGTTGTAATTTGTTCTTCTTTGATTTGTAAATTCAATTCAAGGTTGAAATCAAGTGTGTTGCTACAACACAAATGCATAGAGTGAGCATACATTGATTTAGGTGAGATAAATGTAATTATTTTTAATACTGTATTTGCACTATAGTCTCTTTTGTTGAGGCATTTTTGGAGAAACAAGTTTTATGTACTAAAATGAAAAATATCTGAGATCTCCAATAAGTCTGCTGAGCTTTGAAGTAGTAATGTTTCTCTCACGTGTGCTTTCTTTGGGGTTTCCGTCCGTCGGCACTTTGTTGTGCAGTCACAGGAGCGTCACGTGCAGAGATGTTTTGGTACTTTTCTTTGGCATGTTTCCATAAAAGTATGTACTTTCTTAAATCCCAGTTTAATGTGCATTGAGACATGTGACCATCGGAATAAAGTGTTCCACATGGCAGACAATCTGATTGACGTATAAAGCGCCCAACCACAGTTTTGGCCGGCAGGAGCAGGTTTATCTGACATAGTTGATGCCACACCAGTGTTAAAAAGACCTGGAGTCATGGTCTTAATGTTCTAACGTCATGTGTTGCATGTTTCAGGCAAAACCCATCTACGGTGGATGGCTGCTCCTGGCACCTGAAGGAACTAACTTTGACAATCCTCTGCACAGATCACGGGTTCGTATGACCGCACGGCTCTTTAAAGCCCAGGGAAAACTTCACCAAGAACTCGCCACGGAATATGGATTATAATGCAGTGCTGCACTTTTTACTTAGCGAGTTCATTTTTGGCAAAAATGTCTAACAAAAACTATTTTTAGACAATGTGCTGTTCTGTCAAGTTCTGCTGTTCTCACCAGCACTAATAGAGTGAATCTCATGGATGTTGGCAAGAAATGGCCAGGTCATATTTCACCCCATTTTTTGGGGATCAGGAATGTGTGTGTGTGTGTGTGTGTGTGTGTGTGTATGCTTCATTTTCTTTTTCTTTTTTTTGGTTTAAAGTTGACCTTTCAACACCCATGTTTGCTTTGGGGTTATTTTAATAACCTAATTGGATGTGATTATAAATAAAATTAAAAATAAATAAATACAATTCTAAAACGAAAGTAAAATTCATTGGGCTTTGATTTGGGTCAGATGAAATTATTAAAATGATTTAAGAAAAAAAAAGAGATTAATAACATGATTATTATTTTATAATTAATTTATAAACATTGTTTTTTTTTACAATTTGTTAGTAAATTATTTCATTAATAAAGTATGGTTTAATAATTATATAATTAAAATAAAATGAGATTATGATTATTATTTTATAATTAATTTATAAACATAGTTTTTTTTAATAATTTGTTAATAAATTATTTAATAAAAAAAGTGTGTTTTAATAATTCTATAATTAATATAAAAATATGATATTAATAATATGATTATTATTTTAAAATTAATTTATAAACATTGTTTTTTATAATTTGTTAGTAAATTATTTTATTAAAAAGCATGTTTTAATAATTCTATAATTAATATAAAATAATATGAGATTAATAATATGATTATTATTTTATAATTAATTTATAAATGTTGTTTTTTTATAATTTGTTAGTAATTTTTTTCAATTGAAAAAGTATGTTTTAATAATTCTATAATTAAAATAAATAATATGAGATTAATAATATGATTATTATTTTATAATTAATTTATAAATGTGTTTTTTTATAATTTGTTAGTAAACTATTTCATTAATAAAGTATGTCTTAATAAGTCTATAATAAATATGAAATAATATTAGATTAATAGTATGATTATTATTTTATAATTACTTTATAAACATTGTTTTTTATAATTTGTTAGTAAATTATTTAAATAAAGTATGTTTTAATAATTCTATAATTAATATGAAATAATATGATTTATTATTTTATAATTAATTTATAGACATTGTTTATTATAATTTGTTAGTAAATTATTTAATTAATAAAGTATGTTTTAATAATTCTAAAATTCATATATAACGGTTATTTTTATATGCGTACCATTGGGTCTCTGGGACCCTAATCATAAAAAGTCCATCTCAACAGAACACAAGGGTGAAATTTAACATATTAAAAAATATACGAGTTGTCATGCATTATATTTATTTCACCAAAGGACTAGTATTTTTTCTTTATTATCACACATTGTGTATGTGAATAGATTGCTGTTCTTCTGTGTGTATTTAAGTGTGCCTGTATCTATGTGTGTGTGTGTGTGTGTGTGCGCAGTATATGTGCTTGTCAAGAAATTAACAAGTTGTGTGTGTGTGTGTGTGTGTGTGTGTGTGTGCTTGAGGGGGCCATGGAGTCGCTGACTCACTCTCGGTCTCTCAAGCTGAACTCGTGAGAAACAGCAGGAGAGGGAGTTTGTGGGATGGGAAACAATTCGACAGCAAACAGGAAATCACAGACTGACAAACGAGATGGAAATATGATAAAAATAACCCAAAGCATATGTAGTGTATATATAAGTATGTATATGTAGGATGTAGTGGTCAACCAAATGGCTATTGCTGATATCCAAAGAGCAGGGTTATAATTAATGCAATTTAATGAGGCCCCAGATAAACCGGGCACCGTATCAATCAAGCCGCATGATTACGTAAACATTATAATTCATATACAGTGGCGCTAAAAAGTATTTAGACACTTAAAGCACACTTGAAATGCTTTCAAGATCTAAGACGTCCTCACTTTTTCTTTTACAGAAATGGCAGAGACGGTTTTTCCTTCTGTATGAACACGGACTCCTGCGTTACGCGCTGGATGACATGGTGAGTGTGTGTTGTGAGTGTGTGCAAGGGCTCCCGCTCCTCATACTGTATACGTGTTGCCATGTTCTGTCTGCAGTCTGTGGGCGGCTCTATGTGGACAGAGCTTCAGGGTGTTTATGTTGCTGCCTGCCTGTTGTATGTTGTGCGTGTGTTTGTGTTTGTGTGTATGCATTGCTTGGTATAATGGCTGAATTGAGTTGTGTCCTCTCCTCTTTGTCTCTGCCTCTTTGCGTTTGCTTCTCTTTCATCTCTCTTTCTCTCGAAGTGAGTGATGGACGTATAAAGAGCAGCATAAAGGATAAAAAGCTGTTTGGGATCATTTGCATTCATGCGTGTTTGTGATTGCTATTAAGCACCACTTCAGCCCACACGTGATCATGAGTTCTTTTGTGTGCGTGTTTGTTTGCATAAACATTTCTCTGCGCTTTTGTGTGTGTGTGTGTGTGGAACTACATGAACCTAAAGTCCGTCATTACTGCACGCAGGAAGGCAAGGTTCGACCCGGCCCGGGTGATGATGATCTGTATGTGTGTGGGTGGGTGAAGCAGCGCTACATCCGTAAAACTACCCACAATCCATCTGTGCCCACATCCCTCCCACACTCAGACATCCAGGAACAGAGACAAATGTACACAATTAACTCTCGTTCCGTAGAACCGCTCGCAGCGGAGAGAGAAAGAAGGACAAATGCAAGTAGTATTTAACAAGGGAGGGATAATGTTCTTGTAGATATGGACTGTGTTCTACAATTGACACGAATTAGTTTTTAACAATTAACAAGCGTTCAGTAGTTTGGACTGTTTTAAGGTGCAGGTCTAGTTTTGAGGAAAGAAGAAAGTGAACGGTGAGCAGGGGCTGTTAAACTCCACGACTACACCATAAGAGCATCAAAATATCCGTCCATATGACTTGCACACTAAATAGCAGTTGTGTGAGGAGCAAGCTGACAACCGTTTATGTGGACATTATTGGCCTAAACTATAAATAACTCCATTCATGTTCCACGGTAGAAAGTCATTGAAAGAGGACACGCAAGGGACAGATTTTTCATTTTCATTTTCATTTTTGGGACGCCTGCCTTTACATGTGCATGAACTTTAATGACATCGCATTTTTACACTGTTTTCACACTTGGGTCCTCTTTAAAAGAACCGAACTCAAACTCCTTTAAGTGGACCAAGAGGTGAACCAAGTGAAAAAGGACCCAGTTCTCTTCACGTTCACACTGTCCCTGTACCTGAAAGAGGACTCAGATCCTTTTTTGGTCCACTTTAGTAGGAATGTGGTCTCAGATGCCTTTGTGTTCATACTGTTGCTTTTTGGATCTAGTCCAGTTCAGTGTTTGATGGCTGACCCTATGGCCTTCAACATTTGATCCCGTTCACTTGCATTGTTTATGCCTCAGTAACCAAGATATTTGTTTGTAAAGATTTTTTTTTAAATGACATTGCTACAAATGTTGTTGAATTATTAAGTTTATCTTTTGGAAAAAAGTAGTTTTTGCAATACTATATATTCTTGCACTAGCTGTATCACACATCCACCTTTATAAATAACATTTATTTTGATTTGTTTTCCTTGAATCGTGTTTATTTTATTGCAGAAGGCCAAAAATAAACAATACAATAATAAAAAAAAGCAAATTAAATAAAATTTCCAGGTAAATTGGGTATGCTTAAAAACTGCAATCAAGTAAGAAATTGAATAATCACATGAAAAAATAAAACTGCATATTCTTCACTGTATGACGTACTCGACTGGTTCTTATATTAGGCTAGTAATGCAGATGTGAAGACGAAACCACCTGTTTATGTGAAACTTGAGAGTTTTTGTCACTTTAAAATGAATGCAATAATACGCTAAAGATGCTGTTTAGTACACGCGCTGTGACAGCTGGCTTCTGTGCATGTGCTTTAGGTGTGTGCGCTCTTAACACCATTTTAAACTGGCAAGGTGTGCAGTCGCGTCTCTCTTACACTGTTCGGAAGCGGTTGAAATTGTAATAAACAAGTGTAAGTTGTGAACAAATAATTTGTAGAGATTTGCCAGAAGAAGCAGCCATGATGAACAGCCGATTTGTACCGAGGCATCTGATGGCCAAACTACATTGGAATTTGCAAACAGAAAAATCAAGTAAGCCCAGAGCGGTTTGTGGTCATATTGCGTGTTTTTAGCGAACCGTACCATAAAAGGAGATCGAACCGTACCCAGATCACCTCTCACCTCGGTTCGCTTTAAAGGAGTCTTAGATCGCTTGGAGTGTTCACATATGGGCAAATCACGCAAACCGCGTTCAGACCCCTGAAAAGTGTGAAAACACCCTTAATCCGTAGGGTTTAATATGGAGTTTGCCCACCCTTTGCAGCTCTAACAGCTTCAACTCTTCTGGGAAGGCTTTCCTCAAGGTTTAGGAGTGTGTTTATGGGAATTTTTGAGCATTCTTCTAGAAGCGTATTTGTGAGATCAGGCACTGATGTTGGACGAGAGTCTCCGCTCTAATTCATCCCAAAGGTGTTCTATCGGGTTGAGGTCAGGACTCTGTGCAGGCCAGTCAAGTTCCTCCACATCAAACTCGCTCATCCATGTCTTTACGGGCCGCCGCTTTGTGGACTGGTGCAGTCATGTTGAGACAGGAAGGGGCCGTCCCCAAACTGTTCCCACAAAGTTGGGTGCATGAAATTGTCCAAAATGTCTTGGTATGCTGAAGCATTAAGAGTTCCTTTCACTGGAACTAAGGGGCCATGGCCAACCCCTGAAAAACAACCCTACACCATAATCCCCACTCCACCAAACTTTACACTTGGCACAATGCAGTGAGGCAAGTCCCGTTATCCTGGCAAACGCCAAACCCAGACTCGATCATGGGATTGCCAGACAGAGAAGCGTGATTGGTCACTCCAGAGAACACGTCTCCACTGCTCTAGAGTCCAGTGGCGGCGTGCTTTACCCCACTGCATCCCACGCTTTGCATTGCACTTGGTGATGTGCGGCTTGGATGAGCTGCTCGGCCATGGAAACCCATTCCATGAAGCTCTACACACTGTTCTTGAGCTCATCTGAAGGCCACAGAAGTTTGAAGGTCTGGAGCGACTTATGCACACTGTGACCCTCAGCATGTGCTGACCCCGCTCTGTGATTATACGTGGCCTAAAACACTTCATGGCTGAGTTGTTGTTGTTCCCAATCTCTTCCACTTTGTTATAACACCACTAACAGTTGAGTGTGGAATATTTAGGAGTGAGGAAATGTCCTGAATGGACTTATTGCACAGGTGGAAACCGATCACGGCCCCACGCTTGAGTTCTCTGAGCTCCTGAGAGCGGCCCATTCTCTCACTAATGTGTGTAGAAGCGTCTGCAATAGTGCTTGATTTATACACCTGTGGCCGTGAAGTGATTGAACACCTGAACTCAGTGATTCAGAGGGGTGTCCCTATACTTTTGGCAATTAAGTGTAGTAAAACAAAATTTTTTAACTATTAACTTTTCTTTCAAATGAAAGATTTGAACATAATTGAAAATGAGAAAATATTGTCTGGGCAACTAACTGAAAAAGGTTTAAGTGAAGTACTAAAATGACTAAAACTTAAACTAAAATAAAAAATAATTAAAGCTAGAAAGAAATATTTAATAAACAAAAAAATGATAAAGGAACACAACAAAATGACTAAAACTCAAGCTAAAAAATATTAAAATAAAAGTTAAATTCAAACATGAATTAATACTTTATTATTATGTAAATAATGCTGAAATAGCATGTTTGGTTTTTACACACACAAACACACTTGAAAACCTTTTCTAATACAGATGATTTTGACGTGTGTGTGTGTGTGTGTGTGTGTGTGTGTGTCGATGTCATCAGCAGGTTTTCTTTGTGTCAGTGCCATCAGAAACAGGTGCTGAAGTGTTGTGTCGTGAGAAGTCAGGATGTCTGGTGTTGACTGGACGCTCTTTGTGAGTGTGTGGAGAAAGCTAGAACACATTGGAGTGAGTCTGAGTCTCAAGCTATATTTATAGCTGCTCTTCAGCATTTGTTTCCATAACGACCACTCAAACCCTACAATATAGAATGTAGTATAGCGGCGAATCTCACGAAACATGTCAAGAACACCCCAACATCACCAGAAAAATAAGAGTTATATTTTGCAATGACTATAGAACTTATTACAGGACTATTATAGGAAAAATTGTCATCATTAAAGGATTAGTTCAAACTTTTAAATAAACTTTTGCTGATAATTTACTCACCCCCATGTCATCCAAAATGTCCATGTCTTTCTTTCTGCAGTCAAAAAGAAATTAAGGTTTTGGATGAAAACATTCCAGGATTTTTCTACATATAATGGACTTCAATGGGCTCCAAACGGTTCAAGGTCCAAATGACAGTTTCAGTGCAGCTTCAAAGGGCTTTAAACGATACCAGACGATGAATAAGGGTCTTATCTAGTGAAACGATCCGTTTCTGCGAGAAACCGAGCAGTATTTATGATATTATTTTACCTCTTATCAGACTAACGTGATCATCTCTGAGCTCCGCCATAACTTCCGCTAAGTGAGGTCAAAATACGAGCCTGGTCATAGATATATCAATCGTAGATGCCTCATTCTACTGATCCGTGCAGGCGCTAATGAGGCATATACGTATACATCTATGACCACGCTCGTATTTTGACCTCAGTCAGCGGAAGTTATGGCTGAGCTCAGAGATGATCACATTCGTGAAGGGTTCGATAAGACCCTTATTCATCGTCTGGTATCGTTTAAAGCCCTTTGAAGCTGCACTGAAACTGTCATTTGGACCTTGAACCGTTTGGAGCCCATTGAAGTCCATTATATGGAGAAAAATCCTGGAATGTTTTCACCCAAAACCTTAATTTCTTTTTGACTGCAGAAAGAAAGACATGGACATCTTGGACTTGAACTTGAACTAATCCTTTAAGGACCTTTTTTCTTCTGCAGAACACAAAAGATATTTTGAGAATTTTTTGTACACCGTAAAAGTCAATGGGGTCCAAAATTTTGGAAACTTTTTTTTGTTGTTGTTGCGCAATATAACATTTAGTCTATGTGTGTTCGATTTGAGGTTAGCATTTATGCTAGTGTACATATAAAAGTTGACAAAATAAATGTTAACACTACAGTAAATGCTTAATAAATAACTTACTTAAATAAGTATTTTCATTGTTAGGTCATATTACGTAATGTAGTGGAACCTTATTGTTTTACCAAATAAACATTTAACATATGCATGGAAATTTCCATTTTCCAAAATTTCCTGGAAAACAGACCCAAAATATGAATCTTCATAGACAGATAATAGCATCAACGTGAACATGAAATGGCATTTACTACACAATTTGTAATGTTTAAAAACAAAATGGCTTATTTTGTGGCTTCTATATCGATTACATGAACTAATCAGCATGTATTACATAGTTACATAATTTGATGGTATTTTTAAACTCGATTGACAGTCCTTCTCACCATCATCCTCTCCTTCCCCGTTGGACTTAAGCCACTGGAGTGAGAAAGAGAGAGAGATGTGTAGGAGGAAAGAACAGGATGAGAGGAAGATTACAACAGAAGCCTGGCTGCTATTTTCAGACCAGTTGCATCTCTGTATGAATTAGGGATGCACAATATATCGGACAATATATATTCATTTTTAATGTTATTGTTATCTAGCCTGGTCCTGGCTAGGCTAGCCAGGCTAATCGTTATCGGCTTGATAAGAAAATTTGGCCAATATATTAAAGGGGTCATAAACTGCATTGTTTTATTGTTTATAATTTTTCCTGTGTTGTACTTATGATGTTAGTATGATTCTTACAAAAATGGCCATCATTTAGAAAAGAAGGCATTATTCCTACCCTGATTTTAGCCTCTGTTTGAAGAGGTGTGGCTGCTGTGAGACTTCAGTATTAACGCCACTGGTGTGATTGGCTTCTGTGAGACTTCAGTGTAAACACCCACTGCTGTGATTGGCTGCTGTAAGACTTCATTGTAAACGCCCACTGCTGTGATTGGCTGCTGTAAGACTAGGGGTGCACCGATCCGACTTTTTCAGTCCCGATACCGATACCGATGCCTGGGCTTTGTGTATCTGTCGATACCCGATACCTATCCGATATATTGTTGAATTAATAATAAACTGTATATCTTCCACCTTATACCTTCCTTGAAGAGACTAAAGGCACCAGACTTTACTAACTAAACATAACTAAGACAAAATAACAGATGTATGTAAGGTGTTGAATTCTTATTTATTTAAAAAACAATTGTGCATTCAAATCTAAAATAGAATGTAATCTAACTTCTTTAAATAAATAAAATGTAGCAGTGGAAACAAAAAACAGTGTATTGGTCAAACATACAATAGTAATCTGACAGTTACCAAACATTTTTTACACTACAGATAATTGTTTTGGTATATAATCATATCAATATTAAAAAGTAGCATTACAAATTAACAAATAGTCTAATTTTCTACCATATGCAATTTAATAAAAATTTTCAGCTAGCTAATAACAACTTTGTTCTGGTTTCACCTCACTCCAGATTAAATGATTGTAGGCTAGGCCTATTTATTTTACAACACATTGTCAACAGAAATAAGATGAAATACTGTTGATAATTAAAAATAATTCTTACTACCCACTCTTGCTAAAATGGGTAAGCACACTTGTGTTCTCATTTCAGTTGCGTTCTGAGTAAATGAATAAACTGATTCATGAGTTCAGTGTTGGACAGATCAGTTGTTCTAACCAGTCGTTAAAATGATTCGGTTCAAAGGAGTCATTAGGTCACGAATCGGACATTAGCAGACGCGTTGTGTGCGAATCCCGTCTGTTAGAACATCGCGAAAGATGTCAACACACAGAAAACACTTCATAACTGGATATAATTTGTCTCCCGCTTATTGAAAGTATGCTTTATGTCAGCTGGTCAGAGAAGAGTCAATGTTTTTTGAGCGCAATTCACACCCAGTGATAATTCAAGGACAAAATTGTCCGAATGTGTCACGTGCAACATGGTTTCGGTCTTCCGAGCTTTTGATTTGGATTAATATGTGAAATATGAGAGCGAACACTGATTATTTTGAAGACCCAGAGAGCGCGCGCGGGGGAGGAGCTCTCAGATCGGTCTCTCTGTCACTCAGTCACAAGCGCAGCATCTGTTCTACATCACTCGTAAATCACAATAACTCATCAAATTAGGCTTTGGCCGTCAAAAAAATGTCAATGCAGGAAAGACCCTTACTTTGCAGTAATACCCTCGAAACAGCGACGAACTAGTTGGCGTGGCAAGCGTGAAATATCTCCTCCACACAGCCGAATCTCTGGCTCGCTCCCTTCTAGCATGCGACACACGTGAAGCTGACGAATGACGTAGGTTCTGCTGCGACGGAAAAAAACACCTGGATCGGCTTGTGGATCTGTTAATTTTTCCGATCCCCGATCCAGCTATTTTGTCAGTATCGCGGCCGATATCCGATCCTAATATCGGATCGGTGCACCCCTATGTAAGACTTCATTGTAAACGCCCACTGCTGTGATTGGCTGCTGTGATACTTCAGTGTAAACGCCCACTGCTGTGATTGGCTGCTGTAATACTTCAGTGTAAACGCCCACTGCTGTGATTGGCTGCTGTGATACTTCAGTGTAAACGCCCACTGCTGTGATTGGCTGCTGTGAGACTTCAGTGTAAACGCCCACTGCTGTGATTGGCTGCTGTGATACTTCAGTGTAAACGCCCACTGCTGTGATTGGCTGCTGTGAGACTTCAGTGTAAACGCCCACTGCTGTGATTGGCTGCTGTGAGACTTCAGTGTAAACGCCCACTGCTGTGATTGGCTGCTGTGAGACTTCAGTGTAAACGCCCACTGCTGTGATTGGCTGCTGTGATACTTCAGTGTAAACGCCCACTGCTGTGATACTTCAGTGTAAACGCCCACTGCTGTGATTGGCTGCTGTGAGACTTCAGTGTAAACGCCCACTGCTGTGATTGGCTGCTGTGAGACTTCAGTGTAAACGCCCACTGCTGTGATTGGCTGCTGTGAGACTTCAGTGTAAACGCCCACTGCTGTGATTGGCTGCTGTGAGACTTCAGTGTAAACGCCCACTGCTGTGATTGGCTGCTGTGAGACTTCAGTGTAAACGCCCACTGCTGTGATTGGCTGCTGTGATACTTCAGTGTAAACGCCCACTGCTGTGATTGGCTGCTGTGACAGCTCCAGTGATTGCAAAGGGAGCGTTCTTTGATCGCTTTTATATATATCATTTAATCACAGATTGTTTTCATCCTATTAAGAGAAACAATGTGAAGTTGAGGCTTGAGTGTTTAGTCACTGGTTTGATTTACTGACACACAGACAAAGAACATCTGACTGTACATGAATCATATCAGAAATCACTGGTCTCAGATCAGGCATTAGAATGATGTCGAGTCCATATTGTAAAAGTCTGTTTGCAAAGCCTGCGCCAAAATTGCGACTGATTTACCAAAGAATCCACAGAGAAATGTAGCAAATACAGATAAATAATGCTCAGACATTCACATTGTTGAAAATAAATAAGCACATTCCTAGCATTAAGATCTTTGGAAGGTAAAGTTATTTTTAGTGCAGTGATCCTGCATCGCTCTTCTCTCCTCGTCATCTCACTAACATGCCAGTGGGCGGGGCCACAGATGCGATGATGAAGTAGGCGTTGATCTTTCACCTCATAGATAAGCACATTCCACAATGAGTCGTTCTCTGGGCTTGGTTACAATAAAAGCTGTTTTTGGAATAACAAGGAAGTTTTCGGTTCTGTAACTATAGGATATTCTATAGTATGATGACCTCATATATGTCAAAAGAAAAAAGAAAATTTGATTTCTCATGAACCCTTTAAAGCTGATGAATAATGGATTATTTCCTTCAGCTGAGACACTTCAGATGCGTACTGTTCGCCATGATGGTTTTGAATAGCTTGAAATATGATTGGAATCACTTTTCACACAGTTCAGTGCAACATGTGCAGCCCGAGTCTGTCATAAAGGCTACATAAAATAATAATGCGAACATGGGGTGTGCTTGGGACATGGCTTTAACGGTGATGAGACTTTTGTTTTTGTAATCAGGCTTTCAAAAATTATATAAAAACTTGGATTTAGATTTATCGGCCTGTATATCGGTTATCGGCTTTCAAATATCAAGAATTATCGGTTATTGGTATCGGACAATATTTTCATATCAATGCATCCCCAGTGAGCCTTGATTATTGAACACGGTCTTGCTGTAGTGCACGTCCTTGGTGAATCTGCCCCGATGTTGACCTGCGGGCCGGGCGAGGGTTAAAGCGGTGCTCTGGACACAGATTCAGCAGTCTCTTTGTGTTGTGTAAAACGCTCAGTCAGTTGGGCAGGGTTCCCAGAGGCACCTCTCTAAAGACAGCAGTAGAGGAGTTTTAATGTGATTTATCATTATTGCAATCGTCCCATTCACGGATGTGTTTCTTTTTGTAGTTTATCAACTGTTTAGACTGTTCAGGGATTCCCAAACTGGAGTTTACAAGTTGATGAAAAGCCATTTTGGAGTCACTTTTCCTTGTTGAGCATTGATCTGACCTTAAATGAAATAATTCATGAATGCTTTGTAATACAGAACTAAGACTGATCACCCAGTAGATTATTGCAAAAGTGAATAAATGTAAAACAAATATTCTGAACTAAACATTTTTATTTTATACCAAATATATATTTTTATTACGTAATTTGGACCCTAAAATCAAAGCCATATGTCTAAGTTGTGTTGCAAATTTGAAGTTGATATCACAAAAATTGAGCCCGCTAAAAGGATTTAAATTATAATTTCCATGATAACACAACTTCTATTTCAAACAAGTTTTCACTGGATGCCTTTTGAGTGTTTAAGCATTTGAACGATACCTAATTAATGATCATTACTACACTCTCAAAAATAAGAGTACACAATTGTGCCTTTTAAGGTACAAGTGGTCGTCACTGGGGTGGTACCTTAAGAGTACATTTTTGTACCTCTAAGTTAGGGGTAGGCAAGTTTGGTCCTAGAGAGCTGATGTCCTGCAGAGTTTAGTATACCACCACAGTATACAACTCATGGCTCCCAGCATTCATTGCAGCATTAAGTATGTCACCATTGTTGAGATTCATATGCTGATTCTTGATATCTGTGTGCGTATAAACTTTTCTCCCCCTAGAATATATTTAAAAATCAAATCTGTGGCAAGAAAGTATATATCAATATTTTTAGTCAGTGATGCGTTTAATTTTAATAACAACAATCAAACATTTTTGTGTATGGCTTCTTTTGATTTGAACAGATTATGTGTTTTGTTAACACTGTAACAAAATCCACAAACTCGCATAAAAAGCCAAGAGTCAAACTGCCAATCTAAATGAAACCCTGATCACCATAACGGCGACCAAACATTTTCAATAAAACCTCAACATCTAAACCTCTGTTAAATCTCAATAAGAGCTTCTATAGACGTCTTTCAGGGTTGGAGCCAAACTCTGCAGGATAGCGGCTCTCTAGGACCAAACTTGCCTACCCCTGTTGAGGAAAACAGTGGTATAATTGTACCCTAAGGACCAATTGTGTACCTTTTAAAGGTACAGTTATACGTTTTGTTCCCCAAGAAACCTTTTTTTCTGAGAGTGTATTACTAAAATGTGTAATGGGGAAAAAAGGCAATAAAAAAATTCCCAAAGTGTCCCGCTTGTGGGTCACTGACAGTCAACAGGCTAAATAATTAAAAGAAAATCTTGAGATAAAAGCAATTAAAATAAAACCATAAAATGAAATCTTAACAAATAAAACAATAAAAAAAGATTAAATCTATGTATATATATATATATTTCATGTGACCATTAACCAGCATCAGTGAACTATGAACATGGGAATGTGTTGTAAAAATATTAATTTAATTATTTGCTGAAAATCTCATGAAAATAAATATTTTAGGTCAAAGTTGCTTTGGCTGATGGTAAAGTTTGGGAATCCCTAGTCTAAATAAGGATTTTTGTAAAATTTAAATATGAAAATCAGTGTCTCTCTAATCAGTCTGATAACTAATTTCAAACTTTTGTCTGTTTGTATGATAATTAAACAAAATAGTAACTAATTTCTGGATTTAAATGGTCCTGCAGAAGTAAACGACAAAAACAAAATGGTGAAATTGTGACTAGTTAGAGTTAACAACTTTCCTTGAAACATACAGTATATGTAATTTTTTTATGTAACTAATCTAATACATTTTTTGCATGAATTTTAAACATGAAGTTGTAATGAACTGTAAATGTAAAATGTTCTGCAGGACAAAAATGGTGCAATGTTGACTAGTCCCCTAAATGCTTTCCCTTGTATATTGATATACATGTTTGGTGTTCAAAAATTGTACATTCAGTTTGTCAACAGACCAAAATGAGCACAGGTTGTGGATAAACGAGTGCAGTGGTGGTTAGTTTGATGGAACTAGTCTGGCAGTAAATAAAGGGCAGAAGTCAAATACAATATTTGAGCTTGAGGGACTTTGATCTGCAAATATGATTCACTGAAAACAAAGCAGTCTGTAATTAAAAGCTTGTTTTTGACTGTGGTTGAACATAGTAGTTAAATGTATAAATGAAAATTCATTCTTTATTTAACCAGGTTAAAAACTCATTGAGATTAAAATCTCTTTCACAAGAGTGACCAAATAACATAAACATACAGATACACATCAAAACAATAAAACACAATCAAGGATCACAACAGCAGTTTACTAAAGGATAAAACGCATAATCTGTTAAAAGCCATTTAAGCTCGTTTTGTGATGAAAGCATAGTAAGCTTTGAGATGTTTTGTAAATTATTCCAAGTGGAAGAAGCATTATATTTAAAGCTTTTTCCCCCAAGGAACTTTAAGATATAACATATAATTTAAATGAAGATTGTAGCAAACATTTTTATTTGTATTTGTAAAAGCTGAGTGACACGATGGAGTTAGACCACAAATACACTTATAAATAAAACAATACCAATTCATAGTTTTCACATTCATTGGTTAAAATAGCAATTTTCTCACGTTTTACAAATAGTTGGAAACATTTGGGATATTGTTTATACTCTACTGAACAAAATATACAAAACTGGCCTAGTGGTTTTTGGATATTTTACTGCAAAAATTTTACATAGTATACCTTTAAGTGTGTTTCCCATCGAAAACCATTATAAAGAAAACGCGTTGCGTTCATATTCTTGGCTCATCTACTCGCCTGTATATAGAATGCATCATCAAAAAGGTGTAAACTGAATTTAATCTTTTGATATCACTGTTTTAGTACATTACGACACTTTAAGGGTGGGTTGCACTAATAATGATTCTTTAGCCTGGCGTCGGTTCTCCCTCCTTCTGCTGTTTGATCAGATCTATAATATAACGGTTTTACTGCGTAATTAATCTGTGTTCAAGTGGTGCAACAACTCGATTTAAAATAAAACACGTATCAACAAATCCTAGATTAGTGTTAAACTTTTCTTAATTTAATCCTTATTGGGGCAACTCGCCCTATAGTGTTTTTCACATTTAATGTTTTAGGACGTCCCGTTGTTTTTAGCTATTGAAATACAGCAGCAGGTGCTGTATGTGGATCATAAGTGGCCAAAACGTGCATCTTGTTCACATATTTTTGTTTTAAGATAGAAATTTGACAGGCTTGTGCTGAAGTTCAATGGATTTCTATTGCGGTTTCGCCTTCCAAGACTGAAAACTATTATATAAAACTTCTTCGAGTATACAAAGATGGCAAATCAGCTTTATCATACAAAATGCAGTGCTTGATGGCTATAACCAGTAATAAAAGTGTAAAGCGCTATGATAAATGGTATCAAGTTTTTTAAAATAATGTAAATTCATATAAAAGCAGATCTTTGTAATCCAATAGTGGTAAAAAGTGGTTTCTTGCACTAAAAGAAAATAAAGATTTGTTTCTAAAATAAAAACGCAATTTAAGTTTAAGTTTAGAAGGTAGTTTATCGATATGTGGCTTAAAGGGATAATTCACCCCAAAATTTTTATTATCCCATAATTTACTCACCCTCAAGTCATCCTAGGTGTATATGACATTCTTCTTTCAGACGAATACGATCATAGTTATATTAAAAATATCAAATGCTGACTGTAAATAATGAAGAGTTTGTGAAGCCAATGAAGCACAGCAATAAATAGCAGTGTTGTGTGAATAAAGATGGTACATAGCATTGGGAATGTTATCACAAAAAATATTAGTTATATACAAGGAAAATAAAATGGGTCCCAGAACAGACCTGAGGGACACCTTTAGAGACTGACAAAACAGATGAGGTACAATCCTTTAAAAACACACACACTGTGTTCTGGCTGAAAGGCGGTTGGCAAACCATTTGATAGCATTTTCTGAGAGAACAACAATTACAAGTCTTTTTAAAAGGATGTCATGATCAACTGTGTCAACTATGAAGTGCTCAATCATATTTTACTATACGGAGCAGTTGATATCACTCTGGATAATAGAAATCATGAAACTTGCATAATGTCATGTTACATCTGGTTAGGAATCAAGTTAAGTCAAGTCATCTTTATTTATATTGTGCTTTATACAAAACAGATTGTGTCAAAGCAGCTTCACAGTAATAAACAGAATCAATGATGCAAACTTCATCAAATATGGAACAAATTCAGCAACAAGTTAAGGGAGGTTAAGTTTTCTGGCTTCGAATGAACCCTGCGGGGCTTATTACATGACAAACCCCCCACCGGCCTTTAAAAATGGATGATGTCTCTTTTATGGAACTTGAATTTCTCCCATGATGCCTCAGCGGCTTTATCTGCACCTCAGCTGTCATCACTCCGTCGTGTCGGCGTCATGTGATCAGTGGTTTTAAAACAAGCAAACTTGTTCAACAGCCGCACCAAAGAGAATCACCGTAAACAAGCGATTAAAAGGAAGCTGAAAATGCAACTTTGAAAGGCAAGCGTTTAGTGACGGCCTGTTTTTTTCAGGGTTTTGTGTTGTTCCTCTTTCCAAATTTCTGATGAGTGTGTGTGTGTTGCTTGGTCACTGTTTCTCTGTGTGTCAGTCTTTCCCGTTGAAAGAGTTATTGTGTGTGTGCGTGTGTGTGTGTGAATGCTGGCTGCAAAACAAAGAAGGAATTTTGTGACTCGTCAAGAACAAGAAGTAAAATATCGAGAGATGTTGTGAAAGAGAAACTTGGATGAATGTCAGAGGAGGTTTGTGAGGAAATACAGGGAGAATGAACTGGTTTGTGGTGTTTTTGTGATGTGTATTTGAGGGAGGTCATGTGCCACATGTTCACACACACACACACACACACACACACACACACACACACACACACACACACACACACACACACACACACACACACACACGCACGTTTACTTCACTATCTAAATAAGGATGTACCATAGACTTCTGTTTGTTTTTATATCGAGCAGTTATATTTTTTTAATCATTTATACAAATCATGCCTGTTACGCATAACAATAAGGTTAAATTTGTTAACATTAGTTAACATGAACTAATAATTAAAAATACTGTTAATATTCTTTCATGGATCTGAGCTGACATGAACTAACAATGAACATTAGGTTGTTTAACTAATGTTATCAAAGATGAATAAATACTATCACAAATGCATTGCTCAGTGTTAATTAATGCTTTAATTAATGTTAACTAATGGAAATGGTATAAAGCTGAGACACACACATCTTGTCTGATTTTGTCAAATGGTAAGTTGGTGATAAGGGTTTTTTTTGTACACAGATCCTTCTAATATGCTGGTTTGCTCAAGAAACATTTCTAATTGTTATCAATGTTGAAAACAGTTGTGCTGCTTAATATTGAAATGCTGATGAAGCTACTAATGTGTGTGTGTGTGTGTGTGTGTGTGTGTTTCAGGCCAGCA
The DNA here is from genome assembly GCA_033150135.1 of Gobio occitaniae. Taxonomy (NCBI): domain Eukaryota; kingdom Metazoa; phylum Chordata; class Actinopteri; order Cypriniformes; family Gobionidae; genus Gobio; species Gobio occitaniae. The sequence goes on along the minus strand of JARQWZ010001041.1, from coordinate 131,987 downwards.
CTCTTCCACAGGGCACCATAAACCTGAATCAGTGTGTGGATGTTGTGGACGGTGAGAGCCGGACGGGTCAGAAACACTCACTGTGCATCTGCACACCGGAGAAAGACCATTACATACGTGCTGAGAGCAAAGAGATCATACATGGGTGAGTTACACTCACTCAGATGAAGAATGAGCATTAATTCATATCTCACAGTTGATCTTAAAGGGATAGTTCACCCAAAAATGAAAATTATCCCATGATTTACTCACCCTCAAGCCATTCTAGGTGTATATGACATTCTTCTTTCAGACGAATACAATCAGAGTTATATTAAAGAATATCCTGGCTAATCCAAGCTTTATAATGACAGTGAATGGCTGTTTCTGGTTTGAAGTCCATAAAAGAGAGACTGGTAGTGATTGTATTAGTCTGAAAGAAGAATGTCATATACATCTAGGATGGCTTGAGGGTGAGTAAATCATGGGATAATTTTCATTTTTGGGTGAATTATCCCTTTAAGACATAATGACAACTGTCTGATGGTAATAAAATACTGCAATGATGATTTAAAATGTAAATATAACATCCCACATCAAATTGTTTTCATTTTCAGTAATGCATGCACACTCACTCCATGATCTATTTGAGGTTTAATTGTGTCTTTGATGTATTTAATCATTAACATTTACTCATTTAACAGCTGCTTACAAACAGAGAATATCACAAGAAATTTGTCATAGAGGACTCACTATTTAGAAGCATAAAAATGCATTAATTTATAAGACTTACAGATAAGAATACAACTATTATTTCTGGTGGAAAAACACCTAATAACCATATTAGAAAGCAGGAGATGTTGAAACTAACATGAAACAAATAAAGATAAAGATTTTATTTTTTATAAATGATGCAATGATTTTAACTGTTTGTTAAATTCCTCATTGTTCATCTGGTACATGGGTTTGGTTTTAGACAATAATGCTGCACTATGTAACTTTTCCGTCCGCTAGAGGTCGCCTATTCAAAACAAAGGCGTAGTTTGATGACGCCAAGTTTGAGCACAGAATCTTGGGACATGTGGTCTTCACCTCAACCGGTGGAAAAGAATTGGGATAGGACTCGGGCAGAAATCATGTTCATGATTTGGTTATTAACGTTACTGTAGTGTGAAGCAGAGCAGGACAAGTGTTGTGGAGCTAAGCAAGGCCGCAGGAATGATTGTTAATAAGATGAACACAACACGAGCCTCACGAGCAGTGGGACTTTTATTATGACACAGTTGACGGTAGGGCTGAACGATATATCGTTATCGTATCTATATCTAGATATGAACTTTCAAGATATTACTATCGAAAAAAGCAACGATATAGACGATATAGATTTCCCCTCTCCGCTCGCCCTGCATACAACTCTGGCAGTCACAACAAACATCAGTTTTACGAGTGCCCTTGAATGCCCCGCTAAAGCCAGCGCGCGCGCACTACAGGGACTTGAGAGGGGGGCGGCGTTTCCATGGTGACACGTCATTGCTTGTCACGTGACACACCGCAGCAGCAACAGCGCTGAATGAATGATGATCTGCTTTTGTCATTTTTTATTCAGAATATTCACAAATGTGTTAGCTATGGCATGAAATATCTGATATTCCGATTGTCAAACACATGCAAGTGGAAGTATATTGTTGTTTAAACACCTTTATAACGATCGCGTTAGTTGAGCTGTATGCGCGATGGGCGCCGCCGTGTAATGCTGCCTTCACGTGCTCTCGGAATTATCGTAAATACGAGTTTCCTAGGTAAACATTGCACATGAACGCCCTCACATTTTGAAACTTGAATGCAATGCGCTCGTAATCACGATTTCAGAAGTCGGAATCATCAAATTTCCGATAGCACGTGAAGGAAGCATTAGTTTGTGCCGCAGACGCAGTTCAGAGAATCGGATCTGTTGGATTTACAACCTCTATGTTTACAACACGTGAATTCATCCACTTCTCCCGAAATACTTAAAAGTAAGTGGCTGGTGAACTGGGAATAGAATAGAGTAAACATTGAAGTTACTTACAATGTGTATCTGATATGAATAAAACGTGTCGAATTATAATGGAAAGGATTATTATTACCTCTTCCATAGACATCAGTGTGTATTTTACAAACTCTAAATGTATTGTTTTTTTAGTACTTATGTGAATTTATATGTTTGAAACCTAAAATAAACCGTATGTGGTTGAAAACACTGAAAAGTTGTGATATATGACAGCTCTGAGCGCGCCTGTCTCTGTTGATCATCCGCTCCAGGGCCAGCCTAGACTGATTACACCTGTGATCGTACATGCCAAAGGCTTAAAAACAATACATTTTCTGACACAAATTTTTGAAATGTAGGCTTAAATCAAACACATTTTAATTCAGATTCTGGTTTTCACCGAACACGTAGTCATATCGTATTGTATCGATATCGAGATATCTGGCATGAAAATCGAGATATGAAATTTTGTCCTTATCGTTCAGCCCTAGTTGACGGCACCATTTCCGCTTTTCTGGTCATGAGTATGAGGTAACGCAGCTCAGTTTATCATATTAGACACATCTGAGTGTGTTGAAAATGATGTTATGACGTTACTCTGTGCTTCTCTCAGCGGCTGCTATGACACTGCATTGAGAGTAAAGCGTTTCTGCAAAATAAAACCGGAAACCGAGTCTAACGCAGATATGACGCCATCGACAGGCGACTCCATCACACGTCCCGGTTCCTCGGGTAAAATAGCAATTTCTCACGATTTACAAATAGTCGGAAACATTTGGGATATTGTAAATACTCAACTGAACAAAATATATAACACTGGCCGAGTGGTTTTTGGATATTTTACTGCAGAAATGTTACATAGTGCACCTTTAATAAGTGAAGTAATGACTAATGACTAACTCATTGATAGTAATTTAGTAAAATACATTAATTTCAATCTGTACGATTAGATAAGCAATTACTAACTAATTGCTGTTTTGAAATAATTCTCGAAACACTGTATATGTGTTCAGGTGGCAGGAGGCGCTGATGGTGTTCCCACGAACCAACAAACAAAACCAGAAGAAGAAACGGAAAGTGGAAACTCCAACACCACAGGTACACACACCCAGACACACACACAGATACACCAACTTGTGAGATTTTAAAATGTTGTTATAAGCTATTCCTTTAACTAGCTTAATCAGCAAGCGTTCTTTAGTCAATAAACCTACAGATCAGTATCACCAGCTAGATTTTACTAGTGAACAATATGATTGTGTTAGTCCTCCTGCTAAACCAGCACTAGACCAAAACTAACCAGCATTCCATCTCCGTCTGGACGGAACTAATGTGTGTTTGTTTTGACGTAAGCATGAGCGTGTCTTCATTCTTGGAAAAGAGTTACAAACTTACACGCACACCTACACACAAATATTTCAGCTCATTTCAACGTCACCTCATTTGGTGAATGACAGCTAAAGGAATCTACTCTGGAATCTGAAGAGACGTTTCTTTGTTATCTTTGCTCATAAAAATCCTTCCTCCTTAGTCAGGATGGTTTAATGGCTAGTATTTTGTTTTACCAAGCAGGATTTTGTGACCCAGATCTTCTTGGATAGCCAGTACACAAATGAGGGGGACAGCCTTCTTGTTTGTTATAATAAACTTGATTTTAATCATTTTTTTTTTAGAAATAGATCTAGATCTTAAAGATGTTAAATCTATTAATTCCTAAATATTGTATAATTTAAAAAAATATATTATATATATTATTTTTTCTATTTTAAACCTATAAAATATATTTATATTTTGTATATTCTTACTTTTTTTTCTAGAACAAACAATCCTAAAATCAGCTATATGTGTATGTAATGATTTTATATATATATATATATATATATAGTATTATTTTATTTAAACAAACATATTCTTATTTAAAAAAATTTTGGTATTTCTTTTTTTTCTTATATTTTAAAATATTTTTTAGAACAAATCTCAGCCATTTTCTCATTTTATTTTGGGTTATATTTTGTGTTTTAAACGGATTGTGTTTGTATTGTTAGGGTTTATTTACTTTGCTCTGACCTCCTGACCTGTGTTTTGTCAGGCTGCTGCTCTTCTAACAGGTCGATGCTCCCAGCACAACATGAATGGGTTTATTGTAAGTCCAAAACCAGCATGATCCGACCAATCATAGCACAGCACTGGGATCAAATCAATACATGAATTATGGGTGTTTTTGGAGAACATATGATCGGACCGTGGCATATTTTGTCCAGTAAATAATTCTCATGTGTGTGTGCTTCCGCTGGGATGCTGGGTGGCTCACGCAGGCGTGTGGGTGTTTGGGTTCATGCAGAAAAATGCACTGAGTGATTTTTTTTTTTATGATTTAATCAAAAAGGTATTACTGGGCGGTCAGGTGGAAACAGGAAAGACACAGACGTTAATCTGCAAGTGTGTGTTTAGTGTGGGGTGTGGTGCTGAGCGCAAATCAGCGTGTGTATGAAATCATGGCACAATAGCTCATTTGTTATCAGCCTGCAAGTTTAGACAGTTACATTCGTGTGTCTGACTGTCTGCACACACACACACACACACAGGTGTTTTTAACATCAAAGAGCTCTTTGTTCTTGACTACGGGTTAGTTAAATATTATGCTTGTCTGTACATTTCTCTCTTTCTCTCTCTGTGTGTGTTCAGGAACCAGGCCCTGCGAAGGTGACAGTCACCAGTACCAGCAGCAGCAGCAGTATGGTGTGTCTCCCCAGCACTATAGCTCAGGCAGAGCGAGTGCCGCCCACCCGGGCCACTCTGTGGCAGGAGGGAACATGGAGTCGAGCCACTATACCAACAAGCTGCAGCACTGGCAGCCTGAGTCAACTGGGTACAATTCATTTGAAACTAACAAAAACAAGGTTATGACATACTGTTGTGAACCTGGGAATCAGCTGACGAAATACTAGAATGACACAAAAATACATATTAAATTTGACATTTAAAACAGAGACATGCCGTACACAAGTATGCATGTGCAAACAACCAAAACCGCCTAACGGTACTGAATCACATGTCGACACAGAAAGAGGTCATTACTGGGTGTTGATGGACTCGATCTACTCCCTCTATGTTTTGATCGTCGTTCTCATCTTTTTGTTCAAAATGTTGCTTTTTTTATTCCACTTTCACGGACCTTTACCTTGACTGTTCTAAGCTGGTGGAATGACCTGCCCGACTCTGAGTTTTTGTTTTCTAGATATAGATATTAAAAATGTTACATCTATTAATGGGTTAGTTCACCCAAAAATGAAAATTCTGTCATTAATTACTTACCCTCATGTCGTTGGACACCCGTCAGACCTCCGTTCATCTTCAGAACACAAATGAAGATATTTTAGTTGAAATCTGATGGCTCTGAAAGGCCTCCATTGGCTCAATGGCACTTTACACTCTCAAGACCCTTAAAAGGTACTAAAGACGTCGTTACAAAGTCCATCTCACTACAGTGGTTCTACAATAACTTTATGAATCGGCGAGAATAGTTTTTGTGCGCAAAAAAACCCTAAATAACGACTTACATAGTGATGACCGATTTCAAAACACGGCCTCATGAAGCTTCGAAGCGTTATGAATCAGTGAGTTGATTCATGAGGCCGTGTTTTGAAATCGTGTGCCAATGGAGGCCTTTCAGAGCCATCAGATTTCAACTAAAATATCTTCATTTCTGTTCCGAAGATGAATGGAGGTCTGACGGGTGTCCAACGACATGAGGGTGAGTAATTAATGACAGAATTTTAATTTTTGGGTCAACTAAACCTTTAATTCCTAAATATGTTATGATTTAAAAAAAAAAACATATATATATTTTACACATATAAAATATATTTAGTATATTCTTCCTTTTTTATACACTCAGTCTTAAGCTATTTTCAGGAAACGTCTGAAGACGCATCTTTTTATTCATCTTCCATTAATACTAACATTTGCTATTCTTTATTTATTTAAAAATAGATGATGCTAGAATAAAAGTTTTTGTTGTTGTTTAAAAGCAGAGAGCTCTGCTCTTTCTTTAGATTTTTTTGTTTGTTTTAATAATTGTTAAAGGGTAGTAGGGTACATAACACACACAGTCTCATGTTAATCTTTAGTAACTATAGAGTAGTGTTGCATCCTTCATATCTCTGAAGAGTCTTTAGTTTTATCAGATTTATAAAAGACAGATACGCTGTACCGATTCTTTCCGAAAACAGCCAAGCTTGTGGAAGCGTGCAGTGGGCGGAGCTAAAGAGTCATGAGCACACACACACACACGCGCAAAATACATCATGGCATTATCCCTGGATAACTTTCAATTCACTATACGTTTGTGTTGTTCACATTATATGCACTTAAGCAACGACTGCCAACAGAACACAGACATTTGATGCAGTTCCACTCACCGCCTGCGGTTTCCACTCATGAGCGGGAACAACAAACTTCCACTGTTTCCTTAACGCTGGGTTATTTGGGAAGCTGAACAAGGTTATCTTTCCCCCACAACCAGAAACTCACTTCTTTAGTGACATTGTTGATTTCGTGGTCTAAAAACAAAATGGCAGCGCTGCCGACGGCTCCCGTAACCCGAACGAAGCTCGTTGATGGGCGGGAGAAGTGCCCATACAAGCAATTCCGCCCTTTATGACGTCATACAGGGCCATACTCGGAAAAAACTTTCCAAAGCGTATTTGAATCCTGAAGGAGTGTATTGGCCAAAACTTCAAAACGGAGTATTTCTGTGGCAATGTTTAGCATAATAATCAAACTGTTTAACAGTGTAAATAAGTCAGAATGCATGAAATAGCATTAGACCCCACCTTTAACAGCAGAATTCATAGTGAAAACTACATAATCCATGATTCTGCAAAAGAAATTCCCACCAATCAGGGAATCACAAGCTAATCTCGCCAAAGGAACTCTTTTACGTCCGCCCATGAAGCACTGCAAATTACATAATAGTCAGTCTCCTTGTGCTCTCAAATCACTTAAATATCAGGGGCACTTCCTCCGAGGAGGCAAGGGAGGCAGTGCCTCCTTAAAAAATTGGATGAGAAAATAATCCAAAGTACAAAAATAAAACAATGCAAATTTTACGAAATTATCATTTAAATCATTCAACCCTGACCAGCAGTGACACCAGCAGTTAAAGTTGTGTGTTTTTAAATCATTAATGGGAAAAATAATTTCAGAGCCATGGCCTCTTTAAAGGTGGGCGAACACTGTTGTACTCTATTGTGGGTGGTGAGTTTTGTTGCAAATGCCTCTCATCATAGCAACAGTGAGGTTTGTCAAATTTTCTCCATTAAAATCTAGAGAAATATCTTTTCTTGACTGCGACTACTATGCCACAGTTTACTATTGCTGTCATGTTCAGTACATGTGATTTATAATACTGAATTACACCACCAGGAACCATTAGTTATTTTGGTCTTAGAAGAAAGACGTCCACTTCACACATAATAAAGTCACTGGACCTCCAATTTCAGGCAAAATGAAAAGAACATTTAAATAGGTTCACTTACTCACAAAAACCACAGTAACTATAACTTCTGACAAAATACTACAGTGATTGTGACCTCAGTAAAACTGTGGTAACTTGGTGTTAGTCACCACTGTCATTAAACACAGGATTAAACAAAATGACAGGCGTTTTACACTGTTTGAAGGAGATCCCAGATTCATTTGGTATGATTTTACAGTAGTAACTAGGTATTTTGGCAGCTGTAATGTTACCATGGTACATTTTTGTAAGGATACTGACTGATTTTTCTGTCTTTCTCACGCTCAGACTCGGGAAACTTGAGTGCTGGTCGTAAGCCACGGGTGGAGAGCGGATATTTTTCGCTGGAAAAACCTAAACCCGAAGAAGACGAAGGACGACAGCACCAATGCCAGCAGGAGCGAGAGCCACTACCGCAGCAGCAGCCGCCCCCTCTGCTTTCTTCCTCCTCCACCTCGCCCTCCTCTTCCTCACGCCCCAGGTATCTCTCATTTGATCCTGAGCTCTTCAGCTCTCCAGTCAACTCACACAAACACACGTCACACAACCCACACACTGCTGCTAACACACAGACTTCCAGTGGCGTGCGCGTTACATATAACGCCCGCACTCACAAACACAACACACAAAGACTCAGCAAATCAGAGGAGCATCTTTCAGTGGACGCCCCATCGCTGGAGTTCCCTCCCTCGTCAGATGCTAATCTCAGTCCCCTTCCCAGCCCGGACACGCTCTCCAGTCCAAACTCACACACATGCCACACAAACATCCTCCCATCTTCCCTGTCCTCTTCTCAGAGCTCTTTGGACTCTGAGCAGAGTCTAGAGAGCCGTGTGGGCAGGGCGGGCCGAGGTGGGCAGGGTTACGCCGCCCTGGCGGACGTGCCGCGGGCACGGAGACTCAGTCATCGGGAAGCGTACCGATCCAGCCAAAAACGGCAGGAGCTGCGAGCACGCGCAAGGAGCCCAGGCAGGGAGGAAGTGGAACGACTGTTCGGACGTGATCGAAGGTGATGAGCGATACACACACAAAGGCTCGGTTTCAAACCCAAGTGAGGCAGCTATATTCTTAGACAGCATCTTTATAAGTTACTGATTTGAAACACTCTACATGGGCAGCAGAGCTTAAAGGGTTAGTTCACCCAAAGATGAAAATTCTGTCATTAATTACTCACCCTCATGTCGTTCGACACCCGTAAGACCTCCGTTCATCTTCGGAATACAAATGAAGATATTTTAGTTGAAAGCTGAGAAAGGCTTCAGATAGGCCTCCATTGGCATTCAGTACATTCACACTCCCAAGACCCATAAAAGGCACTTAAAACGTCGTTACAAAGTCCATCTCACCACAGTGGCTCTACAATAATTTTACGATGTGACGACAATAGTTTTTGTGCGCAAAAAAAAACAAAATAACACCTTTATCCAACTTGATATTGTCTTCCGTGTGTGCCTCCATGACGCATGCGCGAGAATATGACGTAGCGCCAGCGTTCGGGAATCCTTGAAATGCGCACTTTAGTCCCATTTTGAGAACTACGCCAAGACCTAAAGCACGAGCAATGTAGAATCCAACAGCTTAGACACGCGCGTCTTCCTCTGCTTGTAAACAAATCGCTTCTGGGTCATGTGTCCGAGCGCCGGATCTACGTCGTATTCTCGCGCGTGCGTCGTGGAGGCACACACGGAAGACAAGAACAAGTTAGATAAAGGTGTTATTTAGATTTTTTTTTCGCACAAAAACTGTTGTCGTCACATCGTAAAATTATTGTAGAGTCACTGTGGTGAGATGGACTCAATAATGACGTTTTAAGTGCCTTTTATGGGTCCTGGGAGTGTAAATGTACTGAATGCCAATGGAGGCCTATCTGAAGCCTTTCTCAGCATCAGCTTTCAACAAAAATATCTTCATTTGTGTTCCGAATATGAACGGAGGTCTTACGGGTGTCGAACGACATGAGGGTGAGTAATTAATGACAGAATTTTCATTTTTGGGTGAACTAACCCTTTAAAGCGTTTAACCCTATAAACCCCACTATATAATTTTTTTTAATACACAAAAGGCCTCTAAATGATCAAAACTAACCTATTGTACTCGGTGTTCTACATGCGTTATATCCTCGGACTGCACCAAATTGCATATTTTTGCTCTGAATAAAATTAAGTATGTATGAGTAAGTATGAATGAAAATTAAATAAGTATGAGTCATAAAAGTTGACAAAAATCACATGTCTAAGAGTTAAATAAATGGTTCCATTTCAAATACATTTTATTTTTCGAGCTATTATTTCATATGTAAGGCTTTGCAGGTTTAATAATAGCAAATAATTATATTAACAAATAACATTCTTGTATTATATAGCAATTAATATTATAAAAAATTACATAATATAAAATAAATAATAATAAATGAATTAACAAATAATATTATTTAAAAAATAATACAGAAATACTTGATGAAATAGTTTAGTTTTATTTAACTTTTTTTATTAAAACTGAATAAAATATATTTATCCTTCTGTGATTCCAGTAGAATTTAAAGTTTTAAAGTCATTTTTTGTCTTGAATGCAGTCTCACGCAATACTGACCGTTTTCAGTTACTGATGTCATTGCAGAAATGTTACATTTCAACTAGCTAGATTCATATTCATCTGGTCATGTGATCTCCGCCCCCATGAGGCTCCATTATTAGCCCACTTAAATGACTGGAGTCTCATGTATATGTGCATTTATTTTCAACTTCTGAAGCGCTGTTCGTTTTTAACAGAGAAAGAAATTACTGCACTTTTAATACTAATGTGAAGTTAAGTTAATTACTTGATGCTCTAAGTTGCACAAAAATATTCAGTGAAACGTTTTTTAATTTTTATTGGCTGCTTTTCTATCCCTAATCCTAACTAAAGTGTATAATCACCATGTCCTGGTGTTATGCAAAAGGATACTTCCTTTGAAATGTCAACAATATCTAGTATTGGTACTGTTTGCAATAGATTTTATGTGCTTATGATGCCTAAAAATGCTGTCTAGGTGGCAAGTCACTAGAGTTTGTACCAGAGCCAATGACACACACATTCTAGTTCAATATACATGCATTTAAATCACAGAAATTATTTTATAGCCACATTAGACGTTATAGTCTGATCGTAATTGAGCAGATACAGTTCTGTATAGGGAACTGAAGATACGCAGCTACTTCCCCTGCAGTATAAACACAATCTGCTCGCTCAGTCCCAGCCAACACGCCTGCTGTGTTTACGTCTCAGAGCGAGCGCGGAGGTTATATCTCCACCTGCTGGAGCCGGCAGGAAAAACCAGCCGGTTATCTGTCAATGACACTCAGGGCGAGCAAGTTCAGAAACTGAGACGCAGGGAGGATGTGCTGACATCTGTCTGAGCTAATGCTGTGCCTTTAGCACTTAGAATCATGACATTCATCTCATTCTTGCAGCTTTAGCGCCACCTAGTGTACACTGTGTACAACTGAACTTCCAATCTAATCTCTCTTCCATTTTGATTAAAATCTCGATTCAGAACTGAACGCTGTATCTGCTCAGTTCTGTGTCTGTGATTTGAAATGTTTCTTTTCTTCTGCGCTGTTCTCTTTTCATTTCTCTCGTGCTTTTTATGTCTTTTTTGCTTTTTATTTGATCTGTTTCTCCTCTTTTTCAGGCAGTCTTCTGAAACTCTGCACTTCCTGCCCTGTGCCACGCCCTGCCACGCCCACTGACACACCCACTGCTTACTTTCATTCCACCTGCTGGGGCCAAACTATAACACACACACACACACACACACACACATCTCAGAATCAAAGTCATAAAGACGAAAGCCTTTTTCACACCGCAAGCAGCTCATATTTCAATGAGCAGATTAACAGTGAATTCAGACTGACAACTATGTGGCACAAACGATTTCGTTAACAGCTTCACAATGGGGTTTGAGTTTAATTTTGCTTTAATGAGTGGAATTTAAAGTTTCACTCATTTTTTTGTGTGTATGCTTTGCTAAAATGGCTCACACAATAGCAAATGTTTTCAGTTGCTGGTGCCATTGTAGAAATATTGTTCAATTTATTCCACAATGAGGCTCCATTATTAGCCCACTTATATGAAATATACAAATATTTTTATATAAATTAGAAAAATGATGGCTGTTATTAAAGGAAATGCTAAATGTGGTACCCCAGAAATCAGTTGTGCATCAGAAACGCTACATAAGCTGGCCGTCTGCCGCTGCTTCAGTTCGGTGTGAAACGGGTGTAAAAGATGAATTATTCCTACTAACACATGGGTGTACACTGGGACAAAGACTGACTGCTGTCTGGGGTTCTGCTCATGGCTGTTGTCGCTGGTTTCCTGTGTCTGTCCCTCTGCTCTGCCATCTGCTCGTATAAGACATCTGAAATTCATCTTGTTAAACAAATACTACAAATCAATCACATGCTAACATCTCAGGTACTCTCTGCTGAGAAAAGCCTTCAATCACTAAATTCTTGCAGAGGAAATTAAGCTTGTCTGTGTTAAAGGGTTAGTTCACCGAAAAATGAAAATTCTGTCATTAATATCTTACCCTCCTGTCGTTGGACACCCGTCAGACCTCCGTTCATCTTCGGAACACAAATGAAGATATTTTAGTTGAAATCTGATGGCTCTGAAAGGCCTCCATTGGCACAATGGGACGGTTCACTCTCAAGACCCTTAAAAGGCACTAAAGACGTCGTTACAAAGTCCATCTCACTACAGTGGTTCTACAATAACTTTATGAATCGACGATAATAGTTTTTGTGCGCAAAAAAACCCTAAATAACGACTTATATAGTGATGACGATTTCAAAACAAGGCATCATGAAGCTTCGAAGCGTTATGAATCAGTGAGTCGATTCAGCAGTTTGAATCGCCAAATTTCAGCAGTTTGTCGGTTTGACACGCGATCCGAATCATGATTCGACTCACTGATTCATAACGCTTCAAAGCTTCATGAGGCCATGTTTTGAAATCGTCATCACTATATAAGTCGTTATTTAGGGTTTTTTTGCGCACAAAAACTATTCTCGCCGATTCATAAAGTTATTGTAGAGCCACTGTAGTGAGATGGACTTTGTAACGACGTCTTTAGTACCTTTTAAGGGTCTTGAGCGTGAACCGTGCCATTGAGCCAATGGAGGCCTTTCAGAGCCATCAGATTTCAACTAAAATATCTTCATTTGTGTCTGAAGATGAACGGAGGTCTGACGGGTGTCGAACGACATGAGGGTAAGATATTAATGACAGAATTTTCATTTTTGGGTGAACTAACCCCCTATTCGGATGGTAATTGTTTCTCACGTGGAAATCCGTAAATATTAATTTGCATGCCACCTCAGTGATAAAACTTGTGCGTTTGGATGGTGATTTATTCACGGTGGAGGAGCGATTTGTGATCCTGGGAACCTACTCACGTGGTCAATAACATGATTGTATGCTGTAAATAAAATGTCATATGCTTGGCATAATAAGAAAAAAATGCATATTTAATTTAATAATCGGAAAATAATATCCTAATTATTTAAATATGTTTAAAAATAGGAAGATGTATAGACGCACATTATAGTTAAAATGGTTTTCTGTCTTGTATTTTATCTCAAAATAAAGGATGTCATTTTATTCCACATGGAAATAACCCGAAATAAGTGAATACAGCCTCTCATTTACATGAGGTAAACATAATGCTGCGGTTATTTTAACATACATAACCATTTCAAATGTTTACGTGCTTTTCTTCTTTTTATTTTTTGAGCGGTGATGAATTATATTGCACTTGTAAATACTTGCCTGCATTTCAGTAATAAAAGTCTTTAGATCTTTAAACTGCATCCAAATTACAGCGAAGCGCAACCGTACGGTGCTCCGCAGGGGTCAAAAAGGATATAAACAGTGAATTTTGAAGTGATATATTCTTGGAAACTCAGAGATGTGGATTCGGACGGCAATTAAATCACCACACGACGTTGGTGTTGGTCTAAAAACAAAAACAGTAGGTCATTCGGCAGGGGATTTTTACACGGGTGGTGTGAGAAAAACACTGACATTCTGGATTCGGATGGCAATAAAATCAATGACTAGCCCCTGTCAATGATGAAAATACCTTACGACCCCATGAGAAACAATTACCATCCGAATAGGGCTTTAGCTAGCTCCACATCGCAAAGGTAATGGCAATACATGCCTAAAGTTGCTACCTTTTTTTATTTATTACATTACACCGGCTTTTAGATTCTGTTTTGAGTCAATGTCACAGCTTTAATGTCATAAAACAATTTCCAGTCACATTTTATGTTTGAGTTATGACCATGTTGAGGTTATTTATGGGGTCAGGTTCAGCTCTCACCGGTAGTGATTTTTCATCCTTCCTCTGTAGATGTAAACATCCCGCAATGTTTGGTATAAATATTGAAATTAGTTTATTTTTCTAATGCATTTATTAGTTATTATACATCGCATTTAACTCTGTTCATGTAAGCCATTATTTTAGGTCCAAAATAGAGTATGAGAAGATCTGTGATGAAAGGAAAGCATCTGATTAGGCCATATTTTCCATTGTTTCTGTTCTGACCTCTGTGTGTTTTGCTGCAGACGTTCACAGGTCATTGAGAGATTTGAGTGTCAAGACGCTGTCAACACTCCAGAGCAAATGGACACAACGAATTCTTCAACAGACCCCGTCCCTTCATATTCTAATACAGCCAATCAGAGAGCAGGACGCAATGAACGACGCCTCTCCAACCAGAAACAGGTACTCATTTAACATGGTGTTTAATTAATGATTATTTGTTTTTGTAATAAAAAAAAAATCACTGTTTTGCATCTGTTGACAATAGTGTGTAAATTGCAGTACAGCACTAAACATTGTTGCTATTGTTCAGTAAATTGCTGAGTGTCGTTCAAGCCAGTTCAATCTGGATCATCCAATCAGATTTCAGATGGCCTGGTAGCAGTAACTCATCAAAATCATCAGTAATGTGTTTCTTTGAATTCATTAATTTTTCATTTCTTTCTTAAACCGTTGCAGGATTTCTCATTGGATTCGACGAAAGGTCGGACGGAGGAAGTTTCTTCACTAGCTGGTTACCGGAGGGCCAAAAGTCTGGACCGCAGAGCCACAGAGACACTCATGACTGTAAGACCACATACTGTAATAACACACAAATCCACATTAATTATGGCTATAATTAACAAGATTCTTTTAACTAAGGTATTGTATATATGGTGATGTATTACATCAAATAGTGTTGGTAGTAATCTAATGTTTATGACACATAACAGGTAGAACGTTTCAGAATCTTAGTTGTTTTTTTTTAATGAAATTATAAACAGCAAAACAGATCTTTATGTTGGTGAATATTAAAGGGTTAATCATTAATTCTGTCATTAATTACTTAATTTTAAGTACATTTTTGTATATATAAACATATATATAATACACACACACACACACACACAGATTTTTTAGATTTTTTAAATTAATTATATAAAATAAAAAAATAAAAAAAAAACATTATTGTACATTTTGTGAATACAGATTTTTTTCCCCCCATGTTTCATTTCAAATGTTGCCACATCATTCAGTATCATCTGCATTAATCTTTTGTTTGTCTGAATTCGACTGATGTGTCACTTGTTATGAATGTTATGAATCTTTTAAAGGGGCTATATATAAAAATGTTAATGTATTAATCACTTTTTTGTGTGTGAACAGCTTGTAACGAAACTTAAAAAATAAGACCTTCCCAGACTTCCTAGGTTGTCAGTGAAAGCCCTTAGACTGATTTTTTTTTTGTGAAGGACTCTGGGAAAATCAAAAGGATTTGACATTTACACTCTCCCAAGAGGCTCTCTTCCGTTTAATGACACATGAAACAAATGCTTATACAATGTTCGAAAGAACCGAGTTCACCTCCGAGCCGCGGGGCTGCCTTTCTGCGACGTCCTCTGCGCTTCGTAATGGCAAAAGAGCCATTCTGTACTGTAATGTCAATGTGTCATGCAAAGAAAAGGGATTCATTCAAACTACCACACATCGTCAGATCTATGTAATCTATAGTCTCAAAATAAATACTTTATAATCAAACTATCATAAAGGTGTAATTTTAATTAGGAACAAACATATCCACATCTCTATGATCAGATGCTTTCTTAAAGGGGTGGTAAAACACATTCTTTTGAAGGCTTGACTGTGTTTGCGGGGTGCACTGTAACATGTGTTCATGCTTCGTTTAAAAAAAAAATTGCCTTATTTTTCATATATTTGACCTTTATTCTACACTGCTCTGTCCCTCCTTGTAAAACGGTCTGATGCTTTCCGGGTTGTATGAAGCCAGTCCCTCAAAAATACGCAGTGGGCTCTGATTGGTTAGCTGGCCCAGTGTGTTGTGATTCGCTAAACGCCTAGTGCGTATGTCGGAAACGTCACGCCCCTTACCGGAGGCTGTGCTTTGAGAAACAACGGCGTCAATAAAACCATGAGCCCGAATCAGACCCAGAACATTTGAGTGAAGATGATCGAGCAGAACCTGTTCAGTCCTAAGAGTAAAGACTGCGGATCTATAATGATCGCTACTGAAAAGCACTTTAACTTTTGTATTTTTAGAACGATTATAGCCAAATATCTGTCGCAAGAACTAACCCAAAACGAACACTAAGCACTGGCTTTAACTAGTAAGTTAGCCAAATCACACACAGAACCATGTTTAGCAAGCCTGTATATTAACAATACATAAAAGCTCTAATCAAAGAATCATTTACACTAATGTCAGGTTCGCTGTTGAGATTTTAACGTTAGTGTTTGTAACGTTAGGTGTTCGTCGGATAACGTTAAGTATGAATGAGCATTTAACAGACTGGTTTGCAGAATAGCGTTGTCATCTGTTTACTTCCTTGCTACAACCTATTACAGGAAAACACATCGATGAAAAATAAATCAGACTTACAGGTTGTGGCCCGTGAACAGCTTCTGTTTGTAAATCCAGCTTTCAGGACAAGCCGTGGTGCATATCCTGTATTGAACTCGCGAAGTTTGTGGAAGTTTGTGTTGTCCTCCGTGAAATGTGCAGCGCGCGCGTCGTGCATCCACGCACCGGCAGTGTTTTTTTCACGCAGCTGACGTTGTGCAAATCCGGTGTTGAACTCGCGAACATTGTGAAAGTTTCCCTCCGTGAGATATGCTGCAGGGAGCCCTGCGCGCGCCTGATTCCCCGCTGACTCAAACACACGTGCATATAACATGCTGTGTGTTAAACGCTCTGCAACGCACCCCCGTCCCTATGAAGGCTGAACAGAGCAAGTACCCCAGACCTGCAATCCGGATGAAAATAACAGCGTTTCCTCGGCATCGCGGCAACAACACTCCAGCCTAACTATACCACAACAGCGCCGCGATACAAAATGGCCTCACCCCCCCTTATTTAATATTCTCGGAGGAGGAGTTTATGTAAATATTGAGCCTAGTGATGTCACCAACCCTGCAGGAATGTGTGTAGTCGCCTACTGGCCGTTTGCTGTAGTTCTTAGAAACTGATTTCTTTAAAAGCAAATATCTCCCTTTGCTTTAAACTTTGAACGTTGTAACTTTGCAGATGTTGTTTATGCTCAAGCAGCAACATTACACGTTAGCTAAAGTTAGAATAGTGAAATCGTGGTTTACCACCCCTTTAACTGCTGTTTCCTTAACGCTGTCATTTTTGTTGTGTTTATTTTGTTATTGAGAGGAAAGCGCACAGCACATATTTACATATTTATCTAAATGTCGCTCTCAGCAGCGGGGCGGTGTTAGGATGTTCTTTAACAGTATATCGCTGTAACGGTATTTCCAGGTTATTTTTTACTAAGCGAAGGACGAAAAAGAACTTGCCTTGAGTATATCGGGGCCTTGAATCACATTCAGTTTCTTGTACGCAAGTGTGAGCATGGGCAAAAAGTTATAAGTCCGAGATGACAAGGAGGCAGCCTCCCGCAATGCAAAGTCAATGGAGAGCGTTGGATTGTTTTCCCCCCCGGTGTGGGCGTGGCCTAAATACGCTCTGTCTCTATGAGATGCTGCACTGAATAGTCTCTCATTGTCTGTCACTGTTCTTCGGGAAATATGGCATTTGGGGGGTAAAATATGTGTTTTTTTGGCAGGGTTGCCTGCTAAAATTTGCATTTCTGGGTCTAAATATCACATAATTGGGGTCGCTTCAACCCGCGGACATGGAAAAACATCCCACTGGAAAACCGCAGACTTGGCAACACTTCTTGGGGCAGATAAATACCTGCGTGCAATTCGCGCAAGCAATGGAAAGCGGCCTTCGTTCGCGCGCCAGTAGTCAAGGGGATTGTCGCTTCTGTCAATGGGTAGTTCAGCTAACGTTAGATACGTCTCTATGTTCTCATACCGCTGACATGCTTTATCTTTGAAAGGCAGACGCGTCGCGTGATAACAGCTCGACCGTGAGTGAAACCTAAGTGCTTGCGCACGGATGGGAGGTGCGGGTGACATTCATTTTCGGTGTACGTTTTCGGCTGTTTTTTTATTTCGGCCTGAAACCGATAATGCCATTTTCGGCGGCTTTTTGAATTCAACCCCTTAATTTTTATAATTAGGTTGAGATAAAATTATACTACATATTAATAAATGGTATTTATAAAATTATTTTATGAACAAGTGTCATGTTTGTGATTTTTCATTTGTGAAGTAGCCAGATCCTGCTCATGAAATCGCGGTTTTATGGCTTTCATTTTATTTATTCAGACGTATTACGTTGTTTATTTTACTTTTCTTTTTGTCAGTTTTGGAAACTCCAACAGCCTTCCTTCGTTTGACAGACGCAACATTTTTAGTTTTGACAAGCCACCAAGATTTTCAAGGTTATATTTTCATATGCTATATTTTCCTCATCCATTTTGTAACAAAACATTATTGTATATTAAATTCTATACTTAAAACTATTTTTATTAACAAGTGTCATGGTTTTTCATGATAAAGACTATTTAGATCAATACTTGATCAAGCAATATTCAGAAACGGGTGCTAACTAGCTATTACTTTTCTGATTAACTTTTATTAGATTGTAGAAAACAGACAAAATTACAAAAATAAGGATGAATGATGTTTGACAGGCAACACGTCTTAATAATTCAATCATTCAATATGCAATTTAATAACATGAATATAATATGTAGATGTAATGCGCCTTTGAACTACAGAGAAACGCTTCTTTCGGGAGCAACACCATGAACGAAGATGCTGTATATGGCGTTAAACCCCTATTTCCGACAAAAAGTGTTTCCAAACTAGTTTTTCGCCACCTTTTGAAGTATCAACAAAGTTAAATGGAAAAAAATTGTGTTGATATTCACAAAAAAATCGCTAAAAAATCCTTGGATGGAAACCTGGCTTATGGCTGTTTGATTCTCACAATAGTTAACTTTTACTCTGTTGGTTAGAATGATCTTGCATTGCATGCAAAAGCGAATATGAGCCGTATAAACTAAAGTGTGCACTTATATAATGAATTGCTCTTAAGAACACGGCATGTTTGTTTCTAAGGGGCTTCAAGGCTCTGAGAGTGTCTGTGTGTTTCAGCTGTTAGACTGCGTTCATGCAAACCCAACCCAGAACCGCTTCACCACCCGCGATTATAAATAGCATTCACTCCGAGAGTTAGGACCAGAGACACCGACACATGCCCAAACACACACATGCACACATGAGAACACAGATTCATGTTCATACACACAGAAAGACGGCATGTGAGTCAGAAGCGTGTGAAGAACAGGTCACAGATGAAACTTAACAAGACTAAGGTACTGTGAACGGTGAACTAGCAAACGTCCGGTGGGTGTGATCTCGACTGGACCAGATCTGCTCTGGACTGCAGCATTAGATACTGTTTGTATTATTATTGGTTGTGTAATTTTAGGTTGTAGATTAGTTTGTTTATGGCTTTGTGTGGTGCCACTGCCTGTTCAAATCTCACAGTGTATTTCTTCCGCACACTTCTGACTTATGACTGTGTTTGGTGGTGGTTTTATGATGCAGAAGTCTTTTTTTTTTAACTTTCAATGCAGTCTCTTCTATTAGCTTTGTTGTATTGAAATTAACACATTGATATTAACATATTTAATTATTGTTTGTTTCTGAAGTCCTAACTGTTAATGTCTTATTCTAAAGAGTTTACATGTTTGCTGATTGCATGTAAAGTACTTTAAAACAATCACTGTGAACAAATATAGCAAGCGATATTATTGAGCACAGCATAGACAATACACTTTTCAGATAGCCTGGGTTGCAAAAATATATTTGCATTTCACTTTATCTATAAGCATATAAATTGTATTTTTATTAAGTTGTGTTAATTTTCTCTTCAGGTGAGATAAACTGTATTTAAAGTGGGGGGAGTATTTAAAATCAGAAAAAGGAAGTCATTGGGATTCATTCATGGAACACAGGTTCATGTAAATCATTTATAAATCCATTCTGAATGAATTTTAGTTTGGGGTCAGTTTGTGGTCATGAAAACTTGATTCATGTTTATTAACAATTGGTTGTTCCCTGTTAATGTTGGAAGTTTATTAATTAAATTTTTTGTTCTCATGTCTTTTTTTCAGCCGGACCTGCTGAACTTTAAGAAAGGATGGATGACCAAACTGTACGAAGATGGATTGGTGAGTCTAAAATGAGTCTTAAACAGCTTATCACCTTTCAGGAATGAATGCTTTAGTTATGTCTGAACGTTTAAGCTGGAGATTATTCAAAAGGTTTGTTCTGCGTCTGTCTCTTTTGGTGTCTCAGTGGAAGAAACACTGGTTTGTTCTGACCGACCAGAGCCTGAGGTTCTACCGTGACTCCATCGCCGAGGAGGTGAGTGTCAAACATCAGCGATTAAAACGGCTCTGTTAACTAACTTAACAATGTCCCTCATGTTCCTCAGGCTGCTGATCTGGACGGAGAGATCGATCTGTCCACATGTTTCGATGTGACTGAATTCCCAGTTCAGAGGAACTATGGCTTCCAAATTCTCGTGAGTGATGTTATTTTCTTGTTTTGGTTGTATTTTACCCCTATAAAGACTGTGGTGTTGTAGGGCTGGGCAGTATGACTATATACTCTCTTAATACTCAATTCACACCGCACAGACAAACGCCAACAAACACGTCTGTTGGATCAATGTGATACCCCTTCTGTGTTTGTTGGTGTTGGTGGGGTTTGTTTTCTCCCGACTGAACAAGTCCCATGCAAAGACTACTGTGTGTAGGTGCTGGGTGTGCTTAGTAAATTCACCCTTCGCAGCGAGTTTGATTGACAGGCGATCTGACCAATCATACTCTGCTGTGTTGTCCGACAAAGCAGTTAGGAGAGTTAGTAGCTTAACGTCGGTGGACTTGAACTTGAAAAACGGTGTGTACTGTCTTTCCGCGGTTGAAACAACATTTCTTCTGGTGTTCATTCATGTTTATTTGATGCTATCAATTAACTAGAATGAAGAGATGATCGTTAACTGAGGCACTACAGCAGTCATGACACATTAAAGAGCCACAAGACGGTATTTATTGTGTACATTTCTTTATAAAATGACAACATTTGAAAGTTGAGACAGTTTCATATCAAAAGTAACCTGCTCTGTCCTGTCTGTCAGCGTCCTCTTTGCTCCGCGATGTTTCCCTGCGTGAGAACATGATGTGTGGTGTGAGAGCGCCATGGCTTGTCGGACATAGCAACAGTTACTAAAGGGGACGGGGCTTTGCGAACGGTCAATTATCCTTGTATTGAAAATGTCAGGTTTCTGGACATATCAGAAGACAATTCTAGAGAAAGAACAAGAAGATATTCACGAGAGATTCACGCGTCTAGTAAGTTATGTGCTATAGAGTGAAATAAATCCGCTTGCGAGTGGAGAGATTTGTTTGCCTGGTCCTACCAGACTCTCGAACATTTCATATTTGTACAGAGAGTCTGGCCACTCTCCATTGACAAGCGTTAACTTCCTTAAAGGTGGGAACTTGTTTAAAACTACTGGATCTGCCAGAGGTGGACACAGTACACAACTCCATTACTCGATTGAAAGTAGAAGTACTACTGGTCAAATATTACTCCGTTACAAATAAAAGTT
Organism: Gobio occitaniae; assembly: GCA_033150135.1. Taxonomy (NCBI): domain Eukaryota; kingdom Metazoa; phylum Chordata; class Actinopteri; order Cypriniformes; family Gobionidae; genus Gobio; species Gobio occitaniae. Next base: position 110,335 of record JARQWZ010001041.1, on the reverse strand, counting down.
GTAAAAAACGTTTTTTATTTAAGTAAAAGTACAGAAGTACTTGTTTATAAAAGTACTTAAGTATCAGAAGTAAATTTCCTTTTTTTATGTCAATGCATTATTTTATTATTGTTGCATTGTTGTATGAATGCACGCTATAGCCATCATGGTGGTTTAAGCCAGTCAGTGATGCTCCATCCGACATGCTTGCATAAGACCACCTTGAACTAATTTAAATACTTGTATAAAAGTTACAAAGCTTTTTACAAAGCTGCTGTCACTTTAAGGCAGAATGCACAAATCCTATACACTGATACACATCCGATATTCCCCCAACTGTTTACGTTCACTTAAGACATAATCAACTTTGTTTACGTGAATACTTTCCAAAATGAAAATTTTGACATTTTGTGTGTATCAGGCTGTTTAAGTGCGGAAAAAACGCGAAAGAAAGTTCTATTCAGTACTCGTGCTCTGGCATCTGAGAGGCACAAAAACCAGACTGAACTGAGCTCTTTCATCATGCTTTTTCAGATTCATCCATACGTCTATGCTTCTCTTTCTCCCAGACATTTACATTTTTGAACATTTTATGAGACATTCATCAAGTGTATGTCAACGAAACTGATCGTTAATCTTTTCAGAAAACTGAAACTTGCTTTCTAATATGGCCATGGGTGCACACACTAGCCAAGGAGCCTTCTTCCTCCATTTTGCTATAAACTGATCAGTGTTTAAAAAAGTTGGGAAACTTCATATGACCCTACAAAAGTGTTAACTTATAGGCTGTCGAGAGAAAAAAAAGAAAAAATTATCCACTGACTTGCAAAGCTGCTACAGAAACGACTTTCGACTTCGAGGAACTTGATAGAAATGTAGTGGAGTAAAAAGTACGATATTTGTCTTTCAAATGTAGTTAAGTTAAAGTAAAAGTTTCCCTAAAAAATAATACTTCAGTAAAGTACAGATACTCAAAAAGTGTACTTAAGTACAGTACTCAAGTAAATGTACTTAGGTACTGTCCACCTCTGGCCATAACCAATCGCTAACGTCTGGTCATGACGTATGTCATCTCAAACTAGCGCACGACATCAACGTCATCGTTCTCAGCCACTCCCTCTGTTCGCTGATTGGACCTGTTAAAATTTGACTGGAGAACCCAGAGAATATACCGCAAGGAATAGTACTGAAGGAAAATGAAAATTGAGCAGAAGTACGTAGGAGGGCAGAGCGAGGCTAGAGATTCGTTACATGGATGCACTCTCACATTACAATAATGCGCTCTCAACATTACAAACGGCCTCAAATTAACTATAAAACGAGAAGAAAGTCGTGTCTGAAAGTTGCAATCTTTTATTTTATGGGTTTAAATGAATGGAGATTATCTTGTGATTTTCTGTGGGTGCTCGAGTTTGGCAGTGTCTGTTGGGGCAGTGTGAACGTGACGTTCATTTTTCATAAAATTCTACATCCCGATGGCCAACTTGTTTGTTGCCGTTTATCTGCGCAGTGTCAATTGCCCTTTAAAAATAAAGTTTCCAAAAGTGATGTATGTATTCTTAGTATGAAGAACCTTCTATCTGAAGAATCTTTTTCCTCTATAAACCTTTTGTATGCAATGGAAAGGTTCCATGGACTGGAGTACTTGCATCCCAGGAATACATTTCATTTTCATCTTAGAAATATTGCCAGATTACATCCAAAGCTTTCATTTTCTGTTGCTGATTAACACTTTTGTGTTTACCCGTATTGATTATTGTAATGCCTTGTTGGCTGGGGTGTCAAAAGCTACCCTAAACAAATTGCAGGTAGTTCAAAATTCGGCTGCTAGAATCTACTAGGATAAGAGATCATATTACTCCTATTTTGGAGTCTTTGCATCGGCTCCCGGTTAAGTTTAGGGTTGATTTAAAAATTTTGAAGCTTACGTACAAGGCTTTACATGGGTTGGTACCTCAATATTTGTCTGAGCTGAACCTATACTCCTACGCGTAACCTTCGTTCATCTGAAACTGGTCTTTTAGTTGTTCTGAAAACTCGTCTAATGCCCGTTTCACACATACTCCGTGGTGCAGGAGCAGCACGTGCTGTTGTGCTTTCATATATGCTGCATTTGCAGCGCGCAACTGATCCGCGGTTGTATACCACAAACACAGCATTTATTCTTTTTTTTTTTTTTTCAAATCCGAAAGTTGTTACTGAACATGGCTTGTCAGAATTGCAGTTCTCTTTGTTTACACTTTCATAGATGTCACGTTTTAACGTAGTACATTTAAACAACGTTTGGTAACTCTTTAGAATAATGGTCATTAGTTAACATTAGTTAACTACATTAGTTAACATGAACTAATAATGAACTACACTTATAAAGCATTTATTTATCTTTGTTAATGTTAATTTCAACATTTACTAATGCATTATTAAATTCTTGTTAACATTAGTTAATGCACTGTGAACTAACATGAACAAACCATGAACAGCTGGATTTATATTAACTAACGTTAACAAAGATGAACAAAAACAGTAACAAATGAACTGCTCATGGTTAGTTCATGTTAGTTAATACATTAACTAATGTTAACTAATGACCATTATTCTAAAGTGTTACCCAACGTTTTATTCAATTCATTACTTTATATTTATATAGCCTAGCACTTTAGATTTAGCTCACACAAGTGGGAAAACATTTAAACATCGGTTATAGCCTAAAATCCCAAACATTTTAAATTAGAAACTTACAAATGGCTATACAAAAACAGCCGACTCTCGTCTTTTCTTTCGTTTTTAAACCCTTTTAAAAGCATGTCATAAAGACCTTTTATTTTTGTTTTTTGAAAGCTACAATCCATTAACATGGGTACGCACTGCAAACAGAGTATGTGTGAAACGGGCGTAAGACTAATGGGTGATGGGGCTTTTTCCTCATTAGCTCCAAAACTATGGAATTCCTAACCGATTGAGATAAGGCAAGCTAAATCTCCCTGCATTTCTTAAATCTCCCCTTAAAACTTAGTTTTTTAGGGTAGCTTTGAATTGAACATTTGTATCAATTTTATATCGTTTTATTTTTTAACTGTTTTGATTACACATTCTTTTTCTCTTTTATTAATTTTACTCTTATGCTTATTGTTTATTTTTCTCTTTTATATACTTTATTTGTTTCTATAAAGATGTACATTTAAAGACACTATAGAAAATAACGATTTATTATTATTATTATTATTATTATAAAAATTAAATAGAAAACATTTATTTTAAATGATAATATTTCACAATATTGCTGTTTTTAATGTGTTGCTGATCAAATAAATGCAGCCTTGGTGAGCATAAAACATAAAGTAATCTTAATTTTTCCAACCGTACCAAACGTTTATCCATGTACCAGAACTGCTCGATGATCTAACTCATATGTTTTTGTTGATGCCGTCCATCCCTGCGCTCTTGAGTTATTGATGCTAGACAAATATGTTACTAGGATTGCAGTGGCATGTCTTCACACCTAAATAAAGCCCTGGTGATGTTAGCTGTAACCCTAACGCTGTTCCTCACTAAGCATTGTTTCATCACTAATGTCACCTGATCTGTCAGCAGCTGTGACATCATCACTTCCCTCTAAAATAACACCCCACAGGTCCAATGCCACACATCAGACGTTTGTCTAACGCTCTTTTGCCTTCACTAAAGGGCAAATAGATTCTTTTTTATATCAAATATTTGGTTTTTAATATCAAAGTTGTCAGCATTTAAAATTTAAGCAACACTAATTCGATGCAATTCAATCTTAAGATGACAAAATAGCAAACAAGCAATTTCATCTGGTGGATGCAGAAAGTCAATGTTTGCTTTACACGATGCTGTGTTTTATTAATAAAGCTGCTGAGATGTACTTGATATTGTGTTGTTCGTCTAGGTGGCGAATAACTGTAGGTTCCCTGGCGCTGTTTTTAAAGTTATTTTAGAGATGTTAGATATAGCAGAAAGCGTTGGCCGTCTCTGTGTACAGACGAACAGCGGGGCGTCAGTGTCAAGAAATGAATAACAACTGTAAATATAACTTCAGCCTGCTATCTTTAAGCCTGGGATAGAGAATGCCACGGATAAACTAACGTAATACTAAACTCCCATCTGAATCTCCTCTCGCCGTCTGATCCGTCAAGTGTTCACTTGAGCTGTATATCGTGAACTTTTATTCCACTATGTGATTGGACCATTTCCTGTGGTGTAATCTTGTTGCTGAGAGAAAGATGCCGGGCTGTGACATGCTTTCAGTCATTTCTTTTGTGCAAGGTTCCCACAGCCATGGCCAGTGTTGGGGAAAGTTACTTTGAAAAGTAATGCATTACAATATTGTGTTACTCCCTTAAAGCTACACTGTGTAACTTTTTTAGTTTATTCTTAGCTAAAATCACTTAGTTCTTTCAACAATATATGTGCTCATTAATGTATATTTACTTCTTTCAAGTAATAAAGTATTCTCGTAAGTTTATAATATGCCATTGAAAATACATACGGGTGAGGGGTTCGAATGCGGGTCGCCATGTTGCCCCTCCATCTTGAAAGTACATTAGCCAAAGAGGGACATACCCGTGAATTCAAGCTTCGCCTTTCGCGCTTTAACACTCGATTGCACCGTGTCGAATGTGGACGAGGTCGAACTGGAAGCCATATTAATCTTGGACTAAATCGGCCACCGTAGGAGTTAAAACGAAATCGGAATTGAGAGGAACAGAAACTAAAATTCACTGGATGGTCATATAGCTTTTCACCACTAGATGGGGGAAAATATCACACAGTGTAGCTTTAAAAAGTAACTAATTGAGTTACTTAGTTACTTTTTAAGAAAAGTTATGTGTTATGTTACTTTTGCATTACTTTTTCTCACCTGGGCTGGGCTTGTTTTTTTTTTTATAACAAAAAAGTTATATTTTTGTGTAAAGGTAAAGACCTCTTCATACCAATATTGAAATAATAAGCCTTAGGCGGAGGTAAAAAAACAAACAAATTCACGCATGAACAGTAGAGGGCGCTGCTCTGCTGTGCTGCTATTCTGGATAATGGTAGAATAGGACGCAGGAGAAATTTTTGGGCGAATGTTGTGGGCGGGGCTAAGTTTGGCTGGCATCCAGGCTAGTATATTATTATAGTCAAATTGAACAGCAATATCAGAAGCGAACAGAAATTATCTCTTTTAGATCAGCTGTCTTGCATCTGATCAATCGACTCATTATTCCTGTCCTTGTCTTCCTCTCAGAGTAAGGAAGGGGCGTTCACACTGTCTGCCATGACCTCTGGGATACGGAGAAACTGGATTCAAGCCATCCTGAAGAACATGCGGCCCACCGTCGCTCCTGATGTCACACGGTGAGCTTTCACATCATGTTTAGTTTGAAAAAGGAGAGAACATCAAATCAAACATTTACAAATTAGACTTCCCTCTGTAATTTAAATAGGAAAGAAATGTATATTCATCTATGCAATAAAGGTGAAGTGTGTCATTTCTGCACCTCTAGTGGCAACAGTTGTTTTTTCAGTCTATTCACCTGGGCCGTAATGTTCGGCAGACATGCTCTGTTTGGTGCAGCTATGATGCAGAAACTTTACCTTTAAACATCCACACCCTTATATAAACAGTACATGCTTAGGCATTTGAGCACATTGACTCTTCTTAGGAAGGATGCCAACTTTTATTTATTTTTATTTTTTCTTCTGTTCCTAACTTACCTGTATAATTTACTTTCTTGTGTTTTTTTTCTGCTCCGTTCATCTGACCACAGGAAAAATGTGTCTCTGAAACTTTCAGTTCTTATGCCCAGGTTGGCATTTCCTGTTCTTCTTCTAACCTGTGTGTGTATTTGTGGCTGGTGTTGTGTCAGCTGAGTGTAGCGATGTGCTTTCATGATGTTCTGGCTTCTATCTGTTATGTCAGTAATTCCTGTTCCCTTTCTCCTGTGTTGTTTGCCTGTTCGCTCTGTTTATAATGGGGCTGTTAATTTAACATGTTTATTTAGTACAATTCATTTCATTTTTAATAGCGTGTTAAAAATCAGCCTCTCCTGCACAAACAGAATGGAGATAAATGAAATAGAAAACCCTTGAAAAATGTATGCTTAGTTATTTTGTATTGTGTGACATCACGGCTGTGTGTGTGTGTGTGTGTGTGCGCGCGTGTGTGTGTGCGCGGCCAGATTATTTATCCTTGTGGTGTTAGTATTTTGTTTGAGCTTTTAGTTTGAGATTTTGAGTATTATATTTATATAATGCACTTAACACAATTTACCTCATTTGAAATTCCAGCTGTTTCACACCACATGCTAACCAGACGCAACATGATACGTGTGAAATCCTGTCTGACCGAAGGACATTTTGTCAGCTTCACACTAGACCTATATTAAACCTTTTCATTGTGGACAGGCCACTTAAAAAACAAGCAAACATATAAAGACACATTATAAAAAGCCTATTATTTCATGCCTAGTTAGGGAATGGTTTTGTTCTGTGTCATTTCTGAAGGCAATTAGAAATTACGTAGACATGCAACTGAACTTTCATGTATCAGTAAAGAATTGGTAACGACCTAAACTGCTAATTTAATTATAAATCTAACCCATATGGGACATTTTCCAAAGCTGTCATATGGAGAATTCAATGATCTGTTATCTTATTTTAGCAGAACAAGTTAAAAAATATCCACAAATGATAAAAGACTGTTGAGGCATTTTTTATATATATGTATTTTTTCTTAAAAGAATTAATTAAATGCATTAAATGTAATTTATTTATATATATATACATATATATATTTACAGGCATATTTAAACACATTCAGAATTTGAAGTTTCATCTATTGACAGTTTGGTAAACAGGATGGCAGGTAGTTAGTTTGGCCTGGACAGCACATTTTATGCTCACATCTTTTGTTGTGATGTTACACCACCTCATTCTTTGAAGGATATGAAAAAATAGCATTGCATCAGTGCCCACTTTTAGAACGCGCCCTGCGGCGTGCAGCCGTGCACAGACACACATGAGTGTTTACTGATGTGCTTGAATGCCATGCAGTGACCAGATGGTTTTCCTCATCCTACTAACCATTAATCAAACCATCCTGTCTTCAGTGGTTTTGGTGTGTGTTTTTAGACAGCTGTAGCACATTTCTCTTTGTTAACACTGTGCATGTTTCACAACACATTTTCATATTGGTATAGTTACGTCCACAATTAAAGGGTTAGTTCACCCAAAAATGAAAATTCTGTCATTAATTACTTACCCTCACGTCGTTCGACACCCGTCAGACCTCCGTTCATATTCGGAACACAAATGAAGATATTTTAGTTGAAATCTGATGGCTCTGAAAGGCCTCCATTGGCACAATGCACTTCACACTCTCAAGACCCATAAAAGGTACTAAAGACGTCGTTACAAAGTCCATCTCACTACAGTGGCTCTACAATAACTTTATGGAGTGACGAGAATAGTTTTTGTGCGCAAAAAAACCCTAAATAACGACTTATATAGTGATGACGATTTCAAAACACGGCATCATGAAGCTTTGAAGCGTTATGAATCAATGAGTCGATTCAGCAGTTTGGCGGTTTGACACACGATCCAAATCATGATGCGACTCACTGATTCATAACGCTTCGAAGCTTCATGATGCCGTGTTTTGAAATCGTCATCACTATATAAGTCGTTATTTAGGGGTTTTTTGCGCACAAAAACTATTCTCGTCACTCCATAAAGTTATTGTAGAACCACTGTAGTGAGATGGACTTTGTAACAACGTCTTTAGTACCTTTTATGGGTCTTGAGAGTGTAAAGTACATTGTGCCAATGGAGGCCTTTCAGAGCCATCAGATTTCAACTAAAATATCTTCATTTGTGTTCTGAAGATGAACGGAGGTCTTACGAGTGTCGAACGACATGAGGGTAAGTAATTAATGACAGAATTTTCATTTTTGGGTGAACTAACCCTTTAAGGAATAATTCTGTGTGTCTTTGGTAATCGTTTAGATTGACTCACAATGCCATATGCAACAGTTCTTTGTGATAAAACAAATATTAAGAGAGTGGCCATTTTTATAATTTTAATAATTAAAAATACTCAGTGTATTGATTCAGTATCTTCTCTTATCACAGTTCCCTTCCAGAAGAGCGAACCAGATCAAATGCGGAGCAAACCTTCATCCAACCCCCTCCTAACTCTACGCAACTCTCGAACAGCTCTGTGGTTGAAGCTAAAAAGTCACATGAGGACATCACAGATTCTGCGCCGCCTCCCGAGCAAAAGAGTCGGGTCAACAAGCGAGAGGGACGCTCTAAAACCTTTGACTGGTCCGAGTTTCGCCCAGGACAAGAACACGAGAGCAGACAACCCTCAATGAAGAGGGCAGACACTTCAATCATTATCTCATCTTCTTCCTCCTCCACCTCCTCTACAGCATCCTCTCCCATTTCTAGCACCTCCTCTCATCAGACGTCGTCCTCCATCACTACCACCAGCCATACTGACAAGTTGCCACAGAGAGATGAAGAAGAAGTGGTGCAGGAATGTGTGCACCACCATCAGAACGCACCAACAGCAAGTGCAGTCAATGCGATGACTGAGCTCTCGTCAAAGCTCCCCCATAAAGTGCCACAGGAACAGGGGAGAATGGATGTGGACCAACCTAGAGACACGCAGGAGGTTGATGGTCACCGAGCGGCCCCCAGAAACTCTGATGTCCAAGTGGAAATTGAGCAGAGGTGGCATCAGGTAGAAACAACGCCCCTCAGAGAGGAAAAGCAGATACCGATCGCTGGCAGCTCCCCTAACATCTCAAATGTACCTATTGGAGAAAGAGTCCCTCCACAAGAGATGACCAACATATTGGAAAAGGAGGTAAGAACCATCAGCATTTATTTCTTGCCTAATTTTCCATCATAAAATGATGAGTATGTGCATGTGACGACTACTTATCTTCTTCGGATTTTTCAGTTCTGAATATTTGTGTAATTTCCTCATTCAAATCTGATTGCTTTCCTCTGAAGTTGGGTCAGGCACAAAGGGAGCTAACCAGACTCCAGCAGCAGAACAGTGTCTTACAGGAGCAACTTCAGGATGCACGTGGGAGAGAGCTGAATGCCCGGGAAGGATACGTACTACAGGTACCCAAACAGAACTGAGCCTAGCCAGGAAAGATACAGAAATCAAAATCTTCTGTAGTTTTTGTGGCTCTTTCAATACTAATATAATTTTGGGGTGTTAATGAAACTCTCAGCATGAGTGGTACTAACTGATCTGCAATGTCTTTCTTTCCCTGGGCTCTGACTGGGTTTTGGTTAAAATTCTTGTAACCAAACCACAAGTTTCCTGAAGATAACAAATGTAAACATTTGACAAGCTTTCAGCTGTGCTTTTCTACCTGTGGTTTGTTGTTATCTCTTTCATCTCTTGTCATCCTTTGCATAATTTGCATGGTGGTGTTATCATTCCTCTGTTCTTCATTTTCCTTTAGTTGATGTTTTATAATTTGGTGTAGTGTTACTCCATTTGTTTCTTCCTTCGTCGGTTTCCTCTGTACAATGCCATTTATATTATTCACAAAGACCCAGTTGCATTTCATAGTTTCATTCTGTAGTTCCACAGCCTCTTTAGATCATTTATTTCCCTTTTTGTGTTGTTCACATTTTTCCCTCATTGTTGAGCACCATTTTCTCCATCTTTGATGTTATCTTGAAAAAGCACAGTGGAAAGCTTGAGTAAGTATGTAACTTCGGAAATTGAACTCCAAACGTTCCTGGGATCCCAGCCACAGCCTAGAAGATGTTGAGCATCATGTATGTGGCTATGAAAGAGAAGACTTCCTTTTACTAATTTTACTTTCCTCTTAATCTCTTAAAGAGTGACACGACCGCTGCAAAGCCTTCGTCTGATGCAGCGTCTTCCTCTGTTCGCCGAGCACCATGGCAGCGCCTCAGCAAACTGAACCAGGATCTAAAGTCCGAGCTGGATTCCCAGCGACGGAAGCACGATAAGTCAAATCAACAAGTTAGCAGCTTGAAGCGTAGCTACAGCGAAGCGAAAGATATTATAGGACACCATGAGGCAGAGATCGAGGCCTTGGAGGAAAAGCTAACGACTGCCATGGCGGAGATTGTAGTGAGCGAGCAGGCTGTGGCACGTATGCGCAGCGAACTGAAAATTGAACGGGTTCGCTGTCAAGAACGTGAGGAAGAATGGGTCAGAAATGAGATGACGTTGCGGTCACAACTGCGAGAGAGCGAGGAACGTCTACGTCAAGTTGAAGCCAGTTTGCTAGAGAAGAACCAGGAGTTGAGACAGCTTGAACAGCAGCAAGCTTTGCAGAGAGACCAGCACAGAGAGGTGCAGAGGTTACAGGAGAGACTCTCTGAGGCCACTGGGCGTCTGATTTCCATTGAGGAATCTCAGACTATGCGAGATGAGCGGGAGAGAAAAGAACAGCGGAGCCTGGAGGAGAAACATGAGCGGGAGCGACAGGGGTTGACATGGAGGTTGGCAGAATCCGAAGAGAGGAGGCGTGAAATAGAAGAACAACTGCAAGAGGCACAAGAACAGGTGGAGGCGCTGCTGAGAGGGAGTGGTGGGTTGCAAATTATGGAACTCCGGGAGGAAGTGCATCGTCTTCAGCAGGAGTTGGAGGCGAAGACAGATATGGTGGAAATAATGCGGGAGAGTGTGAGGAGGCTGGAGGAGGAACGTGACCAGCTTAATTGCCGCTGTCAGGAACTCCTCAATCAGATTTCCGAGGCCGACCGAGAGGTTGGAAAGCAACAGGCATGTTTAACAACGGTGGAAACAGACTATCATTCCCTTGAGAGCTCGTATGAGCGTGTCTCAGAAGAATTTGCTAGGATAAGTCATGTGCTACGAGAGAAGGAAGAGGAGGTGAAGCAGACAAAGGAAATGTATGAGCAACTAATCAGACAGAAGGAGCAGGACTTGAGCGAGGCCCTCATAAAGATGGCTGCCTTAGGCAGTAGTCTAGAAGAAACAGAAGTTTGCTTGCAGCAAAAAGAGGAGCTTCTTTCTAAAATGAAGCATGACTATCCAGGACTGGTAGAGTCCCGAAGAGCAGAACAGGAGCTGCAGGCAAAACTGGTGGTTGCAGAGGATCGAATTGCTGAGCTGGAGGAAAACCTCAATGCCCTGCGACTTGGATATGCAGATCTCAGAATACGGCGTTGCCGCTCACAGGAAGACATGCTTGAGGGTTTGAAAGAGATGAAACATGATGTTTCTTCATCTTCAATTCCCTCCCAACTTATGCTTTCAAGAAGCAGCTCAGAGACGGAAATGTCCTTGGTAAAGCGGCAGAGGATTCGCTTTTCCACCATCCAGTGCCATTCCTATCACCGGTCCCAGGGAGCAGACAGATTTCAAATGGAGAACACGTCTTTGGATCTGACGCAAGATCTGAGCCTAGACCACACGCATGACCTGAGCCTGACCCAAGATATCAGTGTAGTCAGTGACAGCTCATTTCAGCAGTGCAGAGATCCAGAGAAGTTCATCTCTATCATAAATGCTTTGGAAACCAAACTATTGGCCACAGAGGAGAAGCTCAGACACCTCACTGAGAAGATACGAGACCAGCCTGATCTTTCAGCGTTGCAGGAACACCTGAGCACCAGAGCGACCATGGAGGACGTCACGACTAAAACCTGTGATGAATTACCAATGGATGAATCCAGTCTGAAATCCCTCAAGACTTTTGGTGAGCAGGACACTGATGAATATGAGAAGGCATTGGCGCTGGTAGAGTCTTGCACAGAAAAAGTCAGAGAAATTCTCAGCAATCAGAAAGAGACCAGTTCGACTGAATCTCTCATTTGTACCCTTGCAGAAGTAGAGAAACGGCTGGTTTGTGCCACCACGTACCTGAGGAAGGGCAGCACATTCTATGAGTCGTGCCAGATCTTTGATGCACCAGATGCGCAATCAATGAAGGAAAATATAAAACGGTTTGCCAGAACATTATCTTTTGAGGCTGAAGTTCTGGAGAAGATGGGGTTCTCTCTGCAGGACCTGAACTCTGATATTATGTCGGCCCTAAACTCCATTCACAAGGATGCTGAAAACATCAAGAAGGACTGCAATGGCTATCTCTCAATTGTTTATGCTGATGTGCTTACAAGAAAACTTATGCTGGAGACTATGTTCGTGGCAGAGGTGGACAAGCTTGAGATGGGTAAACTAGCAAATAGTGCTTTTTCACAGGATGTCATCAAGAATGCCTGCATTAGTGCCGAGCTTGCCTATTCACTTCAAAATCTAACAATGAATTTTCAGGAAAAATTTGATGAGCTTCAAAAAGACTTGGTCCAAGCAAATGAAACCTTGAAACAAAGGGACATGGCTCTGAAAGATGCTGTTAGTGCATCAAAGTATGCTCACATTGAGAGCATGGCCCAAAGCAATACTGCTCATCTCGCTGATGTCGCTCCTCCTGAACTTGCTCCCTACATGGAGCAGATTGAGATGGAGGAAGCTCAAAGTTTAGCGGCAGAGATTGTCCATAGACACTTAGCACTTGGCACGCTATCCGAGAGAACAGAATCAGAATCACATCTGCAAACGGGCTGGGAAAATCTCATTGCCGAGCTCAAGAAGCATTCAAAAGCCCTCCGCAATCTCTCTCAGGAAATTGAGAGGGTCTGCGAGGAAGGGGAAACAAATTCACTCTCCGGACTTGCGAATGCCATCCAAATGAGCTCATGGCGTAGCGACTCCAGCTCGGTTTGTATGCGCGAGGCCTTGATGCAGGTGCAGGTTGCATATGTTGCTTGTAGGTTGCGAGCAGGTCACACGAGGGAACTTTCTCTTTGCCAGGAGACTAGCCGCAACATGGCAGTGCTCGTCCAGGAACACGCTGAGAGTGTTGCAGCCATCCAAAGGCACTACCAGAGCTGCGTGGAGAAAGAGCATCTGAGCTTCACTGGCACTGTAAGTTCCTTGCAGGAGGAGAATGACATGCTACGAGGGGAACTATCCTATAAGCTCAGGGAGCTGCAGGAGCAACGGCAGAACCTAACCCAGCTTGAAGAGGCGTTTCTCAAGGAGAAAGAGGAGCTGAAGAGCAGGCATGCGGAAGAGATGGGAAGGGCTGAGCAGGAGCAGATAACCAGAGAGCTTGACTTAATGGAGCGTGCCGCAAACAACCAACACAGGCTGGAGACCTTGCTGCTAGAAATGGAAGATGCCGAGTTGAGGCACAAAGAGCACATCCGAAGACTTGAGCAGGAATTTCAGGGTAAGGTCCAGAAACTAGAACACGCCAACAGGGAGGAGCTCCACAAGCTACAAGAATGCTACAGTCAGACCATCTGCTCATTGGAGGAGATGAGCGAGAGAGTGGAGAACAAAGCTGAGGTCGACGCATGTCCCATGGAGGAAGGGGACGGATCTGATCAAGTAACGTGCAGGGATTCAGAGTCCCTGCTCCGAGTCCGGGAGCTGGAAATGCAGTTGAGCAGCATGAGAGAGGAGCTAGAACAGAAACCGCTGGATGGAGATCTGACCAGCCTGAGGGAGAAGTACCAGCGAGACTTGGACAGCCTCAAGGTTTAACCTTTCACCTTTCAAATATAATGTCACACCCATTCACCGCCATGGCGCCATGTTTTTAGGCTGTTGCTGCTAATTTGGGTTGCAGCGGTTTTAGATGATAATCATTTTGGGAATATTGCTTATTGTATTTGTTTATAGAAGTTTAAGAAAGTTCTGTATTAAGAAGTATGTATTATATATATCAGGGTCTTTTATGGCCTGTTGGGTTTTTGGAAATAAAGCTGGGATGACCACTGCAACCCTGTAGCCTCATAACCATGATGCTTTCCCCTTTTTTTTCTATGCTGCTGTAGTGCACATTAGCAGCACTGGGAGTCTTGAGCACACACAATGACCTTGATTGACCTATCACAAATTACTCTTTACTTTTACTGTGCTCCTTTAGGACTTCCTCTGTTCAAAATACCTTGTGTTTTTGCAGTGTTAGCATTGTTGTCTACTGTGTTAGTGTGAGAGCTTGATTGCATAAATTTGCTGTAGTTAACCCCTATCAATCATGCTGATTTGCTTCACTCCTGTGCTATCTGTCATCTCTCATCACATGAGCAAATGTTTAAATGATGAACATGATGAGTTCAGCCATCCCCTTTGATACCACCCAACCCTTTAGTAGTCTCTGTTTGAGAAGTGTTAGAGTTGCCATAGATCTGTAGAGAGTAGGGCTGGGTAAAGATTGGTTTTCTGATCAAGTTATTCATTTGCATAATTAGATTATATTGTATCTTAAAATCCCAAGACTGATCATTTAAAGGGGTCATGAACTGAGAACTCAAAATTCCCTTGATCTTTTGACATATAAGAGGTCATTGTACTATAAAAACGTCTAAGTTTCAGAACTCAAAACTTTCTCATTAGTCTAAAAACTATATATAATGCTATAATAAACACTTTTCACAATTAGTTAACCTTGAGAGCTGTAATAGTAAAATGTGCAGTTCATGATCCCTTTAATGTATGCCTTATGCATTACAAAATTCTTCAAAGACTCAGCCAAATACATGAGAAATAGGCTTTGCTGAGTAAATTATATAGACTTTTTATCCACCATCAAGCCATAAAGACAATAAATACCCAGCCCTAGTAGAGAGCCTGCTATGATAGAGAGATTGTGTTTGGTGTTTGTTTGTGTTTGTGATCTGATGTTGTTTGTGGATCTCAGGCGACATGTGAGCGTGGATTTACAGCAATGGAGGAGACGCATCAGAAGGTGATCGAGGACATCCAGAGACAGCATCAGCGGGAGATCCGGCAACTTCTGGAGGAGAAAGAACGACTGTTGGAGGAGGAAACAAATGCCACTATTGCTGGTAATAAAACCACCAAATATAAAATTAAAAAAAATGTAATTGACAATTAATTGCTTACAGTTTGCTTTGATGCTGAAAATTGCTGTCAGTGTGATGTTTAATGTAGCATTATATACACCGATCAGGCATAACATCATGACAGGTGAAGTGAATAACACTGATGATCTCTTCATCACGGCACCTGTTAGTGGGTGGGATATATTAGGCAGCAAGTGAACATTTTGTCCTCAAAGTTGATGTGTTAGAAGTAGGAAAAATGGGCAAGTATAAGGATTTGAGCGAGTTTGACAAGGGCCAAATTGTGATGGCTAGACGACTGGGTCAGAGCATCTCCAAAACTGCAGCTCTTGTGGGCTGTTCCCGGTCTGCAGTGGTCAGTCTCTATCAAAAGTGCTCCAAGGAAGGAACAGTGGAGAACCGGACACAGGCTCATGAAGGAACAGTGGAGAACCGGACACAGGCTCATGAAGGAACAGTGAAGAACCGGACACAGGGTCATGAAGGAACAGTGGAGAACCGGCCACAGGGTCATGAAGGAACAGTGGAGAACCGGTGACAGGGTCATGGGCGGCCAAGGCTCATTGATGCACGTGGGGAGCGAAGGCTGGCCCGTGTGGTCCGATTAAACAGACGAGTTAATGCTGGTTCTGATAGAAAGGTGTCAGAATACACATTGCATCTCAGTTTGTTGCATATGGAGCTGCATAGCTGCAGACCAGTCAGGGTGCCCATGCTGACCCCTGTCCACCGCCCAAAGCACCAACAGTGGCACGTGAGCATCAGAACTGGACCACGGAGCAATGGAAGAAGGTGGCCTGCTCTGATGAATCACGTTTTCTTCTACATCACGTGGATGGCCGGGTGTGTGTGCGTCGCTTACCTGGGGAACACATGGCACCAGGTGCACTATGGGAAGAAGGCGTAGCGGCGGAGGCAGTGATGCTTTGGGCAATGTTCTGCTGGGAAACCTTGGGTCCTCCATCCATGTGGATGTTACTCTGAAACGTACCACCTACCTAAGCATTGTTGCAGACCATGTACAGCCTTTCATGAAAAACAGTATTCCCTGGTGTCTGTGGCTCTTTCAGCAGATAATGCGGCGCCACAAAGCAAAAATGGTTCAGGAATGGTTTGAGGAGCACGAGTTTGAGGTGTTGACTTGGCCTCCAAATTCCCCAGATCTCAATCCAATCGAGCATCTGTGGGATGTGCTGGACAAATAAGTCCGATCCATGGAGGGCCCACCTCGCAACTTACAGGACTTAAAGGATCTGCTGCTAACATCCAGATACCACAGCAGATCTTCAGGGGTCTAGTGGAGTCCATGCCTCGACGGGCCAGGGCTGTTTTGGCAGCAAAAGGGAGACCAACACAATAATCATAATGTTATGCCTGATCGGTTTATAGCTGCCTGATAATGTTATAGTTGATTCATGTTGTAAATATCAGATTAATCACACTATCCATTTGTTTTTTATTATAGTAATGTGATATTAAAATGTTGATATTTATCTGGCATCTGCATGAGTTAAGTCACTGAGTTGAAGCATCACAGTAGATTGTTTTGTGTGCAGCGATTGAGGCCATGAAAAATGCTCATCGCGAAGAACTGGAGAAAACGCAACGGTCGCAGATGAGCGGTGTGAGCGCAGACATCCAGGAGCTGCACAGACAGTATGAGTAAGACACCAAACCCTCAACCAATCACGTTTATCGTTGTCCCTAAGAAAATTCACATTTATTAATTTCTGCTTTTTACCAAGCGAATGGAAGTTTTGATGTTTGGAAGTTTGATTTACATTGTGTCCATGTAGAGAGGAGTTGCAGTCTATCCATCGTGAGCTGGAGGTTTTGTCTGAGCAGTATTCTCAGAAGTGTTTGGAAAACGCACATTTGGCTCAAGCGCTGGAAGCAGAGAGACAGGCGCTGGGGCAGTGCCAGCGGGAGAACCAGAAACTGCATATACACAACCAGGTCAAACAAAACTTTCTGAAAACTTTGTTTTCCAAGAGGGAAACCGCTTGAAGATATTTTAAAATATCTTATATAATATATATATATATATATATATATATATATATATAAGTTAAATAATTAAATAATCATAATTGTTTGATCTGCTGTAAAGTGGGACAATAACAAAACCAGGCCGTTGGCGCCCTCTGCATGGGTTTGTTATAATACATAATACATAAGTTGATTGTTTATATTATGTATATTATATTGTGTATTTGAACAGTGTTGTTCTATAAAACAAGATGATTTTGGCTTGCTTTTTATACTTAATTTGAACCAAAAGGTATTGCCTCATTGTTATTATATATGTATTTTAAAGGTGAACTATGTAGGATTTTTGCAGTAAAATATCCAGAAACCACTAGGCCAGTGTTATATATTTTGTTCAGTTGAGTACTTAGAATATCCCAAATGTTTCCAACTATTTGTACATCGTGAGAAATTGCTATTTTAACCGAGGAACCGGGACGTGTGAGCTATGCGTGTGAGGGAGTCGCCTGTCGATTGCGTCATATCTGCGTCACCCTCGGTTTCCGGTTTTATTCAGTTAAACACTTTACTCTCACTGCAGTGTGAACAAGTGTCATAGCAGCCGCCGAGCGAACGTCATAACTTCCTTTTCAACACACTTAGATATATCTAATATGATAAATAGAGTTGCGTCACTCATGACTGGAAAAGAGGAAGTGGCGCCGGCAACCGTGTCATAATAAAAGTCCCGCCGGCGACGATGCCATAATAACAGTCCCGCTCTTCAATCGCTCCTGCGGCCTTGCTCAGCTCCACAACACTCGGTCCTGCTCTGCTTCAGACTACAGTAACGTTAATAATCGCATCCATGAACATGATTTCTGCCCGAGTCCTATCCTGACTGTTTTCCACCGGCTGTGAGGTGAAGACCACATGTCCCAAGATTCTGCGCTCAAACGTGGCGTCATCAAACTATGCCTTTGTTTTGAACAGGCGACCTCTAGTGGACGGAAAAGTTACATAGTGTAGCTTTAAGTCATTTTAAAGGCTATTGTTTGCTCAGATCATCAGATTAAATGTCAGATTATTCGATTAATCATCAAAATAATCGATTAATTACTCGATTACCAAAATAACCGTTAGTGACAGCCCTGACATACTTAAATAATGTGTATTTCAAGTTCTGAAATATTGTTTAATTATGCAAATGAGGCATTATCTAATTAAGCACTAATTTTCATACATTTCCAGAACAGAAATCTAAACATTGGGTAAAGCCAGATCTCATTTAGTTGAAATTAGAGTCGATACATGTACATTTTGGATATCTCTATTCATTACTTCTTAACCCTTTAAGGTACTACTCAACCATTTGGTAGACCACACTTTAAGTCACTATATTTCATTGAAAAATGCATCAAGCTTAACTCAACCTGAATGAGCCATCTCTATCGTTTGGTGTAGTTGTGCAATGCAAAAAAAAAATCACTAGATGGCACTGTGTCTGTGAGCAGCATGCCTTTTCAGTGTGCCTTCAAACAGAACGTGACACAGCGAAAATTTACTCGTTCTTTGATGACGCATATCGGCGGGACTTTTAAAGGTAAGACTATTTTGTTGACATATTATCATTCCAGAGGAGTTGTTAAACAGAATTATGTAACTTAATTAAACAAAAATAAGTTTTATAAGGGTCAAATAATTTTTTCAAAACATGCTCTACCAAACGGTTGAGTTGTCATTTTATGGTAGAGAAGCTAGCTAATGTTGGTAAATTAGCTAATGTTGGTAAAATTAGTTTATGTTGGTAAAATGAGCTATTTACAATGAACAAAAGGGTTAGTGTTGTTAAAATTATTAATTTCATATTATTCAATTACATATTTGATGAAAAATATTTGATCAATATCATTTTTTTCACCATTCTGTAACTTACTGTATGGTAAATATCAAGAATAAATTTGAAGAATTAATACCAATTCTGGTGTTACTATTAATTTCATAATTTAAAATTGACTATGTTTGTGTATTACTATATGACTAGCACTGTAAGAGTACATGGTTTGTAACAGAAATTGTTTTCTTTATGTTTTAGACATGATAGATGGACGCCAAATCATTTTACGGTTCAAGACCACGTACTTTCTCTCTGACAGACTCACTCACTCACTCACTCACTCACTCACTCACACACACACTCACACACTCACTCACTCACTCACTCACAGACACTCACACACACACACACACACAGTCACACTCACTCGCACACTCTCACTCGCTCACTCACTCTCACACACACACACACACACACATGTTTGTTTTTGTGAAATGTGAGGACATTCCATAGGCGTAATGGTTTTTATACCGTACAAACCGTATTTTCTATCCCCTTACACTGCCCCTGCCCCTGCCCCTAAACCTAGCCCTCACAGGAGACTGTGCAGTTCACTTTCTGTGAAAAAAAAACTTGTTCTGTGTGATTTATAAGCATTTTGAAAAGTGAGGACATGGGGAACGTCCTCATATTTCACCCTCTTTTTGTAATACCTATGTCATACCCATGTCATTATACACATTTGTGTCCTGATATTTCACGAAAACATGCCCACTCACTCACTCACTCACTCACTCACTCACTCATTCACACACTCACTCACTCACTCACTCACACACACTCACACACACTCTCACACACTCTCTCACACACACACACACACACACACACACACACACACACACACACACACACACACACACACACACACACACACACATACACACACACACACACACACACTCACTCACTCACTCACTCACTCACACACACACACACACACACACACACTCACTCTCTCACACACATACACACTCACTCTCTCACACACATACACACACTCACAGACTCAGACTCACACACACACACACACACACTCGCAGACTCACACACACACACACACACACACACACACACACACACACACACACACACACACACACACACACACACACACACACACTCTCACTCACTCACTCACTCACACACTCACATCACACACTCACTCTCTCACTTTCCCCCACACACACACACTCACTCACTCGCTCTCTGACAGACTCACGCTCTCTCTCACACACATACACACACACTCACTCACTTACACACACATCACACACTCACTCACTCTCTCACCCCCCTCCCACACACACACTCACTCTCTGACAGACTCACTCTCTCTCTCTCTCACACACACACACACACACACACACACACACACACACACACACACACTTGATGTGTATGGAGCCATCAATAGCAGCCATCAGATTTTTTATTGGTCAAGAAATTGCACTTAATATGACTTGTTCTGAGTGTTGTTCTTTTATTATGAACAGACGTCTCAACCGTTTGGTAGAGGACTGTATCTAATATACTGTAGGGTCTAATTAAAAAAAAATAAAGATGATTGTTGTTATTGTTATCATAATTGAATAAAAAATGCAAAGAAATAATTTTTCCTTTGCTTTTTTCATGGTGCGTACCTTAAAGGGTTAAATCAGAAAATATTTCAGAAATATTTTTTCTGTCAACATTGTCAGAACAAAAATTCACTCATATGATGTATAAAATCAGGCAAACCCCTCAGTAAAACCCTTCAGAATATAAATTGGAATAAAGTCGTAATGTTTTGTGTTGCTAAATTGGAGATTTCTGACTCATTTTGACTCAAAAATCTTATTTCAGACTATAAAATAGATAAAGTGCGATAAAATAAATGTATATTGGATGTTTCCTTTCCACTTATCTGAAACAACACGTTATGAAAAGCCAAATAGCCTTTGCCTGGCAAAGTTTCTTGTCTGTATTGTCTTGCCTTAAGAAGTCAAAGTTCCCCACCATGTTATAAACATGAATTTGTGTGTGTGTTTTAGGAGCTAAATCATCGTCTGAATGAGGAGATCACCAGAATGCACTCCTGCATCGGTGGAGACAAATCAGCTTCCCCTCTGACACAAGGCAAAGACATCTATGAACTGGAGGTACAGCACAAACTCTGCCTTTTCATCAATTAAAGGTGTCGTGCACTTCATCTAAATGCTGTTTTGCTGCAGGTTTTGCTGCGAGTGAAGGAGTCAGAGATCCAGTACCTCAAACAGGAAATAAACTCTCTCAAAGACGAGCTGCAGTCGGCACTTCGAGTAATATGCACACACACGTGTTTCTCTTCGACAGCTCTACGTACACATGCCGGCGCGTTCTGATGTGTGTCGTTCATGTGTGTGTGTTGCAGGATAAGAAGTATGCTTCAGATAAGTACAAGGACATTTACACCGAGCTGAGTATCGTGAAGGCTAAAGCTGACTGTGACATTAACAAGCTGAGGGAGAAACTTTTGGCTGCTACAGAAGCTCTTGGGGAATTAGACGCTGAAGGAAGTGGCGTTACTGCTGGATACGGTGAGACATTTCAAGGATTTAAGGACACGAAAATGGCAACCCTGTCAGCTTCATGGCGTTTCAAATCCGCATGAATTGGTCTCTTTCGTAGTGCACTAAAGGAAAATGATTTGAAGGACAAAAAAAGCACCATAAAAGCACTAGTAGTTATCAATATAGATTTTTCAGTGGCTGAAGCTGATATTCATAAATAGAGAGCAATTAAGAAGTGCACATATAGACTGAACTTAAAGGGATAATTTACCCAAAAATGAAAATGAGCCCATGATTTACTCACCTCAAGCCATCCTAAGTGTAAATTACATTCTTCTTTCAGACGAATATAATCAGAGTTATATAAAAAAATGTCCAGGCTCTTCCAAGCTTTATAATGGCAGTGACTTGATGGGTCGTTTTTGAAGTCCATAAAAGTGCATCTATCCATCATATAACTGCTCCACATGGCTCCGGGGGGTTAATAAAGGCCTTCTCAAGCGAAGCCATGTGTTTGTGTTAGAAAAATATCCATATTTGAAACTTTATAGACTAAAATATCTAACTTCCGGAGGTCAGCTGTACATAGGGTGACCACCCCTTGTCCCGCACGTCGCATATTGAGAAAATGTCCCGCGTTTTCATCCGTTTGTTGGTTTTTAACTATCATACTAAGAAAACATGAATGCGTTCTTTTGCCTTTTTAAGAAAGAATTTTATTTTAGCACCGTAGTTTTTTACCTATATTTAACAGCGTTTCGTCAGAAGTAACATCCCGCCCTACACAAATACGTACAGCCATTTTTAAAATCCTATCCAATGGTTGAAAAGAAAGGAGTAAATACGGTCACTAGTAGATTGTGACGGCTGTCAATCAAAATGTGGAGCGGTGATTCATTGTGTTCCCTGTCAGAAAACTACTGCATAATTAGGTAAATTGGTTATATTCTTAATATATAATATAAATGAATATACAAGACTGTCAATCAACTAATTTCATGTTGTTTTATTTTTTTATTTTGTTCATTATTTATTTTGTTGGATTTTAGTTGGTCTTGGTCAGAACAGTTTCAAAAATAGATCCCTGCTTCCTTTGGGCTCAGTGATGTTGAATTTAAATGACATGTAAAATAAAGACATGTTATGTCACATTGTGATGTAATGGTGTTTTCTGGGAGGGACTAAAGAACAAAGTATTTTTATCAGCTGAAAGGCAGAATACAAATGTTTTTACAAATGTTAAGTTAGATAGACATTATATAACAGTTTCAGGTTATGTTTTAGTGTTGGTAACATGTCCCACATTGTCCCACACAAACTTTGTTAATCGTCCCACATTTGGTTTGTTTGATGGGGGTCACCCTGGCCGTACGCAAGTCGACTTGCGCTAAAAGAGTGAACCTTGAAGCGATGTACAGGAGCATCTCAAGCTTTGACGCCTCTCGTGGATAGTGCTGGGCAACAAACTCAAGCCCCTCTTCTCTTATATCAAAATTCTCCGCCATTTCTCTTTAAAAATTCTCGTTTTAGACTCTAATTCATGACTGGTGTTTTGTTTTGCTCTCTCCTCTGCGCTTCTGCGTTCGTCAATACGTCATGCGTCAAGGGTCAAGGGTTACTCTTCCGCTATAAGTCGATGCGTACGGCAGTAGTTAGTTATTTTAGTCTATAAAGTTTTAAATATGGATACTTTCTCACACAAACGCATGGCTTCGCTTCAGAAGGCCTTTATTAACCCCCCGGAGCTGTGTGGAGCTGTTATATGATGGATAGATGCACTTTTATGAACAAAAATGACCCAACAACCCATTATAAAACTTGGAAGAGCCAGGACATTTGATTGTATTTGTCTGAAAGAAGAATGTCAGTTACACCTAGGATGACTTGAGGGTGAGTAAATCATGGGCTAATTTTCATTTTTTGGGTGAACTATCCTTTTAATTATATAGATTATTTTGTGTTAATATTTTTTGTATATATTTTTACAGAAAATGCTATGGGAGCTTGTTACCGCCACTGGATAAAAAATAAATCTTGCAATTCTGACTTCTTTCAAGCAATTGCACGATATAAAGTAAAAATTGTGAGATATAAACTCGCAATTCTGAGGAAAAAACGGATTTGGACTTAATAACTTGCAATTGCAAGTTTATATCTCACAATTTTGAGAAGATAAGTCAGAATTGCGTTATATAAACTCACAATTGTGAGATAAAAAGTCGCAGTTATCTTTTTTAATGATCTTGTTTTATTCTGTGGCGGAAACAAGCTTCCATAAAATGCACCTAAAATATTTGAAATTTGAAGATTTTGCAACTGATACAAAAGAGTGTTAATCGCCCGAGCGGTTTCCGTTACTGGCTGATGCTGGTGAATTCATATTAGATCATCTCAGATCATGCCCAAACTCCAGCCAAATGATACAATTAGAGTGTGAACAAACATTTGACTGTGTCCGTGTGTGTATGTATGAGCTGAAGTGTATTTGTGTTTGATACAGACATTATGAAGTCAAAGAGTAACCCAGATTTCCTGAAGAAAGAAAAATCCAGACAGATGCGTGGGCTCAGGTCAAAGGTGAGGGTTCAAAGTGTGTATGTCTGTCTGTGTCATAAACATTCTTGTCAGCCATTGACAACTGTACATTTATGTGGAAAATTATGTTGTTTGTGTTTGTGCTGTCAGTAGATTAAAAATAAAAATTGATATAAACTATACTATACAAAAAGTCAATATATAGTTTAATTTTGGATCATTGCTCCACTAAAATCCATTTTCCACGAGATTGTGAAAAATGTGGCAGACAAAATTCTTATTTTCCATCTGCAATATTTATTTATTTCGAATTTTATGTGCAGTTTTTTATAGTAAATGTTACAGAATTATGGAAGCTTTTTTCCAATGAAATGAAAAATGTAATTGTGACTTTTTAAGCTTCCATTTTAAGCAGAATTTATATTAATTTGTTACGCTTTTTAAAGTGACAGCCGTAGTATTTATGTGTATGAAGTATGGAACCGTGTGTGTGTGTGTGTGTGTGTGTGTGTGTGTGTGTGTCCTCACATGTGTACGTTGCCCTGTCAGGCAGAGAGTGAGGGGTTTGTCGGGGGTAGCTGACCGCTGTGACCCCATCAGGTCCAACAGGTGAAGCATTTATCGCTCTTGTGAGAGTACGGCTATGTTAGCATGGAATATGGAGCATATTGCACAGAATACTGTATCCCACAATGCAAAGCATCCCACTTTTTACTGCCATGAAAGCAATTACTGCCATGGTTTTAACATTTGATATTGTTACACAAAATGTAATTAAAGTGCCCCTGTTATGCTATTTTAAAGGTTTTTACTTTTGTTTTTACCACAGATTTGAGCTTTAAAGAACTACATTATCGACTGAAAAAGTCTTAAAACTACGTTTTGTCACACATTAACAGTAGATTTTAACACAAAAAGACGTGTAAACACAGCCCATGTCAGTCATTTCTCAACGAGACGAACATGTGAAGAGAGTAAACTCCAAATGTTCAAGCATCCAACTTTGCGCGAATAGCGCGATTTATTCACGCCACACAAGTTCTTCATAAGGCTGAAACGCGGGCTAGTGAGAGATTGCCTGTTTGTCACGATGACGTCTAAAGTCCCCGCCAAAGGATGTAGTCCCTTTTAGCAACTTGCTAGCAACCACCGTTTTTAAGACACAATAAAGTTTAAAAAAATCACAAGCAGGTTTTAACTTATGTGTTTTATGTCATAGATCAAAACGTGAAAATATTTAGAGGCTTTGTTAACCACAGACCTTATTTCAGGCGATTTAGCAAAAACCCATTCAAAAAACCCATAGACTTTAGGGCGAGGGAACCGGAAGGGCTAAAATGCTAACTCACTTCCGCGTTTTAGCCTACAAAGTGACTTCGGCACTCTATAACTCAGAAACTGTTACATTCACAGACAGTGATATTATACACTGCATGAGGGTTATATCAGAAAAAGCATAATAGGGCACTTTAAAATTCAAAATTAGATCATGGATATCCTCTCACCAAGCAATGTGAAATGAACAATGTAACATACGAGAGTTTTAGCATGGGATAAAACCCACTGTTTCATGATATAGTTATTTTAAATGCTAGGTGGTGTACATTGTATACTGTGCAGTATTTAGTACGCTAGTATTCCATCCTGAACACAGCCTTTGAATCCTGCATGAGTCCTACACCTTCCCAACAGTTTGAAGGTCACATAAAGTCCACACATAACCAGCACAGATCACATTTTTCTGAATGTTACGTGTTCTTACTGTTTTTATGGTGAAGTTTTCTTGCTTTGTGTGTGTGTGATTTGTGTTTTTCGGTGTTTAAAGGTAGACTTTAGCCCTGTTTGGATGGTAATTGTTTGTAAATGCATATTTGCACGACTCCCTTGAACGGCCTCGACTTTATAAGCTGTTCACATTTATTTTCACTCTTATGTGCTCCTCATGTGTACAGCCGTGGCTCTGATGATATCGGCCGGTTACCCATAACTCAAATGCGTTGATTCAGATGAGAATTAGATCACGCTTATGATAATGATAATCATTTTTAAATCATTGACTGTCTCACATGTAAAACAATTACCATCTTAATAGACCTTTGTGTGTGTGTCGTTGTCATTTTTCTTGTGTGTTCCTCTGTCCTAAATATATTAGATAACTTAAAGGGATGTTTAAGGATATATTTTTTTACTTCAAACCCCGTTTTTTGGCTTTCTTGGGAAACATGAATTGTTTTTGTATCTGTTTTTGTGTACTCTTGGGGTAAATTGTCACCAAATAACATCTCAAATTCTTCATTACTTAATGACACGAGGATATGAAGTGTCGTGTGTCTCGTTTAGTTCTTGAAGGCAATGAGACCCATCTAATAGTGTAATAATAAAGAAAGCGGACACCCGTGTGTGTGTAGAGTTAGTACAGAGTGTTCATGTGAACGTCTTGTGCAGGTGTCATGTTGCACAATGAAGCAGCCACAGTCTCAGACCGCCAATGACAGATGGATCTAAAACAAGTGAATATAGAAACAGGCTTTGGTTTAAAACCCCTTGAATGTCCCTTTAAGGAATGTGCATGTTCCCACAGTGCAGTTTAAAGCACATGAACTGAATGAACATGTCTGGAAAATATCTTTAAGGGAAGTCAAGTTTTAAGCAAACATGTATATGCAATGTTACAAGTAATCATATTAGTGCTGGGGAAAAATGAATCATGATTAATAAAATAAAAGTTTGTTTACATAATATATGTGTGTGTACTGTGTATAATTATTATGTGTATGTATATAAATACACACACACGCATGTATACATTTAAGAAATATTTGCATGTATATACTGTATATATAATTTATCTTATATATAAATATATATTTTTAATAAAAATATAAAAAAAATTCTTAAATATATACATGCATGTGTGTGTGTGTATATGTATACACACACATACTAATTATACACAGTACACACACATATATTATGTAAACAAACTTTTATTTTGGATGCGATTAATCACGGTTAATTTTTCCCCTGCACTAATTCTTTATCATTGATCATTAAACATTATTTATATGTTGGTTTTTATTTTTTATGTGACAGACATTTATATACGGCAGAGAATATGATTTATATGAAATTGATGGCCATTCAATTTGAAGAACTGAGGAGAAATTATTTAAATTTATTTAATAAAATTATTGTCTTTTTTTATTTACTCTTTTACAGTTGTATTCAAGTTATTATGTACAACAGAGAATATAAGTTAAGTTATGTTGGCCATTGAATTTGAAGAACTGGAGAGAAATTATTTACATTTATTTCATGAAATCATTGAATTTTAGTTTGAATAATTTATTGCAGGGTTTTTTTCCAGTTTTATTCAGGCAATTATATACAGAAGGGAATATGATTTAACTGTAAATTATGTTGGCCATTAAATTTGAAGAACTGAAGAGAAATTGTTGACATTTATTTAATTTAATTTAATTTTAGCTTTAATATTTTATTTAATTTCTATTTATTTTTTAGTTTTATTCAGGTTATTATATACAACAGAGAATATAATTTAAGTTATGTTGGCCATTGAATTTGAAGAACTTAAGAGAAATTGTTGACATTTATTTAGTGAAATTACTGAATTTTAATAATTTATTGCATTTTTAATTATTTCTCAGTTTTATTCAGGCTATTATATACAGTAGAGAATATAATTTATCTAAATTATGCTGACCATTAAATTTGAAGAACTTTGTTGAAATTGTTGAAATTTATTTAATGAAATTATTGATTTTATTTATTTATTTATCACAGTTTTATTCAGGCTAGTTTATACAGTAGATAATATAATTTAACCAAGTTTTGAATTTAAATTACAATAATTTCTCTTCAGTTCTTCAATGAAATGATTGAATTTTAGTTTTAATAATTTATTGCATTTTTTTATTTATTTATTCAGGCTATTATATACAGCAGAGAAAATAATTTAACTGTAAGTCAACTGTATGTTGACCATTACATTTGAAGAACTGAAGAGAAATTTTTGAAATTTATTTAGTGAAATTATTTCATTTTAATCATTTATTGCATTTTTTTTATTTATTTCTCAGTTTTATTCAGGCTCTTATATACAGTAGAGAACTAAATTGAATTTCAATAATTTCTCTTCAGTTCTTCAATGAAATTATTGAATTTTAGTTTTAATAATTTATAGAATTTTTTTACAGTTGTATCCAGGCTATTATATACAGAAGAGACATTGTTTGGTAAACATGGTTCATTCACCCAGGCTTTTTAAGAACGATTTTCCCATACCAGCTGACAATGATATCAAAGTTGAGTTTTCCTCATAAAAGTGTCATTTATGTACGAGCACATGATTGAAATTAAACATCTTTTTTCTCTCTCTCTCTTACAGAGTTTGAAGGAGGGATTGACCGTACAGGAGAGGATGAAGCTCTTCGAAACTAAAGACTCCAGAAAGATATAACACTTTCTTTCTTCCACTCTCTCGTTCCTCTTTGTATTCTCACACTCGTTTCGTCTTCATTGAGATCTTCTCAGTTGGTAGATCTTTCTGATTGTTTTAATATTGTGAATTAAGGGAGTTACGTTTTAATATTGACACGTTGTTTTGCCAACCATCCACTCTGATGAACCTCATATTTGTACTCTTTTGGTTGGTCCCTAAGCTGTTCTTCATCGTCACAGTATACATGAACACACTCAGTATTGAACACTACAGACGTCTCGTCTGAGCATCTTCTGAATGGAGAACTGGCTGCTGTTGTGTCTTTTCGGGGAGATGTTTTTAGGATTATTCTGAGAGAATATTGACAGAGAGAGATGTTATTTTGCCAATGATATTGTAAATACGTGGTGCGTGTACGTGATAACACTTTTTCAGACTTTCTAGTACTGTAACCTTGAGATGACGTGGTAACGTGAGCTCGCGCGAGTGTGTTTTGTAGAGTGATTATATGCTTCAGTCGTTTACTGAGGAGAATCTGATTGCTGTTTTAATTGCTTTTGTGTTGCCTTTGGTTTATATATATATATATAGAGCAACCAAACGTGATATCTGCTGTGGGTGTTGCGGCGTAAAGCGTTCGTTCGGCTACTGATCGTGAGCTTCTCCTGTAATTCCCTCCGGACACGGGACGTCTGAATGCCTCGGTGGTGTTGTTTCAGATGTTCAATACTGGCCTTTGCATGAATATGAAGCACTTTTGAGTCGTTGATTTTTGTGTTCTGGTTTTGAAACGTGTAATTCCATATTCCTTCTGCTCCAGAAGTCAGAAAGTATTGAACACACAACAAAGAAAACTCACTGTATAATATTCAACATTTGCTTTGTAAATATTTGGTTTTAGAGAAATGACTTTACTCTCGGTCTGCATAGAGGAAAAAAAAAGATCTTTATATCTATCTATACATGGTATGTCTACACCTAATTGCATATCTGTATGAATATTTTTATTTTGGTGTGTGTGAGAATGTGATGCATCTGTAATAATAAAAATGTTTTTGAATCAGAAGTCCACGGATAAATTATTTCTTTAAAGTCCGCATGAAATCAAAAGTGACGTTTTTTTTTTGGCGTTTTCGTATGAATATGTCAGCCTTACTGTTATCTATACACTCCAAAACAATGACAAAATTAGCATTTAGAAGATATAAGCATTCAAAACTTAGTGAAGGACTAAGGATCGATGATTTAGATTTTTTCTGCACTTCAGCTTCTCGTCTGATTTTCTGTCCAATCAAATGCTCTCTAGAATCTGAAGCCCCGCCCCCTACATTATAAACAGACGCTGAAGCTCCCTTGTTCACACGTTTACTGTTTTCTACATGGTGAATGGCAAACCACCGGAAACGGACACTAATGAGGGATCTATGTGAATGACATGAAGGTCTTCTCAAAAACCGGCCGCAGTGCGACGTATATCTCAGCCGTGTTTCGTAGAATGACGTGCGATGAGATGAACCAAAGCCGCTTTAAGATAAGTCATTTCACCTGGCGGCCATCTTTGTAATGCAAGTGTGCAGCTCCTAACTCTTTGAATGGGGAAACATCAAATTCTCCAAAACTGTTCGCCAAGTTTACGATTAAATGTGAAATCACCAATGAGATCTGACAACAACTGTCTCGTATATTTTGTTTCTAAACGCTTGAATCGTGACAAAAAACAGCATTTTTCAGCCTGGACAAAGCCTAAACCCCAATTTATACTCCTGCGTTGAGTGTACGCCGTAGCTACATTGTAGGATGTGTGTTGCACGCATAGCCTACGACGTACCCTGACGTGGTGCCTTCTAGACTGAGAAAAGACAGAAAATGTATTTTTGTCTCATGTGGATGAAAGACAACAACTCCCAGAATGCACTAGCTTTGCTGCCCTACGAGGCCGTACACCGTCGTTTTGATCTTCATAGTAATAAAATAATTTCGTTCAGTTTAGAGAATAAACTCCATAATTAAAAACTGAACGTGTCTTTTCAATAAAGTGTGAGTGAGCCGAACGAAACGTCACAGACGCAGCAGTGTCAGATTTCATTAATCGAAGAGCTGAGCAGAGCTGAGGTAACGTTAAGCGCCTGTCTGGCACGTTTTCAGATCGCATATGGAAGCTAAACTATCACAGGAATTCATTGAAAAGTTGAAACACTCACTTTGCTCTGCACCGCTCCATTGTGAATGTCCGTGTGGCCGTCTGTGTGTTACATTCTGTGTGTGAGAGATAGGGTTGCCACCTTTGATTTGTGAAAAACCGGGACACTCAGATAAAAAAAAAATGTTGGGGGGGGGTTTTGCAAACCCATATTTGCAAATATACTATGTTAACAGTTGTAGGACTCCCTTTCTTTGTCATAAACGTTGCAATGGCTATAGATTTTTGTGTTTGCTTAATGCAAAACTCGGGTGCTTCTTTGTTTTTGCATGATTTTCCAGCGCTGTTTTTCCTTCATATTTAACTGAAATTTTGGCAGAACACAAAACGCAGGTAGCGGAGAATGGGTCTCCTTGGGGGAGGGCCTTACCCATTCAGAAAAGTTTTCTCTGTTCACCCAGTCTGAGTTGTAGGTTGTAAATCGTTTTATCTTTGACACTGGCGGTGGCTCATCCGATTTTGTTGCGTTATCCTCCTAGTCCGTCTCTCCCCCCATTTCACAAAACTGAGTTAATATAAAGTTTTAAAAAAGCTAGCAACTGAACACTGTTTTATCCTGCATGTGCGTGGATGCGTGCGACCGACCGACCGACAGCACACAGGATTGGATACATAACCATGAAGAAAACACAGTAACAGTATAAGGAAACGGTTTAATTTGAAGCCAGGAAATTCTACTTTAGAAGTACATTTTCACAAAAAAACGGGACAATTTGTGTCCCGGGAAAGAATAAACATTTTCCGGGACAGACGCTCAAAAAAGAGAACAATCCCGGGAAAACCGGGACGGGTGGCAACGCTAGTGAGAGATCTCCCCTATGGGCGGGCTGATAACATGTGGAACAGCTCCATCTAGTGGCTGTAGTCTTTAGCCTCTGGCCAAAAAATCCTCCGATGATGCAAAATGATGATATTTGCGTCATCTGAGGATTTTTTTCCAGAAATAAAATGCATAATTCTCTCGTCTCAGGGGGATAGGAGGGGGGGAAAGTACCATAATTTGAATATACTACCGGGTTTCTACTGATACAAAGCTTAATGCTAAATCCCTTAAGTTATCCTTTAATACTGCCTGTTTCTATAGCAACCAGAGCTTCTAATGGCAGCTGCAGTGAAGCAATGACTTTACTAATCAACGATTGGCTCTTTAATTTATAAGGCGGGGCTTATTCGCCATATTGGGAATTGCACTTTCTCCTAGGGATGTCACAAGTACCAGTACTTCGGTACCAAGTCGGTACTGAAATTATAAAATGTGACGATACCAGCATTTCTGTAGTACCGGTAGTACCGAAGTATATTCGGTACCCGCAGCTGCGTTCAGTCGCTTCCTTGTTTATCTAAGCGCAGGGCTCCAGACTTTAGCCGAATATATGCTAGTGTCTGTGGATATTAAACTGCAAAATACCAATTAATTATTACTCCTGCATGTTCTGTGTCTGTGTGAATGACTGGCGGTCGGGCGCACACTCGCTCGCTGTCTTTGTAGTCTCTGCCGTGTGTATGAGGACACCAACGCATAAACCGTCACTTCATGCGAATTTACCGTTTCATTTGAGAAAACATGGGAACCCGTCAAAATAAAAGTTCGGTTTAAAATTTTTTAAATTGACAGAATATAGGCTATTGGGCTACTGTTGTACAGTAGATTTAGCTACGTCTCTATGTCATAATAATACGTATCTACTAATAATAATAATTATGCCTAGAGGGTTGATTATTTTTCACTTGATCATTTTTTTATAAACAATGTTTACTTTTAAACAGCAGACCGTCTTTAAATGTTTATGTATTATTTACTTATAATGATTTTCATCATAAATAATAAACTTAATGTGTTTAATAAAAAATAAAAAAAATTATATAAAACATTAAGCTGTGGTACCGAAATTGGTACTGAGTACCGTGACATTTTTATGGTATGGTACCGAGTCCGACTACTGGAATTTTGGTACCGTGACATCCCTACTTTCTCCCAAGTGATCGGAGTGCACCTCTTCCTATATAAAGCCTGTGGTTGGTGAAGCTGAAGAGCAGATGATACGGTATGAAGGTAATCTGATACTCCACCACTGCCATCATCATTAACTCAGACAGTATTCCAACTATTATAATTTATAAGGTGTAGTAGCATAAATAAAGTTAAGAAATCTGTACTGAAAAGCATTTGAAACGGTTTTCATTTAGAAATTGCTAGCAGTTATGCTAATGAAGCGGTAAATAAAACACATGGATTTAAACTTGACATTTTGAAGGTAGAAATACTGAAATGGTGTTTAGATGTATAACATCAACATTTGTGTTATTTACCCCCCCCCCAAAAAGTATGGACACATTGCGTTTGAGAAGT